>PVIU01000123.1:0-456644 GCA_004026605.1 Ondatra zibethicus
CCTGTGCCAATGCTTTCAAGTGTACTTCCCACTTTCTCTTCTATAAGGTTCAGTGTGGCTAGATTTATGTTGAGGTCTTTGATCCATTTGGACTTGAGTTTTGTGCATGGTGATAGATAGGGGTCTACTTTCATTTGTCTACATGTTGATATCCAGTTATGCCAGCACCACTTGTTGAATATGCCTTCTTTTTTCCATTTGATATTTTTTGCTTCTTTATCAAATATCAGGTGTTCGAAGATGTGTGGATTGATATCCGGGTCTTCTATTCGGTTCCACTGGTCCTCCTGTCTGTTCTTATGCCAGTACCAGGCTGTTTTCAGTACTGTAGCTCTGTAGTATAGTTTGAAGTCAGGCTGAGTATTTTTTAAATACATAGCCTTGAAGCCACTAAGTGAGATGCTCTATCCCTCCTTGTCTCAGTAAGGATGAAACCAGGACCTGGGGGTTGTAGGAAAGGACATGTCCCAGTTCACAAACCCACCTGTACCTGCAGAGCCAGAAGTCAAGGGTGGCATCTCTGTGCTGAGGTGTGGATCAGAACAGCCTGTGTTTAACATGCAGGAGGCCCTGGGCTCCACCCTGAATAACACCCCCACCCACAAAGAAAAGAAAAAGAATCTTCTAGCAAGAAACAAATGCAGGGCTGGCCTTGGAGGGAGCCCTAGCATACCCCATGGCAGAACTGGGCAGGAAGGGCAGGCTATCCTTTTGTTTGGTCTAATTTTGCTGGATCTACTGAGCCTGCTATGCTACCCACATCGGACATCAGCATCTCTACTTTGACATCATGGAGGCCAGGGGACTATGGAGTTCCTACAAAACAAAGCATGGGTGGGGTGGTACCTACCACTGTGTTTGGAGGCCAGCCTCTGACAGTTACCTGGGAAGAGAGACAACCCTGAGTTAGCAGCAGACACAGGCACACATCTCTCCCTCATAGCCTTTGCCAAATACTCACTGGGCACCAGCCCTGTTCCATCCTCTGCCGCCTTCATTCCACTGGTCTGCACTGTTGACATCTGAGCTTGAAGCAGCAGGGGTACCTGACTCTCGGGTCAGGAACCCGAACCTGGCAAACCGTACAACTTGTCTAAGAAAGTGGGTGCATTGACATTGCTCTGGCCCAGCCTGGAGCCAACCTGGAAGTCCCTGTGACCACACCCCCATAGCCAGCCATGCACCAACTCCCACAGTGTCCTAAGCTATCAGCCTCAGACTGTGCCCGTGGCCCTCCACCATCACACTCAGACTGAAGATTATTCCAGGAGCCATCCAAACAGGCAACCCAGTACCAAGGACACTGAAAATTCGGGGGTCTCAGAGCTGTGCAAGTTGGGGATCCCTTTTTGGAAAAAAATCAACACACAAAACTATTCTTGCAACTGTGGGGTCTCAAGGGCCTCCTAAGAGCCAGGCCTCATGAACTCCCTAATAAAATCCAGGAAGGGCCATAAAACCCCTCGAACACCAGCATTTATGTTCAGCCAAGGTCCTGTTGGACACCTTGTGCACAAGAAGATGTCACGGAAAAAACTGCACCAGGTTTAAATTGGACTGGCCCTGAGACAGGGCCAGAAAGGACTTTGATGGCTTGTGCTGGGAAAGGCCAGGAGCGTGGTAGATGACCATGGTCAAAAGAGGAGTCTCTCAGGAGCAAGCATGCATGCATGGGAGAGGGACTCTGTTAGCATAGCAACTATGGCGAATGACTGTTGTGGCATTTCATTTGTATTTTAATAAATAAAGCTTGCCTGAAGACCAGAGAGTAAAACAGCATCACTGGTCAGTCTTACAGACCAGGCAGTGGTAACACACATCTTTAATCTCAATAGCCACTCTAGTTGCCATAGAAACTGGGTGGCGCACGCTTTTAATCCCAGTGGTGCACACCTTTAATCCCAGATCTAGAAAGGATTATAAAATGGGAGGAGACAGCTCTCAGACTCAGTCGCATTCTGAGATTCCTGGAGGCAGGATCGCCATTTTGGACTGAGGTAGAGGTAAGAGCCAGTGGCTGGCTGTTTTGCCTTTCTGACCTTCAAGTTGAACCCCAGTTTCCCTGAGTTCTTATTAATCATACTTCAAATGACTGTATTTTGTCCTGTTCAGGTGGAACATGGCATGTCAGGAGCCTGGCAGGGGCACAGCAGCTTTAGGTCTCTCACAAGAGCTAAAGTCATGCAGCAGATGACCACAGGAGTGAGTCGCCTGTGCCTGCCACCCATAGAGAAAGCAGCCAGGGGCTCAGTCCCACCGTGGTTACCAGAACCCACTTGCTCAGTGTACCTACTACTACACATCAGGATGCCTCAATTCTGATCCTATTCCCAGGCTGTCATGAGTCAGGCAGCATTTGAGACACCATACCTCTGCCTGATACTCACAGGGTTGTTCAGGTTTTTACCATCTTTGAGGTTGGGGGTTGTTCTTGGTGATTTGAGGCAGGGACTCAGGTCGCCCAGGTAGCCTTGAACTCTCTTCATGCAGCTGTGGATGATCTTGAACTCTTAACCCTCCTGCTTTCCTCACACATGCTGGGATGACAGGAGAGCCCATCATGCCCGAGTTCCTCCCTCTTAAACGACGGGGACAGACTTACAGAGTCTTGGGGTGTGGATCTGGGTGTGTACCCAAGCCACAAGAAGCCCCTGGCACCCCAGGACATACTCTCCTCCTCGCACTAAACATGCTGTCAAGAGCCTTGAACATGAGCCAGTGCAGTAGAGAACAGAGAAAGGGTCCAGCCCCTGGCCTGCCTGCCTCTGGGCTCACCTGCCCACGCAGTGGGAGCCTGGACAAGTCTTCCTTTACTGCTGCGCAGGTGGGCCTAGGATGTATAAAAAACAAGCTAAGCAAGCAATGGGGAGCAAGCCAGTAAGCAGCACTCCTGTGGTCTCTGCAGCCGCTCCTGCCTCCAGGTTCCAGTCTGCCTTGAGTTCCTGTACTGACTTTCCTCAGGAGGTGTGAGTCAAACAAACCCCAAGTCATGATGTTTATCACAGCAATAGGAAGCAAACTACAACATACTCCACTCATATTTTATGTCAATGAAGAGATATTGAAGTAATATTCCAGATTATTGGATTAAACTTTGCATTATTTAAAATCAGTCTCACCCATTTCTTTCCCTCTTCCAAGTCCGCATGGCTGACCTACATCAACCACAAGGTGGCAGCATTTCTTCAAGGCAGGGATGGACGCTGCCCTTAGACCCACCTCTCTTCAGCTGCCCATCCGGCTCTCCCGAGAGCCCCTCTAACAGAGAAGGCAGAATGCCCCGGGGCAGATCAGGGCAGCTGCCCCCAGTCACACAGCTGAGTAAAGGTGTCACAGTAAGACCCCAAACTTAGGCGCAGCAAAAAAACTAGAGTCCTCTGCCAATGAAAAGACCAGGCAGAGAAGTGTATGCCAGGTTTGCTCCAAGCCCCTGGGACAAGGAGACGGGATGGAGGTGGAGAGTGAAGTTGTGGCCATACTTAGATATGAACCCTGGACTGAAACTATCAGGCTGATCCAGAAGCGTCCACAATCTGAAAGCCTACTAAACTTCCATGTGTGCCCCTAGGGAGGGAGACTGGACCCAAAGAAGTTACTCCCTCCCTCCTGAAATACTCCGGATGTGTTGTGGTGTTGCTCAGCCCAGGTAGGGACAGAGCTCACCTGAGTGAAGAAGCAGATGGCTGCAAAGCAACCTAGGTCTGGGGTCTGGGGATAGTGCTCCTGGCATGGGGCAGGCCAGGAAAGGCTTCCTGTAACACAGGTCCCAAACAAGCTTTTGACTCTGCATTTTCTGAGATACCAGGAGTTCAGAGAAGAACCATCCTATGTAAGTTTTAGCAGTGCTAGATAGCCACAGACTGCACACAGGTCCACACAGACTTGCCCACGTACACACTTGACCAATTGGCCTGCACCATCCACTCTGCAGGATGGATCGAGGGCCAGAGGAGGCCAGGGGTGGGGAGAAAAACCCCAGGCTGAGGGCAAAGAAAAGGGACATTGTGTTCCTAACATCCACCTGGCCAGAGCAGGCGGGCTCTCAGGTGACTGCAAATCCTAGCTCTTAAAATTCTACATCTGATACCATGGGCTTTGAAGGCCGGGAGGTGTGGGGGGGGTCCAGCTAGACGCAGGTGGTTGCTGTTGATAAAGACCCCCCAAGAATGTGAACTAGATGCATCCCCACCCAAGTAAGAGGGAAACTGGATCCCAGCTTCTGGAGAGGCAGTGGTACCAGAATGGAGTTCAGGACTCCAGACCCATCCTCAGGACCCTCAGTTGAGATCCCTGATCCCTCCCTTATCCCTGTCCTATCCCTGCAGTAACATTCCACCCTTCTCTGGGCCACTTCCAAAGACAAGTTATACACATTGCAGCCAGGAGTTTGGAAGGAAGGGTTAGGAGTCTGCTATAGCCAGCACCTACCCGTATTCCTGGAAGGACAGGGGACTCAGACCGCCTTGTCCTCACAGTCCTGGCACCTGTTCACTCCTCACCAATTTACAGATCCCACCAGTCCAGTTGCCTGCTCTGCACTGGCGCATGCTGTGTCCCCCCAGGCTCTGCTGTCTTCCTGGGGTCTCTGGTTCGGCTGCTGAGAAAGCCCAGTGCCCCAGTAAAGTTCTCTCTACTGCCTAAGGGTCACAAGGTAGCACCCTTAGGACATTCTATCCAGGTGGTAGTTCCGCGACCCACAGAGAGAGAAAAGATCCCAGGTGGGTTGAGGGAGGTTGTCTAAATCTACCCAGAGGGGCAGTTGCGACCTTACCGGAGGAATGGGGTCCAGGCGAGCAGCTGGGGTGTGCGGCAGCGGCCAGTGTAGCCAGGGCAGCCAGGAGCAGCGGCGGTGTAGGCATGGTGGGTTGCAGATGCGCTGGAGGGTGCAGTGATGTGGCACTCAGGGCGCGCGGGTGGCGCTGCTGGGCCAAGCAACTGGGGGGTGGGGGGCGAGGAGCCGGCGCAGGAGTCGGGTTACAACCGGCAGTGCCAGACACTGGAGAAGGGTTGCTGGGGAGGAGGAGGAAAGACAGATAAAAGCCAACTTGCCCCCAACCCCTCCAGGAGCCCCGCCTCCTCCAGAAAGGGACTTGCCCTGCTGTGGGAGGCTCTGGGAAGCTGATCATCAAATCCCTGCCGATTGGGCCTAAGAACCTTGGTCTGTGGGTAGACGGAGCCTGCACCAGAAGCGGAGATGGGTCCTGGCCCAGAGCTGACCCCACCTGGAAGTGAGCCAGGCCTTGGTCAGAGACAGCAAAATGAGGTCGGTCATGCCTCACGTGCCAATCCCCTGTGTAGATTCTCTCTCAGGGAAGCCACTTGTGGAGCAAAGGTACCATGGCACCCCCTGCCTGGGCGCTGGCACCGCTCCGATCCTCTGTATGGGGCTATGGTCCAGACAGGTTCCCCGGATTTTGATTCCATCACTTGCAGGGCCCATCAAGGACCTAGCTCACTGGACCCTCCTGAAGGATTGTGTAACCTGAAGGCAATGTCATGAGGTGGGGAGGTAGCCCACTGGTGACCAAACTCCAGGTTATATCTGGGAGAATGGTAGCATCCTTCTACGCACCTGGTCCCTTATTCCTTGCCTTCTCCACCCACAGCTTCCTGGGTAGACTCCCAGGGCTACCAGCACCCAAGTGGAAAAAAATAAAAAAGATGACCTGTAGTCCCATATGCTCTCCTGGACCTCACCATTTGGTGCAGGTCAGACGCTGTCACAGTTGTATCTATATGCCTATCTGCCTGCCAGCTACTTCTCACCGCCCCACTGCCTCACTGGCGTGGTCCAGTTGTGTGCACATGTCACAAGCTTGGGGACAGCACCCATGAGACACCAAGGTAGCACTTAGCTCTGTTCCTAGCTGTAGTATTTGGCCCAGATGACTTTTAGGGGTCAAATGCCTTCATGGGCATCCTCTATGCCCTGGACATCTGGAGGCTGTGGACAAGCCACTTAGACTTGGGTGAGAGGTTACAGTGCCTCTATAGAGCAGACCCACACTCAGGGAGCGTGAGCCACCTCCACAGCTGTTCAGGTCAGAGCCGTGCAAGGCAGCACTTGGGTCCACCTGGGCTCAGCCTTGCCCAACAAGGACACTTGGGTTTCTCCACCAGCCCCCTAGACTCCACCTCCGGCCTTCTCTTTGGAGACTCCTGACTTGGCTTCCCATCTCTGAGTATGGCTGGCAGCGTGCAGGCTAAATGTCGTGGGAACTGTGGGTCTACTGCTATCCTCTTCCGCCAGCAGGTTTGAGTCTCACTCATACAAAGCATGAAGCTATGGGACCTGGCTGTGTAGCCCTCAGTGGGGGCTTCTTCTTCATCCGCAGCTTAGAGTCCAGAGCCCTTCAGACTTGATGAAATAAGCTCCACCGAGCTACCACCGCTCTTCTACCCCAGCTGTCCTGGGAACAGGACTCCTCTATAATCCAGCCTTGGCTCATCAGCAGAGACAGCCCAATCCTCCACTAGGTGATTCTTCACGGGGAACTCACAGACAGGGTTACACTTTCCCAATGGGGAAGAGACCGCATCCTCTCCATCTGCCTGAAGCCCTGGACCAGACCAGGCAGCCACAACAGAGGTCTCAAGGCACAAAGCTGCACTGCCAGGATTGAGCTGAGTAGGCGGGAGGGCAGTTAGAGCCTCACAAGACCCAAAGCCTGGAGCAGGGAGGGGGATCCACAGGGTCCCACAGAGAACACTGCCACTGATATTCCAGTGTAGCCACATTCCCCAGCCTTGCTTGGCCATCCTGGGCACTCACCACTGTCAATGGCACCAGTGGCCTTCTCTGACTTCCCTGCCCCCAATGATTCTGATGTGGATGTGTTTTTATCAGGGCAGTTACCAAGCAAAGCCCCGGGAGGGGTGCAGAGAGCCCTTATACAACGGTCGCCAGGCAGCAAGGGAGGGCGCTTGGGTATAGGAGCACGGGGACAGTCTCTGCCTTTTGTAGTACCCCACTCACTTACTCCTGCTTGCTGTGCATGCAGTTGGAGCTGAGCCCTGTGCCTTCTCATCCTTGCTGCTGTGCTTATTATCACCTGATTTGTGTCACCACAGGTCATGTTCTGCTTCATGTCACTCAAGGTGTGGTGGGTCCCCATGTATAGTCCAGCAATAGATGACTATGAGCACAGTGAGAAGTCCGCAGTCAGCTCCCTAGTGCTCTGCACAGCACTGGATGCCAGCCAAGTGTCCAGAAAGCCAGTGGTCTGGCACGAGGGGCAGCCAATGAACACAGCCCATCCAGTATAGTGAAGGGAAGGGAATGTCCAATGCAGCAAATGGCTCAAAGGCAGCGTCTCCTGAAGCTCTGCACTGTGGATCTAGCAGAGCGGCACTAGAGCATTGGACAGCAGCAACACCACCAATGCCAGATTGCCAGGGTCCCACAGGTGGTGGCAGGACTGTGCTCCTGGCTGGAATCCAAGAGCCGTTCCAGGGAGAGTCCTGCAGTAGAGCAGATGCTGCAGCTTCCCAGAGATTCAGAGCCTGGCAGAGTCCAGAACAGCTGGAGTGAGGCAAGCATGGGGTCAAGGCACCCAGAGAGAGTGTTACATACACTGTGTGGCGTTGGGTAATTGGCAGTGCTAGGAACAGACACAGGTAGTGGTGCTGTACTGGGTGCTGAATGTGGCTGCCCACCCCTTTGCCCCAGGCACTATCCCAAAATGCAAGTCCATGGGAGGACAAAGGGAACAGCTGCTAGAGAGCCTCTTTGATGCCATCTGTCTTTTTGACCCCTCTGACAACCCAGGGAAAAGAACTCTGTGCCCTTCTACTGTCAATCAGACTGGTCCCCTGAAGTAGTCACACCTTCCCCAACCATTCAGCTTGTTGGGTTTTGAGCCACATTCAGTTGAGACGTAAGCTGGTAGGAATGGCAGTTGGCACCAAACCTCAGTGACCCAGTGGTTAGATGCCCAGGGGTTGGAGAGAGAATGAAAGGGGAGGTTTTGGAGGAACACTCTCAAAGGGATACCTCACGGGGACAACCTCAGGACACAGAGCCCTTTGACTCATGGCTCCTGATGCCCTTGACTATGGGAGAGTGTCTCTTCCCCATCCTAGTCATGTGGCTTTGAGCATATTGGCAACTTGAGGGTGGAGGTAGGCCAGGGTAGCATCTGACCCATCCTGGCCTCTCAGGAGCAAGGGATTATGGAAGAAGAGCTAGATTCAGAGGGGCCAGAAGCGGTAATTAAATAAGGATTTGTGGATGGATGAGATCTCTAGGTTGTGGGCTGTGCCTGGGGCAGGCCCTAGCATGCTCTGGCCATGAGACATCAGAAACTAGATCAGGTCCCAGGGGCTTTGGGGTGTGACAGGGGCCCAGCAGGGCTATCAAGAAGGGTATATTGTAGTAGGAGATGGCTTGTTTATTTCCTGGCCACCCAGACTCCCGAAATAACCACACAGAAACCATATTATTTGCAATACTGTCTGGCCAATAGCTAAAGCATATTTCTGGCTAACTCATATCTTAAATTAATCCATCTTCATTAATCTGTGTATCACCATGTAGCTGTCACTTACTGGCAAGGTTCGGCATCTGTCTCTGGTGGGGCTACATGGCTTCTCACTGACTCTGCCTTTTTTCTCCCAGCATTCAATTTAGTTTTCTCCACCTAGCTCTATTCTGCTAAGCCATTGGCCAAAACAGCTTCTTTATTCATTAACCAATAAAAGCAACACATATACAGAAGGACCTCCTACACTGTTGTTTCCCCTTTTCTGTTTACATAAAAAGGAAGGTTTTAACCTTAGCATAGTAAAATTACATATAATCAAACAGGTGTCAACTGAGAATTACAGTTACAATATTTATATCTACTTTATCTTTTATCATAACTAAGGAAAACTATAACTTTCTATTCTTCAACTCCATCAAAGACTACAGAAGGATATAATACTTCCTAAGTTAACAGGAAGTGCATTATAAGCAATTTCCAAAACTCTAGAATTGACAGAGACATCTTGCTGCCTGGACAGTCACCCAAAGTACTTCTGTATCATTGGGAAATCCAGTCTTCAGCCTACAGGCCCACAGTATCCAGCAGACTTTTCCATGAAGCAGGAAATTTCAAAGACAGTTTGGCCTATATTATCAGTTTGTCAGTCACTTTCTTCTCTGTCTTGCAAAATGTCTGGCAGACTATTTCATGAGGCAGGAACCCCAAAAGACCATCTCACCTTTAGGCAAGTTCAGCAGTCATTTTCTCTGTGGGTCCTGCATGTCTAGTTCATACAGCATAGCATCAAGCAGTCCAGGCAAGGGCAGTTTCTTGTCCAAATGGCTAGCCAATGCCATAAGGAGCCTTTTTGTTGCCCATCATCCTCTTGAAGTAGACTGGTGCTTCCAGGAGCAGATGTGTCTCTGTCATGAAAAGTCCTAAGTTTTTTAAAACATTTAAGTGCCATATTCTATTAGTCTTTGAAAGATTTGAAGAATACCTATCTAACTGAAATATCTCTATATATATCAAGAGAACCTAACTAACATGACTACAAGTTTGACTAATATATATGACTATTTATTAATCTATGTTTCTTAATTATACATTACATTTTTAAATGAGCTGGACAAACACAAGATCAGAAATACATATACATAGTATAACAAAATTGACCTTAAATTTGTATCAATAAACCAAGATCCATACCACTGCAAATCTCTATAGCTTATCCCCCTTTAAATGTAAAGAAACATTTACAAACAATATTTGGGAATATGGGTTTAGTTCTCTCCAAACTGCTTCCTGCTGTTTATTGGGTAAAGTAGTTTTTTGAGGGGTGTTCAAAGTGACCTTTTAGGGAGTCTTGATCCATCAAACACATTAGTCTGGAAAAACTCCACAGGTTATCATCCTCTGTGGAGACAAAAGAAGAACCTCTTTTCCAAAGCAACATATACTTAGACTCAAATTTTGAAGTCAAGAAACTTTTAAAATATATATGCTGGTTTAACTTAGCAATCCCCAGAATCAAATGTCTCTCTACAGTCAAAAAATTCAAAGAAAACACAATAGTATACATAATCCAGACTCTTTGTATATATTCCATCTTTATGTGGCTTATTTGTTTTTACTCTATTACTTTTTAATATTTATTTTATTATCTTTACTCCTTTAATCTATGACTGTCTGTACTCTGTCTCTTTAAAGACTTAGTTTTATTTTTTTATAAACCATTTACTTCCTTTTATAACTCTCTAAACTTTTTTCTTCTCTCTCCCAAAGATATGTATATTTTTAAAACATATTATGTCTTATTTAGAGATCTTTTATGTCTGAAGCTGTCCTATTGTGTATCTGTAATCCTTTTCTGTCCTAAAGAGCTTTTAAAATGGTAAGCAGCTTGGTTGCAGAGACCCTTGGTGCTGGCTCCACCTCTCTCCGCCTTTCAAAATGGCAGAAGTACCATTACTGCCAGCTCTGGGAATGCCAGGTAGGAGCTGCACTTACCACTTTAACTCTGAGGAGGAGCATGCAACACATAAACCCTTTTTATCTGAGTAATAGCTAAATCTGCCATGCAGAGCATTGCACATCTGGTAACAAACAAGTGGCCTCCCTACAACAGTATTATGGGTCCTAGTATTATGGATCCTCCATCCTTAGAGGTATTCCCAGCACAGGAAGCTCAGATCCCAGGTGACATATCCTTGTGACCTCTGCAGTAAGAGGTGGGGGAGGGGTCTAGAAGCCTCAGTTGGGCAGGAGACACTGGATGAGACCCTCGGGACTGGGACTGACTCTTCAATCACAGGCTGCGGATAGGGCCCGTAAGGAGAGAGTGCTCGAAGCTTCTAGCTCTTTCCTGCTCACTGTGCAGGTTTTACCTCCCTGAGCCTCACCATCTTCTGTGGTATCCTCTATCAGACTGACAGGAGGAGTAAACAAGGTCATGAGAATCAGTACCTATCTCCGCACCTGTGGGCAGTGAAGTCGCAGGGACAAAGGGGACTCTTGCCTTTTCGCTAAGCATCTGTTTCTAGGACTAGAGCTGGGGACAGTAGGTGTCCCAGAGGGTCAGGAGGAGGATAGAGGATGTACAATCCTCATAGGCCAGGTTACCCTGAGGATCCACTGGGAAAATGTGGATGCCATGGTCCTGATTAACTGCCTGTTGGGCCTCTGCACTGGGAGCATATATGGACACCAGTGTGTGAGGAAGCCATTGTGCCCTTTCTGCCCACCAGGAAGGGAGGCAGCATTGAAGCTGTGGGCTGAGGCCCCAAGGGAACACATGCTGCAAATGCTAAAGGCAGCTTGGCCCCGGTTCCACGTCCTAACGGGCTCCACAAGGATAGAATGCTGCCATATATCCCCTGCAGAGGCCAGGCTGGTAGGAAGGTCACTACGTCCTTCATTGGATGCGGCCAAGATGGCTGCCCTAAGGTTGGTTTGGGATTATGTGGCAGAACCTGAGCACAGATGGAAAATGGGTGTGAGTCAGATGGTGACATAACCTGATCCCATGCCTGGTCACTATGTCAGAAAACAGGTCTGTTTCCATGGAAATGAGTTCATGGAGGGAGCAGAAACAGAGCGGGCACCCCCCTCCTGCCCTGTTACTCCATACTGTCTTGCTACATCCTTCCACCTGGGCATAGCCCTTTGAAGAAAGACTCCACAGAGTATCCCTGTGGAGAGAGAAGATGGCACGGTTGGGGAGAGATGTCTTAGACCCTCCCCCCAGCCCAGTTCCCCTTGAAGTATAACTTTAAACACATAGCCCATTTGGCCCCTTACCCACTCAAGCCTGCATTTGGGGAACATACATGGCAGGGCTGAGGGCAGGAAGGAAAGCCAGTGGGCTGGGGGAACACCGAGCCAGGCTGCACACAGGGACCTGAAAGATCCTGCCTGCCTGGGCCAGAATGAGCAGGCCAATTGAGGCAGAGCCACCATCAGCAGAAAGTCTTCAGGCCCCCCCCAGGCAAGGGCATCCCCTGCTTCTGACTCCTATTGACAGCTGTAAAGGTGATAGCACCAGCCAGCCCTTCCTGGGGCTCAGTAAGGTGGGTGAATTAGGGGCTTCCCATGGGTGCTATAAAAATACCCTGGCAAAAAAGCACCTTAGGGAAGAAAACTTTTTATTGTTGTTATTTTTATTTTTAGCTTATAGTTCAGGGTAGTAGAATCCCTCCTGGCGGGACAGATATGACAACAGGCAGGGAAGACATGACAGCAGGATCTGGAAGCTGGCTAATCACATGCAGGAGTCAGAAGGAGAGAACCAGAAGTGGGTGAGACAAGAAACTCTCAAAGCCCATCCTCAAAACATGCTTCCTCCAGCAATGCCCCATCTCCTAAAGGTTCCGTAACCTCTCCAAACAGCTCCACCTACTGGTGAGGGCGTGTTAATGTACATGAGTGCACTTATGGGGGACATTTCCCATTCAAGCCACCACAGGGGTCCCCTGCTTCTGATTTTGTCAACAGTTGTTCTAAGGGTGATTACTTCAGTCAGCCCCTCCTGGGCTGCCTTCTTGTCACACTTCACATTGTCCATCCTCCCAGATGCCAGGCAGGTGTGGACTGCACCTGCCCAGGCCCCAGGGCCCAGGCCTTTGAAGTAGATGTTTTGATCTCTATTTTAAAGTTTGGAGAGCTGGGGCACAGTGGCTAAAGACTCAACCAAGGCTGCCCTGAGGTAGTCAGAGCTTAGAGACAAGTTTCTGTCTCCCCTGCATTGATACAAGAATACCTGAAGCCAGGTGGGAAGGAACGGGTACATGTCACACCTAGGCAAATTTCAGAGTCCAGGCTACACATGACAGCTCCAGCGAGGAAGGAGGTCAGGGAGGAGACTGGACAGCTACAGCAGGCATAAGCCAGACCTTCATTCATCACACTGTGAGCATTTACTGAGGGCAACTCAGGGTAGTGACACCTAGGGATATAGTTTGGCCTGAGCCAGAGAGCTGGTCTGGTTATGGACTCCTAGGCATGGTGCCCCTCTGCAATCTGCCCAGCTGATGCCAGGTGCCAGCCCTTTCTGGGAAAAAGCCTAGTATGGTATCCCCAACAGCTCAGAGATCAGTGACCTTAGTAACTTGATATGGGCTGGGGACGTTATTTGCTCCACCCGGGTTCCCCAGTACATTCGCAAAGCCCACTGCAACTCAGTCCCCAGCTGTCTCGGGGTCTCTATTGCTTTGATAAAACACAATGACTAAGAGCAACTTGGGGAGGAAAATATTTATTTCGCCGCATAGCTTCTAAATCCGCCACTGAAGGAAGCCAGGCCAGGAACATAAGGTAAGAGCCTGTAGACGGGAGCTAAAGCAGAGTCCATGCAGAAGTGCTGTTTACTGACTTGACCCTCAAGGCTTGCTTAACCTGCAGCACCCATGAACACCTGCCCAGGGGCTGGCCCTCCCATGTCAATCACTAATTAAGAAAATATATCACAGACTTGCCCATGGACCAATCGTGTGGAGGCATTTTTATCAATCATGATTCCTTCTTCCCAATGACTCTTGCTTATGTCAACTGACAAAACACTAACCAGCACAAGGCCCTCCTTCCAGCTGTAGCTGGCTCATATCTCGGGCCCATGCAGCTCTAACACCAGTGGGCTGCGAGAAAACTGGCTCCAGACCTCATCTACAATAGCATAACACCAGATGCAAGCCATGAGGCTGCTTAGCTGCTCAGCTTTGTGGGTAGGAAGGCAGGGACAGGCTGTGTGTCCACCTCAGCACAAAACTGGCCATCCGCTGAGGACAACCTTCGGAGTCCCCACTTTGGTGAGGTGGTCACCCCATTACAGACATGGGGAAGGGCACTGCAGGTAGCAGAGTGGGAGAGGGATTTGTAGGGTGCAATGATGAATCTCAGCTGTCAACTTTAGGGACTCACCATGGAAAGTAACCTCCAAGCATGTCTGTGAGGGAATCTGTAGATTATTGAGGTGGGAAGACCCTAACTGTGGGTGGTACCATCTCATCGGTTAAGGTCTCAGACTGAAAAAATGGGACAAAGTCACCTGAGAGCCAATCCTCTCCCTCTGCTTTCTGACCATGACCACGGGGTGACACGCTGCACTGGGCTCCTGCAGCCGTGTCCTCCCTGCCATGGCGGACCACCCCACACTGTAAGCCAAAGCAACCCCTCATCTGCAGGACTGCATGGCTATAGCCTGATACCTGACTCCTAGGCAGCTCCCCAAATGTACTCAGAGTTCATCTCAGCCCCCGGCAACACAATGGCTCTCGCCTGTCCTTCACCCAATGACCGCTCGCTAGCTTAATCGCAGACTGTCCCCTGAAGTGCCAGTAAAGGCCATGAACTCTGACCTCTGTGGAATTACGGGCCCTTTCAGAGCCTGTACGGGACAGTCAACAAAAGGGTGTTTTTAAGGTGTTCTCACCACTAGGTTCTGACGGCTGTGGCTCTGCACCCGTCCTTCCCTCACCTGAGGTGAGGAGCTGTCACCATGGCCGTGGTTCAGCAAGTGACACAGACCTGAGGTTGTTTGAGGGGTTCAGTGCCAGGTGGCAATTAGACTGCAGGGCAATTGGAGTCTCTGGAACTGGCTGTGGGAAACATCCCCCAAGCTAACTTGAAGGAAGGCTGTGACATGGGTGTCTAAAGCAGCTGGCCTCTCCCCAAGTGGTCCAGAGTGACCTCCTTTACTTAAAGCCAGCTATTTGTAGGCCTTAATCATTCCCTCGCATGGACATGCGTAATGGAACCTAAAGTACTCTGCTAGATGACCAGTAGCGACATATAAAAAGCCACCATCAAAGCCACCACCATGCACAGCCAGTGACAGTATTACTGACATTTTACAGGACACCTGTGATATCCATCTGACTGTCTACCACCTGTTTTCCCCTCTTTTCTGGGACATAAGGAGGTGCCAGGCACATAGCTGTCCCAGAATGTATGGGTTAGTGGTCCCTTTCTGAGTCCTGGCACCTGCAGTCAGCAAGGGCTGGCAACTCTGGCTTGACTGACCCTAAGCCCATCACCCATCAGACCCAAGGTGGCCCTGAGTGCCCGCAGCATCTATTCTCCTGCCCTTCATCAAGGCTCACCACTTCAGTCTGACCTCCTGGCTAGATGTGGCTCTGCCCATTGAGCTACAGTGAGCTATCCCTGGTGTCCTATGAACCTTCACAGAGGTTCAGCACCTGGACCAGCACAAGGTACAGATGACTAGCTTCAGGCAGGGCTCTGTGGTCAGGAGGACTCTCAGACGGACATCTCTCAAGGAAAATGGCCCACAGAGCACCCTGCCCAGCCTTCATCTAGCATGCCAGGAACCTGTAAGACGATGCACATGTCTAGAGAATCCTCATCTCTGCCCTTCCACTTGGCGTGGTCAGAACCTGGGCTGACTGAAGCATTCTCCAAGCTGAGAAGCTAATGACCAACCGCAGCCGGTGCCTACTGGGTCAGCTCCATCCCCTTGGGTCAAAGTCTGGGTGGGACTCAGCCAGCTCCATGCTCAGGACTCCTGGTCAGGGAGGGACAGCTGTGGTCTGGTTCTCTTCCAGGCTCCCAGGGCTATGGGCACAGTTTGGTTTCTGAAGCTTATTGCCCAGATCTAGCAAAATCCTGGCCATGGGCCTCTTCCATGAGCTGGGCAGAGAACACCCCTCAAGTACATCCCTGTTGGGGTAAGAGCCTGCGTTCTTTGGTGGCTTGACTGATTAGGCCAGGCCCACTCAGGATAGACCCTCACCTTTCTTAAAGTCAGTTGTAGCATAGGAGGCGAATTCTACCAGGTCCATGAGTTTCACCCATAGTGCAAGGGAATTGATTATCCCAGGCACACGCTAGAGGACAGAATTTTGAGAGCATCTAGGGATTCTGCCTACTACAACCTGTATCTCACTAGCACCACTCTCCGTCCCTGTCAGGTGCCACCCACAGCACTCAGCTGACTCTGAAACCAGTCTGGGTTTGCTGCCACATGGCTGTGACTTCAGCCACTGTGGCGAGGACTCTTGAATCTCCCTTGGCTGGTCCCTGCTGCTGCACAGCACAGCTGCCCACACAGTTCTATCCTGCCAAGATATAAATTGCTGCCAGTGCTGAGCCTGCCTGGGCCTGCCTGGGTCCCCACAGTGGGGACCTAGGAACCCAGGGAGTGAAGGGAAGGCCAAACCACTCCATGAGGACTTATCTAACCCTCGCTTCCCACCATCTGCAGCCCATGGCCACAGTGGCTGCTTGGGCAGCCTGGAACTCCCTCCCGCTTCAGGAGCTGGATGCTCTCCCAGGGGAGGGAGGGCACGCAACACTCAGCACAGGAAGCAGCTATTCTGGAGACTCCGTCATGCTGGGCACAGCTGAGGTGGCAGCCCGTGCCACATGAGCAGCCTGGCCCAGACTCCACGTAGTGATTCAGTTCCCCTACCAAACTCCACACCCCTACTCCGCAGCCCAGAGTTGACTCCACCCAGTTCTACAGTCCTGATGTGAACAGGCTAGGGCCCACACCTCAGTTTACAGACAGGAAAGATGGAGTCTCAGCGTTTCTGATCTTGTTTGCATTTTCCCGTGTAGCCCTCCAAAGGAGAAGGAGTCTTACCCCCACCATGCCTGCTTGCTTGCTTTTTTGGTGTGTGTGATGTGAATGGGTGCTTGTCTGTTTGTGTGCGTAGATGCACATGTGTGTGTGCTGCCGGGAGAAGCCAGGAACAACCTCGGGAGTCACTCCTCAGGAGCCATCTTGTTTTTGAGACGGGCTCATTGATCTAGAATTTTCCAAGTGTACTAGTTTAACTGATCATCCCCAGTGCAGCACACACTGCAATACCCCATCTAGTTCTGTGCACATGGGAGAAGGAAAGAACCAACTTCTTCTAATCTACACATGCATGTTATGGCATGCGCGTGTGTGTGCGTGTGCATGCATGCATGCATGCATGCATGCGTGCGTGTGCGCACGCGCGCACGCACACACACACACACACACACACACACCTGTACTCACCCACAACGTATGGATGGGTGAATGGATGAATGTAAAAAAAAGGCATTTTAAAACCTAGGCTTTTGGCACAGAGGTTAATAGAAGGAAAGACTTGGAGAAAACATGAGCTGCATTAGCCTCTCAGGTCCATCCTGTCTGAGTGACTCAGCATCAGCCATGTGCATCATTTCAGTGGCTCTCAGGTTACATCTCAAAAAGTTGCTAAGAATTTTGAGACCACCAAGTGGCTCTGGGGTGTCTTAGAGGGGACTGCAACCTGATAAGATGAAACCTGGGGCCACCAGACCTCACAAGGGACTTCGGACACATCTTTTCCTGTAAATGGAGTTTCTGGTGTGATTCATAGACAAAGGCAGCTGGGATGGAGCAAGGCCATGCTACTCGGGCTGTAAGCCCAGCCCATCACTGTTTTACATTCTTAGAAAACAGACACCGCCCCTCTGTTGGCAGCCCTGACAGCAGATGGTGCTGCTGTTGTCTTCTTGATTCTCAGCCATTGACAGACTTCAGCCAGACTCAGGGATGAGGGGCTCCCTTCTTTCTCCCTGGCCCTAATTTTCCATGTCTTTCTGTCTGCCTCACTCACACTGCTGAGTTCTACTCACCATCAGCAGCCAAGACAGGATGATTCGTGGTCCTTTAGAACAGCTCTGATGGGCCAGTGAGATAGCTCAGTGGATAAATGTGTTTGCTGCCAAGTCTGACAACATGAGTTCAATCCCTGGAACTCACAGTAGAAGGAGAGAATAAAATCCTGGAAGCTATCCTTTGACTTTCACACACATACTGTGACATTTATGCACACATTTGTGTATGGTGAAACTCACAAATAAATAAATAAATATTTAAATTAAATAAGATGCCTTTGGCAAGACTATGATGAGGTTCAGAAAGTGGGACACACACATGGTCACAGTGACTTCGGCAGCAGGTTTTTTTCTGCCCCTGTGGTGTGGAAATGAGAAAACATCCAAGAGGAACAGAGTTCAGGACTATTCACAAAGTAGAGAGCTTCCCCAAGATTGCGCTGGTCCCAAGATCAGAGAGGAATGAGCTTGTCCCCAACTGCCTAAGAGTCTATAGTGGGACAGCTGTGCCTGGCACATGGCTCTTGGGGGATGGAGGAGGTACAGGGCCAGGAGGCCCAAGGGCACCAGCCACCCTCAGTGATATTTCCCATGTGGTGCTCCACATCCCTGCCCTGCCTGCCTGATTTGCAGTGTCTGGATGCTGCCGACTGCCCTGTTGCCTTTAGTCCTGAACCTTGCAGGAATTCAGTTCCGACATCTCAAAGGCTTCCAGCTGCTGGCTTAGCAGGCCAAGTCCACATTCCTCACGCTGGAATGTTTTGGATTCCAACATGCACCCTTGAACTTCACAGAAAAGAACTTCCTACCCAGCAAATTCTTGAACCTCCTTTGAAATGCATCTTTCCCACTGTCCTGATCCTCTGTACCCGGAGGGCCCCTCAGCTGGGCCTGGGGTGGGTTCTCTACCTCTACTCCAGGGACCCCAGAGTGGGGAGAGACTCCACAAGGAAGGACCTTAAAAAAGCATGTCTCCTAGAGATAGCCCTCCATAGAACCTCCATCCCAGCAAGTTGGCTTGGGTCAATGTCCTGCTTTAACCCCTCTCCATAACCATCCCTGGCACTCTCTGGAAGTCTAACACATTCTCTTTTAGCAAGGCAAGCGAGCTTGTGACTGTTTCTCAACACAGGGATCCTCTGCAGTAAGCAGAGGCCGGCAAGCTAAGGCCAGATGTGGCTTTGTAAATAGTTTCCTTAGAAAACAGGCATGCTCATTTATTGGGGTTCTCCACACAAACAGATGTGTGCAGGAGTTGCAAGTTTTCCAGTAACTAACGTGCAACAAGGTGAGACCTGCAGGTGTCTGCACAGACTCTGTGTTGGTCCTGTGATGGGCATTACACAGGCAGACCCGCCTGAGAGCCGAATTCTCAGTGACAGGACACCTCACTTGTGGGGTGCCAGCGTCTTGCTTCTCTCCACCCTGTCCTCCCTAAGGCAGAGTTCTGCACCAAGGAGATTGCTGAGGAGCGTGGCAGGAGAGGGGAGCTGCACATTCCCTGGCTCTCTACAAGGGCTCTGCAGCTCTGTGCTTGGACTGGTCCCCAGCTGTGCATGTGGCAGGTCTCCACTCCATGTCTGCCCGTGCATTTGCCTTGGAGGATTCGCCACAGTGTGGGCAAATGTTGGAAGATCACATTTAGGTCCTGCATGGGAAATAATGCTCTGAGCCAGGACTGTAAGAACTTTCCCCAATGGACCTTGTGAGATTTATTTTTAAATTATTATTATTTTATTTTTCTGTGCATGAGTGTTTATCTGCATGTATGTATGTACAACATGTGTGTGCAGTACCCAAGAAGGCCAGAAGAAAGTGTCTGATTCCCTGAAACTGGAGGTACAGATGGTTATGAGCACCATGTGGATGCTGGGAACAGAACCAGGGTCCCCTGCAAGAGCAGCAAGTGCTCTTAATTGCTGAGCCATCTCTGCAGTCCCTAGTGCATTTTTAAGCATTTAGATTTTGCTCTTACAATTAGTGCTTTGATCCATCCAGAGTCTATATTTTGTGTGTGTGTCTGATGTAAGAAATGGCTGTCATATTTTCATCGTCCCTAGGACAGCAATTATTCCATCTCATTCACCAGAATGCACAATGAATGAATGAGGAAGTCAACTACCTAACTAGTGTAACACACACGAGACAGTTATTGACTACCTCGCTGACTGAGGTTTAGGCTGGCGGTGGTGGCACATTCCCAGCACTTGCTGACTCAGCCTCCCAAGAGCTGAGTCTATCAGGTATGTGCCACATGACTGCCTGGATATTCAATTTTCATTAGCTGACTTTTAATCACAAGAAAGAACTTTCTGCTGAGCAGTGGTGGCTCATACCTTTAATCCCAGCACTAAGAAGGCAGAGGCAGGCGGTTCTCTGAGTTCAAGGTCAGCCTGATCTACAGAGTGAGTTCCAGGACATCCAGGGCTACACAGAGAAACCCTGTCTCAAAAAACAAAACAAACAGACAAAGAGTTTTAAGCCCCCACAATACTATATCTCAATGCAGTAAGTTTCATGAAGTTTTTACAGAAACAGAACAAAAAATGTTATCAGTGAAGAGACGCTTCAAATATACTGCTGGGAACACGAGGTAGGTGGGGATTACAGCTAAGTGGGAAAACCTGGGTCAGGCCTCAGATGCCTTAGTCTTTGGGTTGGTGGAAGCTAAGGATCTGCTTGTACAGTCCACAAGTCTGCCTGATTGTCACAAGGATGTTAGACCACACACGGAGGTGGGCAACGGATTGCTATTAAATAGTCTAATGACAGCCTAAGATACGGCCCTGGACCTGCATCATTCTGACTTCCGACAGCCACAGAAGTTCTAATGAGTCACTCAACATTGGAGAATGTTCAGCTCAGCTCCCCATTAAGGTTTCTGCTTATCTTCCTTGTCCATAAAGAAATCCCACTGAACTCTCAACACTCGATGGCTTTTCTAGTCCAAAATTCCAAAGGCCTTCTACAATCTTCCCAAAACAATTTGGTCAGATCTGTCACAGAAATACCCCACTATGCTGGTACCAACTTGTCTTAGGGTTTTTATGGCTGTGATAAAATACTATGACCAAGGCAACTTGGAGAGGAAAGGGTTATTTCAGCTTACACTTCCAGGTGACAGTCCTTCACTGAGGGAAGTCAAGGCAGGAACTCAAACAGGGCAGAATCTGGAGACACGAGCTGATGCAGAGGCCATGGAGGGGTGCTGCTTACTGGCTTCCTCTGCACGGTTTGCTCAGCCTTTCTTGTAGAACCGAGGACCACCAGACCAGGGATAGCACCACCCCACAATGGGTTGGGTCCTCCCCCATCAATCACTAATTAGGAAAATGTCCTACAGCCAGATGATATGGAGGAATTTTCTCAGTTGGGGTTCCCTCTTTTCAGGTAACTCTTGCTTGTGTCAAGTTGATAGAAAACTAGTCAGCACAATTAGTAACACTTAGGGCCTCACAGGAGGCAGGAAGGAAAACTCCAGCAGTGAGGTCTGACGATCCAGAATGACATCCAGCCTGTCTCCCTTCCCTGTAGCTGGAGAGACATTTCAGCCTGGGGCAGTCTCAGGCTTCCCACCCCTGGGAGTGGGAGGCCCAGGCTGGCAATCCTAGCTCACATTCTTAGTGGTCCCTGACAGCCAGGCCTGTTTCATGTCCTGCCTGGAGCTGCGGCTCATCCAACTAGGACACGGACCTGATCCCAGCTCTGTTAGCCTGGGGGTTGTGAGTGGGTCCAGTTAGGACCCTTCCAACTCTACATGGAGGAGGAGAGGAAGGGAGGGAGGAAGGGGTGGAAGAAAAAAGGAGGGAGGAGATATGGAGTAGGAGATGGCTTCAGAACGCAGTGGGAGGCTCTGGGCAGCTCCAGAGAACTGCCCTCTCCCTCTGGGCCTCCTCCTCTCATAATCCTCCTTCTTGGGCTTCGCCTTGTTTGCTCTGGAGTGTTCCACAGCAGAATAAATCACTGCCACATGGTTCAGAATTTCTAGAGAGCCAAGCAGCTAGAAGAAACATCTTTGTTCACTTCCCGATGGAGACGCTGCCTGGCTGGTGGTCAGGGACTCTTTCGGGTCCAGGTAGGCAGGAAAGCCATAGTGCACTGTAGAAACCAGCCTCGCTATTGGGAAGGCACGGCTTGTCTATGGCTCCTTGTAGGCTCAGTTCTGGAGGTATCACCAGGGAAGGTGGGTGAATGCTGGTCCTGCAGGTTAGACAGAGAACCTGTGTGTCACAGGCCTCTGGTCCTGCCAGGCCTCAGGATGACTCCTTGACTGGCTGCCATTTGAGCCATGATGTGGAAGCCCCATCCCAGGCCAGTGCGCAGTCCTGTTCCTCGCAGCTGCCCTCTGCAGGGGGAGCCTTAGGGGGCTGAGCCAGTAGGCAGGCCCCACCCAACCAGGCTAGCAGCTTCTCCATTGGGAGCTCCAACCGTTTCACTCATCCAAAAACCGGCTTGAGCTCTGCAGACGTGGGCCCACTGGAGCCTCCCTGTTGGAGAGGCCAAGAGCCAGGCCTACAGCCTCTCCCACCCTGGCCTCTCTACTCACTCAGCAGAGGTGCACACTCAGCACTTCGACAAAACTGCTGTGTCCCTGCCCCTAGTTGAGGGAGTAGAAGGGACTGGCCAGGTCACATGAGGACTCTGTGCCCTGGCAGAGCCCAGAATCAAAGGCAAGCTGGGTCAGTGGGCACCAAGTAGTGTGGGGTCCTGGTCACAGTGTGTGCTCTGAGCACAAGTCTTGCTTCTGCCTGGTGTAGGGAACAGCCCCGGCTCGCACATTGGTTTTAGCTGACTCAAAGCCTGGCCAGGAGGCTAGCTAATGGGAACAGTTAGAATGTCCTGGGGAAGCTTTCTGGTTGAAGTCTGCCATCAAAAGGAAAAGAGACTGTTATGTGTGATAGTGCACCATCCCCCAAGGCTTGTTTGACACTTGGTCATCATAAGACAGATCCTCAGGTGCTTGGGAGAATGTAGAACAGTATGGACATGGGGTGTAGGTGGCACACAGGGCCATGATTCTTACCCATTGGTGCTCATGAGTTTGACCAGCCTGTTCTGAATATGGGCAAGGCCTCTCACCTGAGCACGAAGGCCCACCAAAGTGGTGCCTGTCTCTATTGTACTGTCCTAAGCCCCAGGTTCATTGCCATCTGCTGCAAATCACCTGAGAGTCCCTCCTTGCTGACCTGTGCAGGGACGATGCCCAGGTCCTTACTGTGCTCGCAAACACAGCAGCCCTCCCCTCCAATGCTGAGCTCTCACCTTGTGGATCACAACCATTTTGAAGACTCAGAAGCTAAATGTCTTTGATGGACCCAAGTTGGCCACACTCCAGGCAAACCCCATGTTTATGCACAAGTATGTGTTTGTATGGCGTTAGCCTGGGATACATGCTCACCAGCCATCAATGCATCATGACTTTGGGCAATTCACTTGCTCCTCTGGTCCTATCACTGACCTGTTAGAATATGGGTTTGACAGAAAGCCCAATACAGCAGGGCTGTCCAGAGACAGGCACAGTCCTCCTCCTCCGTGCACACATCCCTAACCCTGCTCACATTCTTTCCATGCAGGGGCTTCTGGAAGTTGTCCTCACTAAATGCAGTCATGGGAGTGAGCCCACAGCTCATTCTGAATGAGCTTCTGCAGAGTCTTCTCCCAGAAGCCAGGCTTATCATGAGATTTTGTAAACTAGAAAAAGTGACCATCCTCATTGCTGGTCCCACCTTTCAGCCTAGCTACCTTAACATGGAGCTCCAGCAAAGTCTCAGGGAGGGCCACACTCACTGCCAATGGGAGCCTCGCCACCACGTCCTAGAGGACCAAGGTTAGATTTTCAGGCACCTGCAGGGTCAGGTGGGAGAGGGCCCTGCAGATTCTGGGCCCTTATGGACCTGAGAGAAAAGGCAATTACAGGCAGGGCCAATGAGAACAGAGGCTGCCCCACTTTGAGTGAGTCCTGGTCCCTGACAACACACAGCCTAGCCCATCCAAGACAGAGGTGGTGACATTGCCTGGGTGCAGATCACTACCACTGCTCTGGAGTTGTGATTGCCAAACTGGCAAAGAAGGAGGTGGGAGCAAACTCTGTGGGCTCTCATCAGATGGGACCAAGACCCCACAGTGGCCGCCCTGTTCCAGGGCCCTCAGCTCTCAGAATAAACGTTATTCACTTCGCTCAGATGACACCGGGATACTTCTTTATCAAGTTTCAGAGGTTGGTCCCCAGAACACTCAGCAGAGATGCAGTGAGTACCACCTTTTGTGTAAGACCAAAAATAAATTTAAATGGAAATAATTTTTTTCTGAAAGGAAAAACTGTAAAACACTTCTGGGGATAGGGTGCCGAAGAGAAGGGTAAGGATGAGGCAGTGTTCATCTGAGTTATGCCTCGGAACAAGGGTGGCAGGGTGTGTCTCTGGAAGCTGTTCTCTAGGACTCTAATAATGGCCTCACAGAAAAGTCTTGTGCCTTTGTTTGCAGGAGCCTGTGAACACCCTGCAGCAAGCTCCCAGGCACAGGAAACCTGGGCACACAGCCCCGAAAATGAGAAGACCATGTATGTAGAAGCTGACACAGTGGCTCTGGCATCTGAGCAGTCCGAGAAGGGCTGAGCAGGCTCTGCAGCCCAGAGATGTGTGCCAGTAACTGACAGTGGCTATGCATAGACAGGTCACATTGAAGTCAATTCAGCCCCAACAGGGTGTCATGAGGACAGGGGAGACAGGTAGGAGAACCACAGAGCCACCAGCTGGAGATCACTGAAGACGTGACTCAGGGAGCCTGCTTCTGCTTTTTTGAGGTTTGGGACAGGCGCAGCTCTTCAGGCCCATGGGCAAAGGGGCAACGGGCAGCAGGCAGCACGCAGCCATCAGGATGGTGAGTGAAGAACCAGCAGATGCGTGTCTTGAACACCTCTGCAGGCAGGCTCCGCTTGGCTTCTGGAGGCTTCTCTCTCTGCAGCTCTCGCCGCCAGTCACGGATGTGAACTTGCCCATTCAGAACTGAGTTTAAAACAAAAAGCCTAAATGTCATTAGTGTATAGAGACTGAGCACACCTTGTGGGGGGTCTTGACAGAGGGGTGCAGGGTCAAGGTAAGGACCTGTAGTCACGAGTCCTGCTGGACAGGATCTGGGCGCACAGAGCACATTATATCAGGAAATGGCCAGGGTGGCCCACTGCCCTCTGCCACTTCATTTTCAGGAGCCAACAGCTCCATGTGAAACTTGGCCAAAGCAACCAAACCTTCTGGCCACCCCAGTGCTGTAAAACTACCTGCAGCCAGCATGGCGGGAGGAAGAAAGGTGCCTCATTGAGGGAGTCTGGCTCACTGACTTCCAGAACTGAACTGAGTGTGTGTGAGTGAACACAGTTTCCTGTCGGCTCTGGGATCCCCTGTGGTATGGCTCCAGTGAGGCTGGCTGCTGCCATCAGCATCCTGGGAATAAATATTTCCCTTGGAAACCTGAGTAATGAGTCCTGAGAGGACCCTATGGCACCTAGAATACAGGGAGGTTTCATCTTCAGGGACGGCTTGAAGCCCCCAGAGTCAAGTAACATCACATGCAACATCCTCCCTCAGGTTGGTCTTCCCTGAACTAAAGTCCAGGTTAAGGTCACTTCAGGATACTCAGAGACGTTTCCAGAGCAAATCTCCCCAGTGCAGCACAGGACACAACTCAAATCACTGTGGGCCCAGAACTCTCTGAAGGAGCCTCAGGGGCATCTTCCCGAAGCAGGAGGACATCTGACTGTAAGTGGCCAGGAGTCCCTGTCCCTGTTGGAAGTTTTGACATGTTTAGGGAATCTGGGGCCAAGCCACAGTGGACATGAAGCCTGCCCTCGATGCTGGCTTAGACCTTCTCTGTGGACACGGTGGCCAGCAGGAGAACCTCCCCAAATGGCTATGAGCCAGTAGCATGCCTAGCTCTACACTTTTGGTTGCTATCTGCAAGGTTATGTGATAAGGCTGTCTTAAGTATAAAGACCAAAAGGGAGCACCAATCACACAAGGAGTCTAACATCTAGTATGCAGAGCGTATCAATGTGCCCCGTTTACACCAGGATGCCAGGCAGCTCCCCGTTGCCCCCATAGCCAACACTTTGGGAAAGATGGTGTCAGGTGCCAGAGGGCCAGCCTTCCAGAGCACATTCAAGTCAGACCACCAACAGCTCTCCTCTGGGAAATGTGCTACTAATTTGAAATGGAATTACGGGAACAAATCTGCTGTCTTCCCAACCACCCCACCCCCCAACTCCTGCCTCCTGCTGGGGGCTTGTGGGACTGCAGAGAAACAGAACTCTCCACTCATCAGCTGCTGGACAACAGCAGCCTCTGGCTAGAACGTTCTGGGACCCAAGGAACAGGAAGAGCACTGAGGGTGTGCCCTGTCTTCAGGAGCATCAGTGCCAGGGGCTCGCCTGGCCTGGAATGCCACTAACGCATTGGAGCTATGGCCAAGTCCTCTAGATGAGGAGGCTGCTTCACCAGCTGACAGGAAGAGGCAACCATGCAGGTCCTGGAAGGGGTGGAGCCGAGGCGGAGTCAATGCTGACAAGGCAGGGACATGCAGTATTCACACGAGCTGACCTAAGCCATCTGAAAGCTGGCTTCCTCAGGAGCACACACTCCTCCAGATGACCCAGTCACATTAGCTTAAAACCAAACCAAACCCCAGGCAGAGATAAGCCTCAGCTTCAGCACATACTTTCTGCATGACTGCAAAGAGAAAACTCACATGGCTCTGATCTCTAAGACTTCTACTCAGAAGTGATTCCAAAACTAACTGTCCCCCGAAGTGAACTCACAGAGAAGCGGTTAACCCCACATACACATATTTACACTGGACAGGAGTGATGGTCCTTCATGAAAACAAAGAAAACATGGAAAACAGAGAGGCCCCTTAGGCTGTAGTATTTTAACTGATTAAAGCTTTGTAAATAAGCACAGATTTCAGGCACTGGGAAGCTCATCTGGACATGTGCGTGTGGGGCTCTTGGTTTCAGCAACACCTCCAGGGGGCTATGTCAGGCCACTCCTGCACCTGCCCACGAACAAAACTCACCCAAGTGAAGGCCAGCTAGCCAGAGAGAATCATATTCAACTTCCCAAGGACAACTGGGCCACCCAAGGGCAGCTGTGCCCACACATGGCAGAGCACTTGCCACCCATATTCCCAGGTGTACACACACAGGCAGCGAGTGTACACACACACACACACACACACACACACACACACACACACACACGTTCAAATACATTATTCAGGAACACCTGACACCCATGTTCTCATGGGCTTTTTTCACGTACATGGGACAGCATACATCTGTGCTCAAATATGAGGCATGACACATCTCACAGACGATAACATCAAGAGGAACATGAACCCTCTAAACCTTAGGTCTAAGATCTGTGGGCTAAGGTGAAAACAATTGTTTCCAACACCTGTGTCCCCATCAAACCCCCCTTTCCCATCATCATCAGTCACTGGCCTCTGTGGATACAACTAAGGCTGAATCCAACCTGTCTCAGTCCCAGACTGTTGGGATGAGGTATACAAATCTGGCCTCTCGGCTTCTGGTGGCACACCAGAGGAACCAGTGCTGAACTGACAGCAGTCATGCCATCACCCAGATTCGCTGAGCTCACTGCTGCAGTCGGAGGGCCAATGAGCCACAGGTCCCAGAAGCAGAGACACAGAAGCCAGGTTGTACCTTCCCAGGCCACTTGGGTGTCAAATCTCTATGCTAATCACAGAAGCCACAGTTCTCTAGCTTCTGCAACAACAGCTTGCTACCCAACCCAGACTCTCACATACACCATCTCACTGACTAAAACTCTCCTGATCCTACCCACTTCCCAGACTCCCCTCCTCCTGGTCCTCCTCACTTCCCAGACTCCTCCTCTCCTGGTCCCAACCGGAGTGTAATGGTTATTCTGTCTCTTTAAGAGACAAGCCACACCCACTCCCTCCCACATCCACTGAGGCAGGCAGGTCTACCTTCCTGCTTGCAGCCTTAGTCTCTCTCTTTTCTGTCTTCCTCTCGGAGAGGCAGCTTCTGCCTCTCTCCCCACTTCTCCCCTTCCCCTCTTCTGTCTCTTCTCTCTCTCTCCCCCCCTTCTCCCTTTTTCCTTCCCCTCCATATCCCACCTAATAAATATCCAACTCTACTCTGTATGGTGTGCCTATCTCTGCGTCTCCTACCCGCCACCCACATAGCTGCCAGGGACTCGCAGCCTGCTTGGGACTGACTGCTTTTGGGACCCCAAAGCAAGCTGCCAGGGACTCGCAGCAAATCCATTTCATTGGTGCCATGACGCAGATGGGCTCTCCCGCTCCAGTTCTTCTCCAGGGATCGGGATCCTGAACCAGGTTTTTTTCTACTCCCACCACTGGCTTCCATTGGTGAGTCTCCGCCATTCTGATATGGTTGCTTCCCTCAGCTAAAATCGTGTTTGGACTGACCCAAGGTCAGTCAGCCTGCCCTAGCACTGCACATTCTGTGTGGTGCATTAGACAGATTCTTCTTTCTCTTTTTTTTTCCATTTCTTTTCCTTTTTTCCCCCTCCCCGTAAAAGGCTGCTCGGAGTGGCCTCTGGCCTCTGGCTTCTGAGTCACCCCGACCAGATCCAGCCAGGCCATAGCACCCCACTCGGGGTCACGGGATGCCCAGCCATGGGTCCCTGTGGTGTTTGCGCTGATTCACACCCTGCCCACAGTCGAGAGACGTCTTTTTGCAGGTTTTCACAACTTCAGCTGTGGGAGCAGACATCTATGTCCATCCCCAGGCTTTTTTCAATTCCAGCCATGGCATGGTGCAGCTTTTTCAGTTCCAGTCTTCTGCTCCCCTCTGCAGCTTGTGGCATGGCAGGTCAGCCACAGGGCAGATCACACCTCTAGGTCTCTCTTATTAAGCTTAAAATCCCTACAGCTCAAAAATTGTGGCTTTTTCATACAACATGTGACTGCTGCCATTTTGATTGGGGTCAGGTGACTTCATCGCCAACTTGGCTGAGAGCCAGGTCAGGTGACCAAGTTCCACCATCTTTACTGAGGTATTCCCTGCCTGGTTCTCCATTGTAAACTCTGTTACCTTACTGCCAAGCCAGGTCAAGTGACCAGGTTCTCCCATCTTTACTGAAGTATATCCTGCCTTGTCCCCTGGTTTACTTATGGTTTTTTCACTAAATTCCTCTTGTTGACTCTGTTGCATGTGTTTTGCACAATGGCATGCCTTTGCTAGGGCCCACCAAGAGCATCCACTTTGCCCAATTCCTGTTCACTTTCTCTGCGTGTGTTTATACATGTAACTTAAATACACCTATGTTTAATGTTATAATTGTTCATTGCATCTCATTTCAGACTACAAAAACAATAAGTCTCATGTTTTAAACTGGTATGTACTTTTAAGTTTCTTGTAAAAATACTTTATATTTAATCCAACCCTCAGAATATATTAAGCTGTTCTCTACTATTGTCAGTTCTGCTGTTAACCTTCTGTTGCATGCAGTTTTCTTCTTTCTGTCTTTTTATGAGTGTAAACCTTACCTGTTGAGAGCCAGTACAGTCAGGCTTGGACCCAGCTCTCCAGGCAGATTCTTTACTGTAGTCTTTACTGATAGACAGCCCTCAACTGCCCAGAGATCTGGGGAATATGACATTTAAATATTAAAAAAACTTGTCATAACAAAAAGAGACAGGTTGGCTCCTAGCAGCAGCACTCTACTTCCTCCAAAGAAGACAGAAGACAAATGGGCACAGAACAATGTCCATCCGCAATTCGCTTCAACTGCCAAGCGCTGACCATTGGGCAAAACTGCTTTATATATAAACTGAAGATCTCCAGACGTGGACAGAATTGCTGGAATCGACAGCCTAGCTGCTCAGGTCAAGGTAGGCTTGTCTTCCTACAGATTTCTCAGCCCACAGGATCTTCTGGAGCCTGGCAGGCCCTGTGCTAAACAGCAAAAGGCAAATGCGACCTTCAGCGACCATGGAGGACCCTGAGGAGTAGCTCTGGGTGCCAACCAAGTAAGTTCTCTGTCATTTTTTAATCAGTAAAAATTTTATCCTTCTCAAAGATTTCTGATGCAGTTTGACAGCTGAGAGGTTTGTCAGTTTAAAAGGACAACCTCACCAAACAAATTTCAGATCAAATTTCTCTCTCTTAATGCCTTTCATAGTCTTAAAAATACTTTTCATTGTGCAAAAATATCTGTCACAGTCACTGACATATGTCTAAAACTTCTGTTTTCACAAACCCAAAGAATTCTTGTGAGTTCCAGGGAGCTGAATTGAAGGATCCACCTTAAACAGGTCAGATACATCCCCCTCAATTCCCTGGTCTCTGTTCTACCAATACCTTAACCAGGTGTAAGAGATACCAGACATTTCCATGCCACAAACACCGGACAGGAGCAAAGAGACCAGCTATGCCAGGATGTGACCAGCACCCAGCCTTCTCAGGTTCCCCCCAAAGATGATGCCCACAAATAAGCAGGAAGAAGTCTTGAGAATCCACCGCCCCAATTTCTTTAACCTGTGGTGCCTAACCTCCCACCTTTTTATTATAAAAAAGAAATGGGAATGTAATGGTTGTTCTGTCTCTTTAAGAGACAAGCCACGCCTACTCCCTCCCCCATCCGCTGATGCAGGCAGGTCTTCCTTCCTGCTTGCAGCCTTAGTCTCTCTTTTCTGTCTTCCTCTCAGAGAGGCAGCTTCTGCCTCTCTCCCCACTTCTGTCTCCCCGCCCCTCTCTCTCAGTTCTTCTCCCCTTCTCCCTTCCCCCTCCACAACCCCCTGAATAAATATCCAACCTCACTCTTCATGGCATGTCTATCCGGCTCTCTCTCGCCTGTCTGCCACAGCCACATGGAGACATGTCGTGTGGTCTCGTGCAGGGTCCCTGCTTAGGACTGGCTGCTCCACTGCCCACTGCCAGGGACTTGCACCGTCCCGGGACCCATGAGCCACCAGGATCCCGCTCGCCGGGGACCAGCCAACCACCCACATGGCTTGCTGGGGACCAGCTACCTTCCTGCCTAGTGGTCTTGTGCGCTGTCCCAGCTTGGGACTGGCTGCTTTCGGGACCCTGGCAGCTTGAAGGAAATCCATTTCAAGGAGCACCACCCTCTAAGGAAAGCCTTTCTAAGTAACTGAGCCCAAGTGGACACCTGTGCTAAAGGTATATTGTCAAAGCAAGAAAAGGCAATGCCTGTTGTATTTAATGATTTACAAGGAATTACCTGGGGTAAATACATTCCAGATGTGCTGGCTAGTTTTATGTCAGTCAGCCTGACACAAGCTACAGTCATCTTAGAGAAGGCAATTCAACTGAGAAAATGCCCCCAGAACATTGGGTTGTTAAGCAGGTCTGTAGGGCATTTTCTTAAGCAGTGATTGGTATGGGTGGGCCCAGTTCATTGTGGGTATGGCTGCCCCTGGGCTGGCTGTCCTGGGTTCTATATAAGAAAGTAGGCTGAGCAATTATCCACAGCCTCTGTGTCAATTGCTGCCTCCAGGTTCTGGCCTGGTTTGAGTTCTTACACTGGCTTTCCTCGATGGACTGTGATATGTAAGGCAAATAAACCCTTTCCTTCCCGAGTTGCTTTGGTCATGGTGATTATCACAGCAACAGGAACCCCACTAAGACAGGAGCAATGGTCCTTCATGAAAACAAAGAAAACATGTGGAAAACAGAGAGGCCCCTCAGGCTGTAGTATTTTAAGTGATTAAAGCTTTGCAAATAAGCACAGATTTCAGGCACTAGGCAGCTCATCTGGACATGTGCGTGTGGGGCTCTTGGTTTCAGCAACACCTCCAGGGGGCTATGTCAGGGAGACACAAACTCCATGAAGCAGAAGTGGCCTGTGGGAAAGTCCTGCAGTTCTTCCTGACTTGTGCTAGTCCTACACACTCATGACCTCATGGCACTGCCTACACCTCGGGCCTCTGGGTGGACACTGCCATACTCCACTCCCTATCCTCAGACTGAACACTCCTGCAGATGGAGAACGGGCCCTTTTCTCTCTGGAGCTATGGAATCCAGTGTTGGAGCAGAGCCTCAGTCTACCAGGAGGGTCACTCAAGGGTTCCGAGTCCCTGTGCTAGGCTGGTAAGGTGGAGGCATTAAGCAGAGTCTAGGAGATGGCTCATGTCCCCAACCTGCCTGATGGGCTCTACAGTTTTGCATGCTTCTTACTGCAGGAAACAGAGATGAACAAATGTTCTTGTAGTGACACAAGATGCAGCCAGCAAGCTTTGCAACTCCTACCAACCCTGTATGAAGAAAAGGCATCACAGAAGCAATGGAGGTTCAGGGGCATAGCCTAGACAGGAGCCACCTGGACCAAGACATAGGGGACCTGAGTCGAGGTTGGAGTGTACCTAGAGAGAATGATGGCTATGGCCTCAACCTAAGATACAAGCTAGTGATGGTGTGAGAGGGCACAGGGCCGTCATATTGTCCACTTGGTTCTTATAAACATCTAGGTAGTCCCAAAGTATCACAGCCATTGGGGACAAAAAGCAGAGTTCTACAGAATGCACAGAGAGGAACTGCTGGGAACAAGCAGGATGGACAGTGTATGGTGACCTCATAGATTTTACCTTCAAACACCTGATGGTTATTCCTGAGCAGCGTCTGTAGGCCTCCACACTCCCGCTTCAGCCGCTGCAGGGTCTCTGAGCTCAGTTCTGCAGCCACTTCTGCCAGGGAAAGGCTCCCTGTGGAAAAGCAAGTGTCCGTACTCAACACAGATACAAGCCTGCAGCCAGCATAGACTGTCAGGTCCCAAAGCCAAACCCAATCCTGCAGCTTCCAGTCCTGTGTGTACACTTTAATGACTCCATGTCTTAGAACCACAGGACATGGGGGCAGAAGTCACCCCAGCCACAGTGACACAGTGTGCCAGCATGCAGGACCACTTGCTTCCACTGGGCACTGAGCATCGAGTAAGTCCACCAACACTGACAGAGTGGCCCAGGCCCCACATTCTTGGTCTCATACAAATGAGACACAGCCCAGAGTTGAGGAGGCAGGACCAACAGGCAAGCCTTTAGCTGTGTCTCTTGGCCAAGCCTGTCATCAGAGCGTTACAGGGCACTGCCCACGTTGGCAGGCACACAGGGGACTGGAGTGAGAAGTGTGACACAGAACTACAGATATCACTGTGACGTCTCTCCCGCTCATAATGGTGTGACACAGAACCGCAGATATCACAGTGAGGTCACTCCCACCCACAACACTGCTCAAGACCCTGTGCACACCTGAAAAACACTCTCATCAGATACCTGGTGACAACGGGTCACCTCCCCACACTGCAGCTCACCTGGGTCTCACAGCCGAGCTAGAGGCTAAACTGTCCGTCTCCACAGCCATCAGAAAGGCAGCAGCAGCACTACCTGATCCAGACCCGAGGGCCTCCTTCCCAGTGTCCATAATGGCTTACTGAGCGAGACAAGAAGCCCAGGCCTCCACCAGGCAGAGCGGGGAGAGGCTGTCTGTGGGCTCAGAGGCCCAGGACCATTCCCTCCTCACAGAGATGCTTCTCACCCAGGGGCACCTGAGAGCCTCCAATGAGCCTTAGGCCACCGGACATCCATCAACAAAGATATGGTACCCTAGTGCTCCACCTGGTAGCAGGCAGGATGAGACCTAGGCCCCAGAGCTGTCTCTAGACCTAGGTCTGAAGGAGGGTCCAGCTAGCTCAGGGCTCCCATGCCAGGCATAGCCCAACAGTTCCCCAATTCCCAGCACGTCCTCATTTAAACCAGGACTCCTGCTGCACAGCACACTCAGGAACCTCCACATCCACAGCACCATTCCAGCACTGCCCTTAGTTCTTCCAACTTTGTGGGGAACCTTGCCTGCCTCCCTCTGCAAGGAACCCCATCATAGTATCTAAACAGTGATGCTATCCCCAAACCACAGAGTGATGGGTCTTCAAGTTACATGGCCACCTGAGTCAAGGCCACTCTGGCCAGTGTCCCAGAGGGCCTCCCAGGATTGGTTAGTTCTGAAGGAGAACATACAAGAAGGTCCTGCCATGTCACATATGGGAGATGACTTGGAAGAAACCTGGACCCAAGAGGCACAGATGAGGATGTGGTATGCGGATGGGAGTGGTACCATTCTGCTTTAGGCTATGCCAGGGGCCACTTGCTCCTGTGCAGGGTGAGAATTAGGCAACATTCACAGCTTCGGATGCAACCCTGATTCTAGTCAGCAGATGGCCCCATACCACCCTTTAGTGGTCACGGGTGGAAGGAAAGGGTGCAGTTGAAAGTTTTGACAACCTCAACTTTAAATATAAGAGCAACCCTACTTTACCTGTTTCTAATACACAGATTCCAGCCAATGAGCAATCAGATGCAACTGTCTCTTCCATGGCAACAGTTTTATATTTAGGGACTGCACTGACCGAAAGTATTGAATTTGTATTCAAGGGAGTGGGGCTTTTGACACTTGGCAACCTGTTCTCTGGTTGCGTCATTTCTAAGGAATAGAACACCAGCAGCTCTGGCCTCCACCTTCCTTCCCTAAACAGCAACTATGGACAGCTGTTCACTCTCATCCTCTGGGTATGCTGAGCTACAGAGACCCACAGCCCATGCTGGCTAGTGCGTCTGCCTGGGAGCTTCAGGCCTACCTCCTTCATTCCAGGTCTTCAGACTCCCGTCCTCAGAGCTCCCCGTGGTTAACTTCTTTCCATCTAACAACAAATTTGCCACTTGTAAAACCACTTGGTCAATAAAGTCTCGAGGTAGGGCAGCGCAATTCCTCACACGCTCGGCCTTTTCTCTGGGGCAGAACCCAGGCATCCAGAGCCCTGTGGCTGGGGCTACTCCTTCCTCAGTAGCCAAGCCATCAGGCGTGCACTCAGCCCCAGCATCGCAGGTCCTGTGGCTATCTTGGGGACCAGCATCGTGGGAAGCTGCCTGGGGTGCACAAGGTGTGCATCCTTTACCAGGTGGGCTCTGGGAGTGGCCCTGTCTGCTGTGGAGGTACCGAGTCCTCTGCTCATCCATCCAGACCTCTGCAGAAGGCAGGTATGTTCTGGATTTTCCAATGAGGCAGACCTGTGTTTGAAGAGACATTGTATTGCAACATTCTTCATGGAGCATGCTTGTGCTAAATAACAATTTAGACCAAAGTTTTAGAAATCAGTTATAAGAAGACAGAAATCCTTATTTCAGCCTTTTGGTTGTACTTGGGATAGATTCCAAGGCCTTCCACATGTGGGAAACATTGCCCTCTGAGGTCTACCCTAAGCCCTGAATTCCATTTTTTTTTTTAACAGATACCAACAGACATGATTTATAAATAAAAAAGCCAACAATAAAACCTAGTGAGGAATGTGGGTGCAGATCTATGGAAAGAGTAAGTTAGCTACATACTTTACTCGGATGGCCTGCCTTTGCCCCAGGAGTGACACAATTTACCTCTGAAAGCTCCTGAGGAATCTGTGTAAAAATGAGGCTGTATATTATTAAACTGCTAGCATGACACCTGAAACAATGTAGGAACCCAAAGCACCTAAGGAACTTCCTCCACACTCTCCCTCTGGTCATTAACTCCAGAGTTAGAGTGCACACCAGCAAAAGGAGCCAACGGAATTCCATTAGGGTCACCCAGTCCTGCCATGTGCTCTGGGTTTGCAGCAGTGGGACATCTGATGTGTTTGGTCCCCACCAGCTGTGTGGCTGTCTAACACTGACTGGGCACCTCCCATATTACCCAACGGTGACACTGGGTCAGAGACCGCATGGGCTTCCTTGGTCTTCATGAGGAGCAGTGGAGTGGCAGGTGCAAAACACAGATCTCTGGCCCCAGACTGAACCTTCTCCCACCCAGAGGGGCAAGGCTTGCCGACATGACGCCAGTCGGGAGAAAGGTGCAGGCCTGAAGACAGGCTCTGGAGGAAACGCCTGGAAGAGCCACAAGCAGAGAACACTCCCCATCCTGCGCCTGCCCCGGAAGAGTCCCAAGCAGAGCTCACTCCCCGGCCCTGCGCCTGCCCTGGCACATACCCGCTTGGTAGAAGGAATCCTGAGGCAGTCCTCCTGCATGTGGAAGCCACAGGAAAGTCCCACCTCCAGCACGAAGTCCAAGTACTCACGGTACTGTGTCTTCCTGCTCTGCCGCCGGTGGTATCGCCCCGCAAAGTCAAAGAAACAGCAGGGCAGGACAAAGAAACGGCAGGTGTAGGAAGACCTAGAGGAGGAAGAGACCCAGGTAGACCTGAGGAGCCCTTCACAGACCCAGAAGACCCGAGGAGCCCAGCACAGACCCAGGAAGACCCGAGGAACCCAGAACAGACCCAGAAAGACCTGAGGAACCCAGAGCAGACATCCAGGAAGACCCAAGGAGCCCAGCACAGACCCAGGAAGACCCGAGGAGCCCAGCACAGACCCAGGAAGACCCAAGGAACCCAAGAACACCTAAGGGGCCTAGCACTGAGACCAAGGAAAAAACCTAAGGGGCCCAGCACAGACCAAGGTAGACCTGAAGAGCCTAGCACAGACCCAGGAAGATCCAAGGAACCTAACACAGAGACCCAGGAAGACTTGAGGGGCCCAGTACAGAGACCCAGGAAGATCTGAGGAAGCTAACACAGAGACCAAGGAAGACTCAAGGAACCAAATACAGAGACCCAGAAAGACCCTAGGAACCCAGCACAGAGACCCAGGAAGACCCAAGGAACCTAGCACAGGGACCTTGGAAGACCCGAGGAACCCAGTACGGAGACCCAGGAAGATCTGAGGAGCCCAGCATAGAGACCCAGGAAAACCTGAGGAACCCAGCACAGACCCAGGAAGACCTGAGGGGCCCAGCAGAGACCCAGATAAGTAGGCACATCACAGCATGCACAAGCAGCAGAAGGTCAAGTACCTAAGCTGCTCCTGGCTATTCTGACATCTAAAGTAATGGGTCTTTCTTATCTACTTTTTTAAGCCCAAAGAGTCTCATGTGGCCCAGACGCAAATGCACTCAAATGCACCATTTATTCCTAACTTCTTGTCTCCACCTTCAATGTACTGGGGTTACAGGCATAGTCACCACACTGGGATTGTTTCCCATGGATCTCTAAAATCCATGCAGCACACTGTATCTTTCAACAAAATAGAAATTGAATTAATAAAAAATAATTTTCCCGTGTAGTTACTCTGGCCCACTATGGCATCAGCTTTCTAGAGCTGGAACTTCAGGTAAGAATCAGAAAATAAGAGAGGACAGCAGGTGGGTGGTGGTGGCACATGCCTTTAATCCCAGCCCTCGGGAGGCAGAGACAGGTGGATGTCTGTGAGTGCAAGGCCAGCCTGGTCTACAGAGTAAGTTCCAGGACAGGCTTCAAAGCTACAGAGAAACTCTGTCTCAAAAAAGAAAAAAAAAAAGTGGATTTCAAGACAGGAGAGCAAAGGTAAGTTCAGACTTGACCTGGAATAGAGGTAGGAGCACAAACAGCTCAGAGTCCTGGTGGTAGGAGAGGCCCTGATGGAAGACTAAGGGAGGTGGGGCTGAAGGCACTGGCAGTGTCTGACTCTTCAAAGTGTTGTCTAAAGGTGCAGCGGATCCGTCTAAGGAAATATTTTCTCCTAAAAGTCAAACCCTCTAAAACCAGTATACTTTCCAAAAAAAGGCACACATCTATGAGCATGGGACAGAAATGCCATAAGAAGATGTAATTGGGATCAGTGTTGGCTGACAGAACGTGAGAGGAAATACGTGTGGCTTAGGTTTTCTAGTAGCCACAGTTTCAAAAGAAAAGCAGGTAGATTTAAGTTACTCAATATATCTATGCTCCTGCCATCTCAATGCTCTGAGTTACTGTGTCAAATGCCACACTACCACAGTGACTAGGGGCTGCCATTGTGGACATCAGTGCACAGGAAGAAACGGCCACCTGCCTTTCCTACTCACCTGGCTGCAATGACAGGGATCCAGGGAGTGAGCTCATCAGAATGGTTACCAATCAGCCAATCAACACCAGGGAATAGGGTCTTGTCACTTGGGATGATGGAACCTTCCTTAAGAATGTCACAGGAGATGAAGCAGTCAGTACATCTGCCAGAAGCTCTGAGCCATGACTCGTAGTCCACCTACAACATGATCCTCCTAGGCCTCCACTGTGCCCAACTTACTACGAGGAGGAGGTGACTGTCCTGCCCATAGTTGGCCTCCAAGGACACAAATCCCTGGAAACTTTTGGGGTCTCCCAAAAGAGCACTTTTCTGGGTGATGACTAAAACTTGTTTCTTGCATAAACACAGAAAGTAACCAACAGAGAGACAGCTGACAACTGGTCCCCTCTGAGAAGACATGAAGTCTGCTCAGTTCTGGGCTATTCTGTCACTATGGTCAGTGAACTCTCAGCAGTGACATCTCACCTACCCTGCCCTTCTGAGTCTCTGCACATCTGCCTTTCTGACGGTTAGCAGCCAGTCTCGAATTATTGAGTGACATCTTAGAGAACTGACTGGAGAAACAGAGAGGAAGGAGGTCCATCACAACTTCAGATGGTGCAGGATAGACCCCCGGGGATGGAGTAGCACTCTGGCCATGCCTGCCTCTCCAGCACTGCTCTACACCAGTCCTTACAGTAGGACTGTTAGCTCCCTACGGCAGGCCTCACAGTAGAAGCGTTACAACTGTAGTGCTGTTTACACAGATGCTGAGACACTGAATGCACATTTGGCCAATTGCCAAGTGCAACGCCACAAAGGAGAACAAACCTTTAGCAACATTTATTATCATTCCACTCACTCTACATTTAAACCTTCCCGTTTGTCTCTTCATGAATCAAGAACTTATTTATACTTTGGGTTGCCATTACCAGGCTACAATGTCCTGGAAACAGCCAGACTTGCTTCACAAAAGGCCTTTTGAATATAGCAAATTGCAACCACCTTGTTTGATGCACAAACTTAAGACACTCTGAGATCATTATGGCAACAAGGAATTGCAAACACACTGGCACTGAATAGGGATTAGAAAGAAGCTTAAGTCAAGATGGATGGGATTTCTAGGCAGAGCTATCACAGACACCATACAAATGCAGCTAGAAACAAACTATCACTGGGAAATACACCAGCAGTACACACAGGCTCAGGCAGAAAGTACAACAGAAACACAGCCAACTTCCATCTGAAATACTCAACACTAGAACCAGCAGTGTTGGCACTGGGACTAGAAGGGGTTCCTGAGTCAGGTGACTCATTGACAGGTCTGAGGCAGGTGCTGGGAACCCCAATAAATAGCTTAAACTTCTATACATTTCCTAAAAGCTCCTCATACCAACCAGCCGTTCTTTCAGTTAAGACTTACTAGTGGGACAGTTTGAAGTTCATTCCAAGCAGAGGGTTAAGACCCGACTGAGGACACAGGGATGCTGACATCTGCTAAATCACTCCTGTGGATTATCAGTCTCACACATAATTCAGAGTCTTAGGCACCAACCATGAGGACCTATGGACTGCACATCCACCTAACGGGCTCCCTATGAAACCGCCAGCTTACCAACAGTCCTCAAACTTGAGACACTAAAAGCATCTTTCTTTTTAGACATAAGGTCTCACTATTTAGCACTAGCTGGCCTAGAACTCACTCTGTAGACTGTTGTAGAAATTAATTTAAGATGTGTTACATTTGTTTAGGCTGTGGAACATCTGTTTAATGATGTAAAAATGTGTTGCTTTCTTTCATGTTGCATTTGTTTAACTGTGAATCTGTGTTATTTTATCTGTCTAAAACACTTGATTGGTCTAATAAAGAGCTGAATAGCCGATAGCTAGGAGAAAGGATAGGCGGGGCTGGCAGGTAGAGAGAATAAACAGGAGAACTCTGAGGAGGCTGGAGGAGTGAAAAGATCAAGGGACGAGAAAAGAAGGGGTCAGTTACACAACCAACAGGAGGGGGGGTATGTAGGATAAAGATAAAAGCTTGGAGGCAAAAGGTAGATAGATGGATTAATTCAAGTTAAAAAAAACAGCTGGCTAGAAATAAGCCAAGCTAAAGCCAGGCATTCATAAGAAAGAATAAGCCTTTGTGTAATTTATTTGGGAGCTGGGTGGTGGGCCAACTAAGAGACAAAGAGCCAAGAGCCAAAAGAGTAAAACAACCAACAACAGTAGGTAGACTAGGCTGGTCTAGAACTCACAGTTTGCCTGCATCTGCCTCCCAAGAGCTGAGCTTAAAGGCATATGTCACCATGCCCAGTCCTAAAAACATTTCTCAATGTTCTTTCCTTTTTTTATGGGCAGGGTCTCATGCAACCTCTCATGCAAGGTTGGCCTTGAAGTCATTATATAGCTGATCCTCCTGCTTCTATTTCCCAAGTGTTGGAATTACGAAAGTTCACCTTCATGCTTGACAAAAATTTCTTATACCATAAACCAACAAGCAATTAAGAATCTCTGGGAAAGCAACCAGGAATACAGACGGAAGAATGAGTTGAGGGACTGGCAGTGAGCTCCTTGCCTCTCAAGCCTTTGTCATATCATCTCAACTTGAAAAAGAGGTATGAGGAATGAAAATGCAATAGTCTCTAAAGTTGTACTTTTTGCTGCAGATGAACAGTATTAGCTGTGGGCAGTCACTATGGAAGCTGTGGACAGTGGGGGAAGACAGTTACAGCAGCATCATGGGCAGCGCTTGGGGCAGTGGGAGCAGACAGTACTGCAGCAGCTGTGGGCAGTGTCTGGGGCAGTGAGAGCACATGGGTACAGTGGTGGCTGCTGATCAATACTTGGTGCTCATCGTGTTGAGATGGTTAATTGTGATTGCCAACTTGGCAGGGTGTAGAGTCACTAGGAAACACACTTCTGAGTCTATGAGATTATTTCCAGAGAGGTTTAACTGAGACAAGACTGCATGTCATCACTCAGAGCGGGTGTCTGAACAGGTTCCTACAGCAGGCCTTGAGAGAGGGGAAAAAGACATCTCCCCCGGTAGACAGCATGGAGCAACTCCTATGCACACACATAAACAGCATAGCTCAGGGAAGAAGGTCTCCAGACAAGGGCACTGTAACCAGAGGCTGTGCAGAGCTCAAAGTGTCGCTTGACTCTCTCCTTCCTATGTCAGAGCACTCACACTAAAGTGAACTGCTACAGTGACGGAATCCAGAGGCGCCCCTGCCAACAGCTGACTCTAGGAGACAAGTCTTGCTAGAGCTACAGAGAATGTGTGAGGTAGCGGGGAGAGCAGTACCTCCAGCTGAGTTTGGGGTCCATACATGTCCCAGATCTTCCTTCTTCGGACATCAATCCCTCTGCCTGGATGCTGAAATAAGTAGTTTTGAAATCATGGGTTAAGTTCAGGCAACTACAGTAAGCTGGCAAAAAATAACAAGTCTGCAGGCACTGCCCCTGCCACACACGAAGGGCAGGACACGACTGGCACAGTTCTCAACTCCTGGCCACACTACACACCAGCATGGCTAGTGAGAACTCACACCCTGCCAATGGTCACCACAGATCTTCAAATGGAACCACAGTGGCCTATGTCCCAAGGCAGTGCCCAGGGGACGCGCAGGGGAAGGCAAGCTTGTGACCAGCCCCATCAAGATCGCTGCACCCTGCTGCAGCCTTATTCATTCCCTCACTTGGGCAGAGGGCCACAGAGCCTTTCTGTCACCTCTACGGAGACCCAGCTTCCAGGTCTTCACAGGGACACCACTGCAAAGGACTCCTTTATAAACACCCCAGAAAGCTCCAGCTTGGAGCTGTGGGCACCACTCTGAGCCAGGCTGACTCGAGTCCAGGCAAGAAGTGTTGTTGGAGCTGGGGTGGCTGCACACTCTGGAGTCAGGGATGGCATTTCTCTGTGAGTCTGAGACTAACCTGGACGACACAGCAAGTGCTAGGCTACTGAAACCTTGCCTCAAAAAATTAAAAACAAGAAACATGGGGCCCCTTTGCCCAACCTATAGGACCCTTAAGAAAAGACAACAGAGCCATGCTCACCCCCTCACTGCTCAAGATGTGGACCAGGAGGCCATTTCCACACCCTAAGTCCACAAAGGACTGCTTGGTGGTGACTCCCCTCTCGGCCCTCTCGTCTTCCCATAGGACCTGAGGAAAGAGACAGAGTAAAGACAACCCACATGTTGACTCATTCTGTTCCAGAGCAAACCTAACAGAGCAAAGGCACACACGTGCGATCTTGGGAAGATGAGGCAGGAGGACTGTAAGCGAAAGGCTTGCCTGGGAAACCTGGTGGGATCCTGTCTCAAGATTTCAGAAAGGAAGTCTTGATGAATGGCTCAGTAGCAGAGCACTTGCCTGCCATGTGTGAGGTCCTGGGTTCCAGACCAAGTATTATAAAGAAAAGAAAAAAGAAAGACTCAAACACTAATGCCACTGGGGGAGGGAAAGGATGGAGAAACTCCTCCTAAGGCCCAGGGCTCCCAGACAGGTGACATGAATGAGCAGAACAGATGGGGGTCTTTGGCCCGAGGACACAGGGGTCCCCCAGCCCCATTCTTCTCCTCTGATGCTGCATTTATTCAGGGCTGGGGTATAGCTCAGAGGTAACCATGCTAGAGTGAGCCCAGCACACAAGGTCCTGGGTTCGATCCCAGCACCTAAAAATGGCATCCACATCCAGTGGTCATCTCCAGGAACCAGCATGTCATAAAGACGATTCAGGGTTTCTTTATACTTTCTCCTCGTCCTTTAATTTCTGCAGACCTTATCAACCAAAAGAACCCTGTTCTCTAAACTAAGAGAACTACAAGTTAAAGGGAAACTGGGAAGCTCTAGTTTAAACGCTTTATAGATAAGAAAATCAAGAGTACTGAGTTAAAGAAGTGTCCAATTGAGTTGGCTAGACAGCAAGTTAAGGACAGACTAGGAGAGAGAGGCCCAGGCCACAGCTGGATGGCACTGGATTATCAGTGCCTCCACAGTGACAACTGTCTCACTGACTCCTGCCCATCTGCCCTCTTACACCCCAATTCCTGATTCACATTCGCTCTGTGCTCATGCAGGATGTGAAGTCATTTAATAGCAGAGCAAAGCACAAGCCTGACTTGGTGACTGGTCCACCCCAGCTAGTAGCATTTTCCAGAAGCAAGCTTCACACACTCCCTGAGTGTGAACACTGCCAAGTGTTCTTACCAGCAGGTATGTAGCGATGGCCACGTCCTCATAGACAAACTTTTCAGGATCTGTTACTTCAGGCCAAACCTAAAATGTTTTCGGGGAATATGTAAATAGCTGTGAAATTACCTTGAACAACTTAAAGTATTTCATAATAGCCTAAGTCAAACCAACTACAACTAAGAGAGCTTTATACAAGAACACAGGTACTACACTGCGTGTATGGAACAGAAAGTGTCCTGTACAAAGAAATCCAAAGCATCAACAATATAGTTTAAGATGTCTGATACAGAAAAAAGTCAGTTTATCCGGATAAAGATAATACTAATGAAATGAAGGAGGAGGGCAGGGCTAGGAAGGAAGCTCAGTTGGTAAAGTACTTGCTTCACATGAAGATAAGAATTCAAATCGTTAACATCCATATAAAAAGCCATGTATGGCCATGTAGGCCCTTGGAGCCCCAGCCCTGGGTCATTGGAAATAGGAGGATCACTGGGGCTTGCTGACTGCCAGCCTAGCTCCAAGTTCAGTGTAAAACCCTAGTGATGGAGCATATCACATGACATTCTCCTTGGACTCTGCATGTGTATGCATAGGTGTATCCATTCTCACGCATACACACATGAGTACTCAGACAAAGACACGATGAGAGTGGTACAGACAGACTCAGGAGACAAGGCCACCTGCTCAAGACAATTAATGCACCTTGAGAGTCAGCATGTACAGAACTGACGGGCCAGTGAGTGACAAAACGGATAAACCATGTCCTGGGAACAATTTAAAAGCTGAAAAATAGGAGTACCTTCTTAAAGGTATGGAGAGTCCACAGAAGACCCCCGGGCCAGGGTCTCCAGGAGAAGGGAACCCAGCTGTGTACAGGCAGACCTGAATTGCATCTCTATAATGAATCACTGTGGCTCAAGCCTGTGGTTTTGGCAACTTTGCCCTGTAAGCACAAGGACTAACTCAAGGCCGTGTTGTCATGAAGCATGCTGCTTCTTTGGAGCACTTGCTTTAGTAACACCTTTAAGTGAATGGGGCCAAGCTACTGAGACAGCTCAGCGGTTAGGAGAGCTTTCTGCTCTTGCAAAGTATCCAAGTCAGGCAGCTCACCACCACTGCATGGACTCCAGGGGATCTAATACCCTATTACATCTCTGCATGCCTGTGCACATATCCCCACACAGACAGACACACATATAAATTATTTTAAAAAATCTTTTAACTAGTCAGGCCCACATGATGGCACAGGCTTGTAACCTTGGCACTTGGGAGAATAAGACAGGAAGACCATGAGTTTCAGGCTGACATGAGCTACAGGGTGACCCTGGCTCAAAAAACAAAAATTAAATTGAAACAAAATGTAAACTTTATAATATAGTAACTAACACAATGCTTAATATTTTTTGATTAAAACTTCCCTTTTCAGTTATTGAAAAATATAAAAAAGTTTACTCCTTCTGAGTTTAAAAATGTATTGGAACACCTACTTGGTTTACATTGCCTGTACCCACAGTAGGTTTTCAGTGTGGTGCCTGAACTTGATAGGAAGAATCTCCCGGGCAGGCATTGGCCGTGTCACTTGTTAAATGGGGGACCTTGGACACTCCTGGAGCATTACCTTTACCATGTCTCTGTACTTCTCTTTGAGCTCCTGATACAGCCTGCTGTAGCGCAGGACGGACACCAGGGAAAGGGTGCTTTTAAATTCACTTTTCCTGTTCTCCAGGGCCCACCTGGCCAGCTTGGACAGCAGTTCTTCTCCAAGCCAGGCAGGTTTGGGATAGACAATGCCATCTGAATGCCACCTCTCTGGACAGAAAATTAAAATAGATATGAACCTTCAAAAATAAGAGAAATACCAGTAAGAAGAGCTGGCTTCAATTCTTATTCTTAAGTTATATGTTTATTCCCCAGAAGACAGCAGCAACTAAAACATCTTTTCTCCCACTCTGTGTGTGTGTGTTGTTGTGATCAAACCCAGGGCCTGTCAAGGCACACAATGGGCAGTGTTCCACCACTGAATGACAAGTCTACACTGTATAACAAGCAGGGCTCTAAACTATGACAGGAAATGCCACCCGCTCCTCTGATCAAACTATACAAACAGCAGCATGATGATGGGATTAGAGTTCCTGTGAATTTGGCCTAGATTTGAAAGGTCTTCCAAAGGCTCCTGCATTGAAGGTTTGGTCCCCAATTCATCCAAGTTTAAAGGTGTGGCCTTTGGAAGTGGCTGGACCATGAGAGAACCAACCTCATCAACAGGCTGACTCATCAGTGGACCCAGCTTATGGGCCATTGGGAGTGATGGGCGCTTTAGAGGGTGAGGTTCTGTTGGAGGAAGCAGGGAGCTGGAGGTGCACTCTCGAAGGGCGGAATTTATTCCTGGCCGCCCTGAGTGAGAGGCTGACTAAAGAATGTGCTCCTAGGTTTTCACTACAGGTCCAAAAATCAAAGAGGGAAGAGACCACAAATTAAAACCTGAGACCTTGTAAAAATTACATACATACATGTATCTGTGTGTGTGTATGCACACGCACACATGTGTGTCTGTATGTGCATGCTCATGTTCTCTCCTTCCATCATGTGTGTTCTGGGGAATCACTCAGGTTGTAAGATTTGAAGCAAGCACCTTTGTGAACGGAGTCATCTCCCTGGCCTTGAAACCTCCCGAAGGTGATTTCCTTTGGCATTTTGCCACAGCAACAGAAAGCTGACTAGCAGAGAATCCTAACTTGCTGCTGCAGACCATGAAGGCCATGTGGAACGTAGAGACTGAGGACTCCAGCTACATTGCAACCCAGGACCAGCACCAGGAACCAGCAGAGTGGTGACTGTAATATACATCTGAGACCATCCCACCAACACTGCCCAGGGATAGGACATCACACAGCAGAGCAACAGAGTGGTATCCAGCTCTTACCATTCTCCTTCACTGTGATGGAGCCGGAGCTGATACACATTGCTCATCTTAACCTCAAAATTCCCCTCATCATCTTCTTCCAAGGGTAAAAAGGTGACACTCCCATTGGTGACATCTGAGGGAAAAGACAAAGCCAACAGGTCACAGCTGCTCTTGGGAGCAGAACTGAACAGCAATGAACATGAGGAGGATGCTTTCCAGCTCTCGGTGACTGACTATCTAGCACTAGGGAGAAGGACTCTGCACTCTGCACACCATTACAGCCAGCACTTAGAAAATACAAGGCCTGAGCCAGTGGTGGTGGTACTCTCCTTTAACCCCAGCATTCAGGAGGCAGAGGCAGGTGGATCTCTGTGAGTTCAAGGCTAGCATGGTCTATAGAGTAAGTTCCAGGATAGCCAGGGGTACACAGTGAAACTCTGTCTCAAATATCTATCTATATATATATATATCTCAAACAAACAAAATAAAAAAGAAAGAATAAACAAGGCCAGGACCAAAGATGGCTCAGCAGGTAAGGCACTTGCTGCCAAGGTTGAAGACCTGAATTCCATCACGGGGGCTCACGTAATGGAAGGAAAAAACTAACTCTTACAAGTTGTCATCTGACCTCTACAAGGGTGATGTGGGACACACATGCATGTGCACATGTGCAAACACATAATAAATAAGTTTAATGAAGAGAAAGAAAAAAGAAAGTTCAAGGCTCATGACAGTCACTCTTAGCAGGCAAGTGCTAGGAAGAGAGAGTCTGAGAAAGGCCTGCCCACATGGGTCAGTAAAGGAGGCTCCTTCTCTGAGTGTCTGCCACATGCAATCTTGACTTTCTGATGTAAGTGGCACAGAACATCACTCTATCATTTCAGGCTGGTTCTAAACAGCAACCATTGTTCCAAGGTTCTCACACATCTTCTCACTAAAACACAAGCACAACTACCCCTAAACTAGAGTCACTTGCATTATACACATCTGTGCGGAAACCAGAGGCCTGAGGGTATGCAAGTCCTTCTTCAAAATCAATCGTGCCTACCTTTGAGATTAAAAAACAAAAACAAACAAAAAACCAAGTTGAAATGGAGGATAAAAATATACCATAAGAATGGAAATTGAAATCCACCTTCATGAGGATGTATAGAAACAAAGCAGAAGCTGAGGAGTCTACTCAAAAGAAGTACTGTAGGCTGAGGGGCAGGAAACTGACACTTGGGGGTGCTATACACTGGGGGTGGTCAGAAGTCCTCCCCAGGAACAACGCTTCTGGGCAGAACAGGTCAGAGTAAGCTGTGGTGTCCCTGGACCAGAGTTCAGATAGTGGAACATCTGCAAAGGCCTCAGTTTGTGAGAAGAACAGAGGTAATTGGTGAGGACAGGAGAGAAATCACCAGGGCACCAGAACCAGGATGAAGGCCGTAAGGGGCCTCACAGCTGACACAGCACAGCACTACCATGAGCTGAGAGACCACGAAGAGGGCCATTGTTTCGGATCTGAACCATCTCGTTCAGAATGCATAGCAACTTTGTAATCTAGAGTCATTTTGCCATAGTCCAGATTAGAGTTCTGCAGCCTTGACACCCCTGGCATTTGGGACTGGACAGATCTACTCGGAGCTGACTATTTCTCTGTAGGATGTCCAGCATCACCCCAGGCTCCACTCCCTAGCCCAGCTCAGCATGTGATCCAAATGCCTACAACAGAGCCAGTGAGATGGCTCAGCAGGAAAAGGTGCTTACTGTACACGCCTGAAAGCCTGAGTTCAATCCTCAGAACCCACATCATGGCAGAAAGAGAGGAGTGATTCCACAAAGTTGTCCTCTGACCTCCATATGCATGCCAAGGAGATCATACATACACAATAGTAATAAATAAAGGCTAAACTGTCTATAAGCAATCTGACAGTGACAAACTCCTAGGGCGCAACTGTGTCCCTGGTGGAGACCCTCAGCTGTAGATGAAGAACCTGGACTGCTATTCAGGCCCAAAGGCCTTGTACTTCATCAACTGGTAACCTTAGATGGCTCTCTACATTAAGATGTCTCTCTTTTTTTTTTTCTTTTTTGACAAGGTCTCACCAAGTAGCTATAGCTATGGCTGGTCTAAAACTCAGAGATCTGCCACCTGGGTACTGAAGTTAAAGGCATGAGCCACCACATCCAGTGATTTGGTTTTTTTTGTTTGTTTTTTAAGATAGAGGTCCATGTAGCACAGATTGGCCTCAAACTTGCTATGTAGCTGAGCCTGGCTTTGAACTCCTGATCTTTGTGCCTCCACCTCCCAGTGTTGGAATAACAGGCTTATGTGCCAGGTCCATATTGAAAAGTATGTATCATGCACCACCAACTGTTTTAAGCACCCTATAGTGAGCAATTTCACTAAACTATTAGTATCCGATTTTGCAAATGAAGAAACTGAGGCACAGAGTCCTACAGCTAAAAATGGGCACAGCTGAGTTTAAAGCCATGCCATGGGGGCTCCCCATGCACAGAGGTGAATACTGTGATGAGTCTCCTGAAGAAGCCTGAGGAGAAAGCAACCCTCACATTAGCACTGCTGATGGAGAGATGGTGCCTCTCCAAAAGAAAGGAAGGGGAACTCTATCTGGCTTCCCTCTTCCAAGCAGCCAGCATGCTTCACCTCTGGATTAGCCCCATTCAAAGCTCGCTCAGCTCAGTAAAGATAGTTGGGAGGTGGAAAAGAATTAGTGTGCTGACATTAATGACAACAGAACTACGATCCACCAGAGGTTCCAAGGCCCCGAGCATAGCACTTGAGATGTCTTGGGAAGGCAGAGAGACAGTCAATAGTATGTAGGAAGCAGCATGCACCTACAGTGACGACAGCCCAAGAGACCCACAGGGATCCCCAAAGATGTCCATACCCTAAAGCTCATCACTCAGAAGTATGTGGTATTATGTAACAGGAGGAACTTTATAGACCTTATAACGGAAAGTACTCTGGGCTATCAAGTGGCCAAACTCATTCCCATCAGCACCAACTGGTAGAGTACTACCTACAAGAGGATTCAGGGTAGGACATCAGGGAGATCCATTCAAAGCATGCAAAGGGCTAGGCACTGCTGCAGGCATAAAGATGCAAGGGCCAGGACAAAAGAATCAAAGAGGCCTCTAGGGGCAAAACACTGACCCCAATTCTACAACCCTAAACACTGGATCCTGACAGCCTGGATGAGCTCGGAGGCCCAGTCTTTCCCAGAGACTTCTGGGAAGAGCCCAGTCAGCCAGTTTTCCGATTTGTGCCTTGCAAGGGTCCAGTACTTGGAAACCAGCAGAGCCCACCAGGATTCTGATCACCGGTCTTTGAGCAAGGATCAGTTTGTTAGACCAGCCATTACATTTGCAGTAATCTGTTACAGTGGCAACTGGAAAGTTAACACATTGTGGGGGTTAAATTCAAGGCAGGGGTCCCTGAAATCTCAAGGCTAGGATTACTCAAAGTGCATGTCTGAAGTACAACCACCACTGATGACCAACAGGCTGCCATCCATCCGGGCTCAATACTCAAGAATATGTGGTATCACTAGGCTACTCTACAGATGCTAAAGTATCCTCCAACATCCAGCCCATCCTTCACCTCTCCCGGAAGCCTTCCAGACCTCCAGCATCTGTTCAACAATCCCATCCTCTACTGAGGACATTTCCCACGTATCTCTCAAAGCCACTCAACGCCCACGACCTCTGCACGTTGCAAAGGCACAGGCCCTACAGCTATGTTAAGAGTCCTGTGAATAAATGCATCTCAGACCGGACACATTGGCAGACGTCTTTAATCCAAGGACCTGGGGGCAGAGGCAGGTAGATCTCTCTGAGTTCAAGGCCAGCCTGGTCTACATAGCAAATTCCAGGCCACATATGATCCTGTCTCGAAAAGCAAACGCTTTTCAATCTATTCGCGCTCTTCCCACTACGCTCCCACCTTGCATCACCAGTTCTTTCTTCGGTTCTGTAAGCGGGCAGCGAGGGCTCGCTTTCGGGATGACGGTTCTGAGAACCAGGTCGAGCTTCTGAGGGGCTTCAGGCTGAGAACACATCGCGGGGCCAGAGATGAAAGCCAACATTTCCGGATTGTCGTGGACAAGGCTTTGGGAGACTCGGTCCCACAGAGAGTCCAGGTCAGCCGCGCAGACGTCGCCTTCGCGGCCCGCTCTAGGTCCTAAGTCCGGCTTTCCCTCGGGAGAAGCTTGTCCGGGTTCCCCCGCGTCATACCCCTCCAACCCGGGTCCCTGTCCCCGCCGCGGTCCTTTCTCTGTCTGGGCGCGGGGCAGGGAAGCGCTCCCGCGGGCCTCGGTGCGGGCGCCGCACAGCCGCTTGTTGGCCACCTGTGGCCTCTCCAGCCACACGGCCACGGCGGCCCAGAAGCCCGTGGGTAGCAGAGCATCGGGGTCGGACAGCCGCACTCGGCCCAGCTCCGCCATGTCTCCGTGCACGGCGCGCTGCGATGACGGAACTCGGCAGCGTGCTGACGTCACGGAGCTAGAACCGGAAGTCGGCTCTCTGTTTTGTACAGTGGGCTGTACCCTGCTGTGAGGCGTCCTCACTGGGCAGAGATGAGAGTGGAGCGAAGTGTGGAACGCCAGGTTGACAGAGTCTCCGGGGAACATGCTCGGCTGAACGCGCAGCACTGGCCCTCTTCTCTTGCTCTCTGACTTGCTTTCCTGCGCGGGAATAAGTTTCCTAAGCGCAGGACATCCATTTTATGCCCCCAAAATGAAATTTGGCCCCATAGGTTTTACCTCTTGCAGGGCATAGCTGGTAACACTGAGAGAAGTATAGAGAGGGCGTTGTTACTTTAGCAAACAAAACGTAACCGATGCTGCCAGCAGAAAGCCACACTACGTGGAGAATTCTACAAGGTTGGATGAAATAATTTCGTGATTGTTGAGAGTTGGAATGCAGATTCAAAGCCATTATTATCTACAATGATTATCTGCTCTTTCATAGCCATGGATTGCCTGTCTCTGTGTCTGGCCCAAAATTCCTATGACTAAAAGTAAAACCTCTGGAATATATTAGCTTGGTAGAACATTAACTTCTGCCAACCCAAAGCTTAAGCTGTCATCCAAAAGCATAAGAAACCAACAGCAGAGACGTCCCTGTTTCGCTATAGCTTGGCTACCCAACCAAGTATTTGCTGTACAAACCGACGTGAAGGCTAAGAATGTCATTAGCCATTTGCACACGCACATTGTTCTAACCCACCTACCTGATGGTACCCGCAAGTGTATTTTAAAAATACTTTGTAAAATTTGTTACTATCTGTCATGAAACTCACCACATGGTATTTAAACCATAGTCACTCATATTTGACTAAAGACTAAGCTATCTCTTATTCCCTTTGAGGTGAGAGCTGTGTTTTTCTTTCAGCATATTCCAACAGCATGCCTTTGCTCTGTGGTCCAATGAGCCAAGTTCTCACCCCTCAGCCTCACCTCCCAACCTGCTGGCAATACCCGAGTGGATGAAAGTTTCACTTTGTTGCTGTTTCTGGGTTTCACTATGGCCCTCGGGCTGCTCCATGGACACCCTGAAGCAGGCACACAATTACAGTTGCCTGCGGCTGCTGGAACAAATTGCAGCTCCTGAAGGTGACAGTGGAGCAGCAGCAATGACAGCAGCCTGGGAGCTGCTGGAGTGAAGAGAGGAGCTGTGGGAGAAGCAGAGGGGTGGCAGGAGCTGGCAGTGGGTGGTAGCGGAGAACTGATGATGGTAGCATCTGCGACATCAATGAGGACAGTATGAGAAACAGCAAAACACTGCACTGGTAGCAGCCATGACGGTTGTCATAGCAAGAGAAGCCGCTGAAAAGTCAGAGGGCAGCCAGGGCTGAAACCAGAACATTGGGAATAAAGAGAGGGTACAGGTTGAGGCTGAAGGATGGAAGGCTGTAAAGAGTCAGAGAAAAGCAGCTCTAGGCTGCTTGAAGAATTCCAGAGAGCCAAGGGTCTCAGACACCCTCCACCCAGGAGCTGTCACACTAGTGCTGTGGGATTATGACACTCTAGACCTGTGTTTAAGAGCTATGGCACTGTATGATTCAGGGTCCCTCCTACACAGATGGAACACTAGAGGACGCCACTTCTTTTGCTTCTCATGCTGTGTGCTACCATAGACTCACTGTTAAGATGTTACAAAAACCATCAAATCCAGACAGCCCTAGAAGAACTTTCCTTTCGCTTCGTCAAGATTTCTGTACAGTTAGTGAAAAGGGTTTGGCCTACTGAATGGTAATACCAGTCTATTCAAGGTCCTTAGCCGTGCTGCAACAGCCAAAGATCAACAGTGGCCAATGGTAGCTGCAGATGTGGGTGGGACTGAGGATACAGAGCTAAGCCAACTCTCCCCGAGACGCTGCCAGCTGGCAGAGGAGGCTGGCCAACAAGTCAGTATCTGTTGATCCTGGAAAGGTGTGTGTGTGTGTGTGTGTGTGTGTGTGTGTGTAGGGAGGTGCAGAAACACAGAGAAAAGTTAGTGACTCAGTGTGGCTCCTCTAGCCTCAAAAGTGCTGAGAGAGAAAACTCAGTGACAAGTGATTTAAAGAGAAATGATCTGTGCCTCTTCCCAAAAGCCAGACTCCAGAATATCTGACTGTCCAAATAAAGGGGTCAGCACCCAACAAAATGCTTCCCCAGGTCACTGCCGCTTTCACAGTGGGGGACACAAGCTCACACACATATCTGTCGGTGTTGCCAAAAGTAAAGGGCAAAGTTTCCAGAGGGAATGAGTGTTTACGGGGCGGGGGGTTGCTGGCTTGGGGTTGCTGGTATAAAGCTGGCCATCATTCCTCATGTTAGTTGCTATTAGACTATAAAGTGGTTTGTTGTTGTTGATGTTGTTCTTTGGGGGGGTTGTTTCTCTGTTTTTGAGGCAAGGTCTTTCTGTTACCAAAGTTTCCTGAACCCTAGTAGCTGTAACAGGCCATGTTACCAGGGCCTGGATGTCCTACCATCCCTACCAAAACAAATTAAAGAGACAAGTGGGTGGGTGCTCAAATCAGGGCTTGGGAAAATGGGGCAGAGACTATATAACATACGCCTCACAGAAAAGCCAAGTGTGGTGTAGGGGTGAGAGCCACGGGGCAGTGTAAACAGACACTGAGTTCAGTGGGATAGCTTCCCACAAGAACCCTTCCCAGGACACCAGCCCACATCAGTTGGATGGCTCTTGCTCTTCCCCAGGCGGTGACTTCTGAATTTCCAAACTTTGCTTCAAACCTAAGCCTGCAGGTTTCTTGGGTCTCTTTCCCACTGTTTTGACACACCGCAGTGAAACAGGAACTAAATGATGGTGTGATGACACACCTAGAAGCCCAAGTTCATAGTTGTTTTGAGCTGGGATCTTCCTGTATGACTGAGTGACTTGAAACTCACTATGCAGACCAGGCTGGCCTCAGACTCAGTGATCTGCTCACCTCTGTTTCTTGAATCCTGGGTTCAAAGGCCTAGCTGGGGACCATCTTTCCAATGGTCTGATAGCCAAATGAGAGGGGAGTAATAATTTTTAAGACTATCTTCACTCCTAGGGGATGATGAAATGTTTTAGCTGTTAAGAGCACATGCTTCTCTGCAGGCCTTTAATCCCAGCATTTGGGAGAGGGAGACAGACAGGTCTCCAAGTTCAAGACCAGCCTGGTCTACAGAGTGAGTTCCAGGATAGCCAGGGCTACATAGGGAAACCCTATCTTGAAAAACAAAACAACAACAATAAAAAACAAAAGAAAAGAACATTTGCTGCTGAATCATGAAGACTGGAGTTCAGATTCCAGTTCAATATGTAGCAGCTCAGAAACACCTGTAACTCCAGCTCCAAGAGCTTGGATGCCGTCTTTGGCTTCCATGTGCATTTGTACTCATGCACATGTGCATGCTCACAGGCACAGACAAACGCACAATTATACATATACAAAAACAGAATACCGTCATGCCTGCCAGGCCAGTTGCATTTCTACACAGGCTGACCTCAAATTAGTGATCCTCCAGCTCCCTCCTCCTGAGTGCTGGGATTATAGGTATGTCATCACACCATCATTTAGTTCCTATTTCACTGCTGCACATCAAAATGGGATGAAAGAGACCCGAGAAACTTACAGGCTTAGGTTTGGAACAAAGTTTGGAAATCCAAAAGCCACCACCTGGGGAATAGGAAGACCCATCCAACTGATGTGGGCTGGTGTCCTGGGAAGGTTTCTTGTGGGAAACTATCCTACTGAACTAGGTGCTGTTCACTCTGCTTGTGGCTCTTACCTCTCAGTCCTACAACAGTCCACCTCCCTTTCCAACCTAACTCCTTGGCCTTCTTCCACCAGCTGAGCCCTGCCCCATTGTCTTTGATTCTTCAAACAAGCCAGGCTCACTCCAGTTTTGGGGCCTTTCTTCTAGATTAAACATTTCCAGATCTTCTCTCCTGTTAGGAGTGAGCTGAACTGTCCCTCCCCTGGCAGGGCTCCATGCACCAACCAGACACCTCTCAGATCCTGCTGCTGCTGTGGTGCTCTGTCTTTCTACACCCGATCTTGTTTGCTTTCTAGAAGGGGCACTGTTAACGTGCAGCATCACAGCTTCCCGTCCCCCCCCCCAGAAGGGGGACTGTGATACTGCAGCATCACAGCACTAGGATGCTTTGAGGCACATAGCAGGTCACCAAGGTTAGGAAGTGTGACGGGAGAACTTCAGAGCAGAGATGCCCTTCAAGGATTCCTGGGAGAAGCAAGTTGTAACCATTAGGGAAAGGAAACCAGCAAGGCTAGACAGGGGTCTGAGACCAGTGTGGCCATAGTGGAGAATTTTTCTGTCTGCCTTCTGAGGGTGCCACTGGGGAGGCAGACAACACATTCTTCCTTGGATCTCTTTTTTGGGACAGCGCTTACCAGAAAGTGCCCAGAAATAAGGGGATCCATTTAACTGCCGAGCCATCTCTCCAGCTCTTTTCCCTTTCTTATTAAACTGACTCTCTTTCCATTTCTGACCTTGTGTCCCTATTACAACCTTTGTCCTGGGATACAAGAACTCACTGAACTCAGATCTGTGGTTTGGCATTTTTTTTCTCTCTCTCTCTTTTGAATCTTGGCCAAAAGTCTAATCATACTTGCCCTGACACTCTGGGCTTTTTCATAGTTCCTATGACTTCCATGGCGAAAGGCAAGGCTTTTTACCTCCCTCCTCCCCACTCAAGTTTGCCTGTAGCATGGCTGTTTACCTGGATTGCCTGAGATTGCAGCAATCCAGGTAAACAGCCTGCAGGAACACATCTGTATGTCTTCACCAATGAGCTAATGCCAAGTCCTGCAGCAAGTCCCTGTAACGGATGGTTTGACATTCCCTTTGGTCCCTTGATCATTAGATATGCTGTGGTCAGGCCATTCATGGTTGGGTTGTGATGCTCTCCTAGTCCCACAGAAGCTCTTTGACTCCTGAGAGCGTGAGTCTGCTTTTCTTTTCAGGTTGACAACCGTTGGATTGAATAAGATTTACAGTGGGATTTCTCCCTCCATTGGTTCACAGTAGGCGCATTCACAATGACTAAACTTCAACATTTGTGTGTGCATCTTCCAACCCAGCACCCTTCGGGCTGCCCACTACTGTACAGTTTACAACTAGAAGGGGGCTGATGTGGATTGTCGCGACAGGGCTGTCGCCAGCCACAGTAGGTGCTGAGTCCTCACTCCATGTTCTCTACTGAGTGTTGTGGTGACTGTTCCCCCATCACTTTCCTGTGGGCACAAACTTTAACAATGTACAGTCAAGTGTGCATACACACCACCAAGTGTATATATACACTACCACCACCACCAAACAAAAATGTGCCAATACTCACTGTTACAGTGACAGCAACAGAGCAAGTGACAAAAGGGGGATGGCATGATAGGGCAGTGGAATGAGGTGGAAGCCAAAGTGAGTAACCAGGGAGCAAGGGTGGGTTCTGCTGGTTGGGCCCCTCTAAACACTGCCAGGCTGCTCTCTCTGAGTCATTCAAAGGGCCAGCCCACCTGCAGCCTTCGTCAGTCTAATCAGGAAGCAGCTGTTGAGGCAAGGGCAAAACCCTTTCCTTCTGATGACCTGAGCGCTGCCTGTGCCTGAGGAAGGTGTGGTCCAGCTCTTCTCTCCACCATCCTGCAGTCTCATTGTCACCCGGGTTCAACACAGATGTCCAGTGAAGTTCTCTGTCACACACAGGCTAGGCAATGTTCTAAGACTCAGGAGGGGACCATAAAGTTGGGAGGAGCTGAAGGACAGGTGGGCAAAAGCTACCAAGAGTTCTTGAAGAACACCAGGTCAGAGCTGAGAATGACAGGTTGATTTATTTAGTTGACAATATCTTGTTTTGTCAGCCAGCCTGGCTTGAAACTTACGATCCTCCTATCTCGGCTTCCCTGGTGCTGGAATTGCAAGAAAAGTTCAGAATTACACTGGATTGGGCAAATCTTTAACCCAACCACCACAAAACTAAATAAAGACGGAAATAATGGCATCCAAACATGCTGAGGCAGTCCCGAGAAGAAGGGCTTGGCAGAGAATTGGAGAATTGTGAGGGTGGAGGTGGAGGAGGGGCAGGACAGGACGACGACATGCACCCTGGGTGGCCAGGGGAGGCGGAATATGATTTGTGAGTTTTCCCTGCATGCTTACCTACTGCAATGGTACCTCTCCTACACAGAACTGACAGTCAACGGTTCTCTTTCCCCCACCCATCCAACTCCACTGCCACAGACACTATTATTATTATGTGTGTAATGTGTGAAGGCACAAATGTACCAGGGGATGCTCCTGGAGGTTGGAGGACCTCTTTCAGGAGCACTATTCTAGGAGGTCCTGGTAAGGAGGTCCCTTTGGGAAACTAGTAACAATTCTGGATAAAGTGCATCTTAAAAGAACTGCGGTTTCACTCTCCCCGGAAGTGTCCCCCAGAGTCTCAAGAGGCCTGGACCAAAACAGGACCGCTCTGACCTCGGCTAAGAGCGGTTTCTGAGTAAGGCCGAGGGCTCTAACCATGCCGAGGGCGACCAGGACGAAACCCTGTAACTCCAAACCCAGAAACACGTCTGAGCTGAGACTTCGCAAGCATCCGTATTTCCTTGGTTACGGGTCGGCACAGAATGATGACGTGACACCAGCCAGCCAAGACTTGGGGCAAAGGGCGGAGAGTGGCTTGGAGGGATGACGTCACGCTCCAGGATGGGTGGAGAGAGGTTGGGCTGGCGGCGCCAGCCTGCCCCGCCCTCAGACTCCAGGACACTCCTAATCAACAGTGTGCGTAGGACGCCGGGGTGACTAACACGGGAGCCCCCAAGCTGGATCCGGGCGGTGAGGAAATGCGGGGCTCGGGAGGTTCCGGACAGGATAGGGGGCCTGCTGGAGTTTGCACCCTGCTCCGAGGTCATGCTCTTTAGTACGTGAAAGAGGTGACTGCAGCTTTTAGAGTCTGCCCCTTCGCAGGGAGTTATCCTAAGACAGAATTTGAGCAAAGTTAGCTGTAGATTGAATTTGTTTGTAGTGTTTATGGACTGCTCCCCACTGGGCCTGGGCAGGATACTCTTCATGCTTCTCCTCAGGTGCAGTGAACTCTAGACCTAGCAAAATCTTAGGAAGCGGGCTGCCACTGTTCTATACCCGAGACCTTAATTCTTAATGGTCTCAATTGCCCAGGCTGGCCTTGAACCCCATCTTCCTGGCTCAGGAGTGTTGACAGTAGTCAGAACAGTAGGACAATTCATTATGCCCAGCATGAAACTGAGTTTTTAAAGTGGAAGCAGAGACAAGGAACAGACCGGTGAAGGTGGAGTCACCAGCTACTTTGTTGAAAACTGAAACAGAGAGGAAATCTTCGCATAAGACCAGGTGGACTGGAATCTCCCAGGTGGCCTGAAAAGTTTCAGTCTGATAACGCAGCGTTTGCCTGGGTCTGGTCTGTTGTGGCTGTACTTAGAGGACTTCAGACCAAAACTAAAGCCTCAATGTTTTATTTTAAATGGAGGGAAAGACTAGAGAACAATGATATGGAAGCTGCCATTTAGTGCAGGAAGGATCTCAAGTGCTTGATTTGCGTCCCAGGAACCTACTAGGCAGACATTGTCCTTTGTGACCATATCCTTGCTTCTGAGAAGCAGGTGGCGAAACAACTGGCTAAGGTCACTGCCCTGGTAAACTGTATCTATTGGGATTGGAGCCAAGACAACCTGGCTCTGCCGGCTGTTGGTGACAGCTGTAGCATGGTGTAGTTATGTTGGTGACCTCAGGTGGCATGGGACCTTTGGGAGTTGGTGAGGTTCTGGGATCTAGAGCAAAGCACGTTGCTCCTTTGCCACAGGTGTTTGTAATTAAGATGGAGCACACTTTCTCTTGTTGCCTATGATGACCTGTATTAGTCAGGGTTCTCTAAAGGAAACAACTGACAAAATGGATATAAAGGAAGGGCTCTCGCAGGCCCAAGCATGGCAAACATGATGCCAACAGGTTTTGCCTTTTACCCTTCTCTCTGCTGCTAAAAACCAGTTTACATTCCTAGAGCTAGCCACCAAGGTCGATTCCCTTATTTGGCCACTTCTTCCTCCTGAGGCTGACCACTAAGGTCCAGCTATCAACGTATCAAAGTTAAGCAATCAAAAGCCCCCTTTTGACTACCCTAATTAACCTGTCCAATTAAAATTAATTGGACACCTCATCCTAACACAGGCTTTCCCGTTTTCCCTTTACGAACTGCCATTTGCCTAGGAGTCACATCTGTCCTCTCTCTATCCAGAGGCAGTCCTTTGTCACTCTGGGGCAAATATCCCTCCCCTCCTTGCCCCTATTCTCCCCCTCTCCCTTGTCTCCTATCCCGTCTTTGTCCCTCTGCTACAAATACATCTCCTTTGTACTGAGAACTTGATCTTTGTGTGTCCTGTGCTGACTCCAGTCCTTTCAATATGTATTCATATCTGTATCTCTCTATATGTAAACTATGTGTATAATTTATTATACACATATAACTTATTAGATTGGCTTACAGGATTTGACCTGGATATTATGACAATGGCTGCTTCACTCTGAGAGGCCAAGAATCCAGTAGCTGCTCTGTTCACAAGGTAAGAGAGCTCAGCAGTCCCAGTTTGGGGTTGTAGTCCTGGGGGGTTCCTGGGGAGCTCCTGGTCTTTAGTCTTTGTTGGAATCCTGAAGAAGCTGGTTCTAATACTGAGGAAGGAATGCCTCCACAACAGGATAGATGAACTTGCCAGTGAGAGTGAGAGCAAGCAGGCAAAAATGCAAACTTTCCTTCCATTTATCTGGGCCGTGCCACCAGAAGGGGTTCTCCTGCATCAGATGATCTGAACAAGAGCATCCCTCGCAGGAATGACGGAGGCTTGTGTTTTAGCTGACTGTAGATGCGGTCAAGCTGGCAATCAGAATTAGCCACCACATGCCTTATCCAAGAGTATTTTGCCAATCTCAGATGACAGAAATTGGCTCCTCCATCATCTTCTAAGAAATTGATGGGTCTAGTTTGTCTGTGTAGATCTGTGAATGGGGGAGATACTTTTTGTGTACGTGAGAACCTTGTCCTTTTACGTGGAGAAGGAGTTGTTGAAAAGACTGCTGCTTCTTACTCACTGAATTTCTGTGGCATGCTAGACAAGAAGCAAGTGACAGCTTATGCAAGGTTGTTTTTTTTTTTTTTTTTTTTTTTTTTTTTTTTTTTTTTTTTTTTTTTTTTTTTTTTTTTTTTTTTTTTTTTTTTTTTTTTTTTTTTTTTTTTTTTTTTTTTTTTTTTTTTTTTTTTTGTCAGGGTCGCATATAGCTCACAGACTGGCCTTAGACTCAGTTAGTAATCAAGGCTGGCCTTTAACACCAGATCCTCCTGCCTCTGCCTCAGAAGTGCTGGGATTACAGGTGTATAGCCCATGACAGGTATGGGAGATACGTATGTGTGTATGTTTATAATGGAATCTATAATTTTCCACGTATGTTGTGGGATATTATTTTAAGGTGTATTACATTTGTTAATGCTGTGGAACGTTTGTTTAACTCTCTGAAGCTGTGTCACTTCGTCTGTCTAAAACACCTGACTGGTCTAATAAAGATCTGGACGGCCAATAGCGAGGCAGGAGAAAGGATAGGCAGGGCTAGCAGGCAGAATAAATAGAAGGAGAACTCTGGAAAGAGAAGAGGGGCTAGAGAACAAGGAGAGGAGGACACCAGGGGCAGCCGTCCAGCCACACAGCAAGCAACGGAAAAAGAAGTAAAGGAAGGTATGCAGAAATAGAGAAAGATAAAAGCCCAGAGGCGAAAGGTAGATGGGATAATTTAAGATAAGAAAAAGTGGGCAAAAACAAGCCAAGCTAAGCTAAGTCCAGGCATTTATAAGTAAGAATTAAGCCTCTGTGTGTGATTTATTTGGGAGCTGGGTGGTGGGCCTCCAAAGTGTAAAGAGTAAAAAACCAACAACAACACACATATATTTATTTTATGTGAGTGTTCACCTGCATGTATGTGGATACAGCTTGTGGGTACAGTGCCTGCAGAGGACAGGAGAGGATATCCCATCCTCTGTAACTGGAGCTGCTTTGAGTGCTGGGAACCAAACCCAGGTCCTCTTCAAGAGCGACCAGGGGTCTTAACTGCCGAGCCACCTCTAAAGCCCGTAAATACAATGTGGATTCGTTAGTTACAGTTCTTGTGGCTGTGACAAGATACTTGGCAAAACAACTGAAGGAAGGAAGCCCTGCTTCCTCTCACAGCTCAAGGGCACAGTCCATCATGCCTGGGAAGCATGGCTGGCGAGGGATGAGTGCTGTGCTCAGCTGGCCTGTTTTGGGATTTGTGTGTGTGTGTGTGTGTGTGTGTTTGGATCCTATCCTCTTCTACCACGTGTGTGTGTGTGTGTGTGTGTTTGGATTCTGTCCTCTCCTACTGTGTGTGTGTGTGTGTGTGTGTGTAGTTGGATTCTGTCCTCTCCTACCATGTGTGTAGCATGTGTGTGTATGTGCGTGTACGTGTGTGTGGTTGGATTCTGTCCTCTCCTACCATGTGTGTAGCTCAGACTCCATGCATCAACCTTAGTGACCTGCACTTTTACCTACTGAGCCATTTGCACCCTCACCCCTTACATTTTAAAAAAATTTTGTTTAACTCATTTATACTCTGGGGCAGAGGCTTGTGTGCCTACCATAGCATGCATGTGTTGGGCAGGGGAGTTGGTTCTCGCCCTCTACCATGTGAGCCTCTAGGATTGAGCTCAGGCTTGACAGCAAATGCCTTTAGGGCTGAGCCATCTTGCTTGCCCCTCTTTTTTTTTTTTTTCAAATTAGTCTGGAACCCCAGCCCATGGGATGATGTTTCCATGTTTAGCTTGGGTCCTCCTTCAGTTAAATGTCTCTGTATACAACCTCAGGTGCACCCAGAAATAGGTTTTCTATGAGATTCCAGGTCCAGTCAAGTTGACAGTAAGGTGTGACCATCGTGGACAGTGAAGGCAGAGGAGATTGCTTATATGGACTGGAATTGTCAAACTAAAGTTGCCTGTGGCTCTTCCTCTGCTTTCCACCCAGTTAGATGGTCACAACCCCAATTGCTTCTCCCGGCTGGTGACTCTGTTGCCCATGTTAGCTGCTAGCCATGAGTTACTGGCCTATGTTGCCAGGAGGCTGATTACCTCAAGTAGCTCATTTGGGTCTTGGAGGTGTTCCAAGTGCTATTAATTAAATTAATCTCTCCTTACAGCTGCCAAAATCTTAGCTATCTGTCTACAGCAGTGCTCCTCAACTTTCCTAATGCTGTGACCCTTTAATAAATTGCCTCACGTTGTGGTGGCCCCCAATCATAAAATTATTTTTATTGCTACTTTCTAACTGATTTTGCTACTTTTATGAATCATAGTGTTAATACCTGTGTTTTCTGATGGTCTTAGGTGATCCCTGTGAAAGGGTAATTTGGCCCACAAAGGGGTCATGACCCATGGGTTGAAAAATGCTGATCTACAGGGTTGTCTTGTGTCTTTCCTAAACTGGGGCGGGGTTGATAGAAGCTGTCCTTACTTGCAGTATAGTTAGTTCTAATAGTCTGCATTAGAAGCAATGTGTTAGAAGCAAGAAGATGTAACAAGCAGCAGTGCCCTGACAGGGAAAAGTCTCGTGGAAACTGGCTGCTGGTCCCTGCCACTGGCCTTGTTTCTTGGAGTCTTCTTGCCTCTTACCAGTCACGTGTCTGTCTCAAACCCAGTAGCAGGCGTCTGAATCTCTATCCTTAGTGTTGCTACCTTAATTGTTTGCTTGTTTTAATATTTAATTTTGTGTGTATGTGTGTGTGCCTGAATATATGTCTGTGAACCACATGTGTGCCGGAGCCCAAGGAGTTCAGAGACATATTAGATGCCCAGGAACTGGAGACTTGTAAGCTCATATAGGTGCTAGAAACCAAATCCATGCCCTATGCAAGAACAGTCAGCCCTTTTAAACACTGAGCTGTCTCTCCAGCCCTGGCTTTGTTGTTTTAACCCCTTCATTCCCTTTTTACCTTGTGTTTTTTTCCACTGTAGTGCATGTGGGGAACGGGGAGTTTTCTCCAAGGCCTCTTTCTCCTTACTGCCTCTGTGAGCTCTCTCCCACTTCTGTGTTCCTATAGTACCTCTGGTTTATGGGTCCTGATGTCCCCTCTATCTCCTGACCAGAATCTGAGCTTTCTCTTTTCCTGGGAATAGGTGGTGGAAGTTTTCTAGCCCTGCCAGTCTTTACCAGGATGTACTTTTTGTTCCAGAAACTTATTCTGTTGTCCTTCCCTCGCCTCACCTTTGGGCCCTTGCTCTCGTCTCTGTATTTCCTCCCTCTGACCTTGGATTTAGTGGCTTATGTTCCTGTGGGGACCACTTATTGGCTCAAAGTTGGAAAAGGTCTCATAGGACTTGATCTGTGAGGGCAGGTGCTGAGCCATGCTGTGTCCCTGCTTTCCCTGTCACAGGAAAACATTGCCAGCACTGTGACCACACTGTGACCACACCCTGAAATCCAGTCCTAGACCATTTGAGCAGTCACCTCAATGGATCCCTAAGGTGTTTGTGTCTCCTTGCCTGGATTTGGCTCTCAGATTCTTGTTGGCCAGATCATAGCTTCGCCTCTATGCCACGATGAGCCGGGTCTCTGGAAGACCTGGTTTATCCAGAGAGTTCCAGAATAGTCCTTTGGTGAAAAGCACCTTCCTGCTCTGTGAGTGGGAATGCCTAAGTACTGAGTGCAGACCGACAGTAGTCACGGCTTCTGTGTCCAGGTGAGCAGGGACATCGTGTGTTGTAAGCAGCCAGATTCCAGAGGGGAAGCTCCCTGGCTCTGGGCCTAATGATCCATGAGGGACCTGAACTTCCTGCTACTCCAAAGACCACAGTGTCCTCAGGCTGGACTGTCCACGGCAACCTGGTTTATCACAGCCTGTTTACCTTGGCCCGCCTTCCCACTCCCTCCACAGATGTCTCAGCTCTGCCCGTGTCCTCACTGTCTGTTCAGGAGTGCAGTCCAGGAGGGGGCTGCTGCCTCACCCTTTCTTTTGGACATTGGTGCCTCCATGTTGATGCTTTGTCACCTCAGCTACTCTTGCTTTGGAGCCACTGGCTTTGCTCTTGTTCTGACATGGTGTGGCTGTTCCGCAGTGGCGTCATGCAGCAGGTTTGGTTCTCATGCAGGTTGACAGTACCATGGGATCTGCAGCAGAAGGAAGAGACAGTGCCTTATGGCCAGACATCCCCAAGGGCCCGCTTAGTGTCTGCCGAGCAAGAGCCTCCTTCAGCTCCAAGGAGCTGCTGCACTTCTGGGACAACAAGGATGTGCTCCAGTTCAAGGTGAGGGTCACGTGGAGTCTGCTTGTGTCTTTATTCCCTGACAGAAGTGGCTTTGAAGCTCTGAAGCCCAGTGACCTGTCCGGCCCTCATAGCTCTGTGGTATGGATAGTTCTTGGGACAGTGTGGGTCTGTCTCCTCTTTCCCAAAGAAGGGCCCCAGGATGCCAGAAGGAGGGAATGGACAAGATGTTGGAATTCCTATGTCCTCTTCTCAGCTGGGATGGATGTCTTCATCTGGGGGATTGTGAGTCAGACTAGGTGCCAGGCAACCATGGCCCTGAGAGAAACCAAATGTGTAAGAGCACATGAAACCTCACCTTTGGCCTTCAAGTTGGCACCCTGTGCCCTGTGTTTACAGGAAACCATCTTCAAGACTTTGGAGAATGACCCTCTCTTTGCCCGCTCCTCTGGGACTGATCTGCCTTTAGATAAGCAACGGGAACTGAACTTCCTTCGCTGTAAGCGGATCTTCGAGTATGACTTCTTCCGTGTGGATGAAATGTTTAAGAATCCCATGAAGGTCCCAGCGTTGATTAACTGCCTGGGCATGTACGACTGGTCCCTGGCTACCAAATGTGTCCTTCACTTTTTGGTGAGTATGTGGTAGAGAGCAGGGAGCCCATGTCCATTTAAGGCCACACACATCAGACATAAACCACAACAAGATGGCTCCAAATATATTCAGAACTTAGAGTCAGTGACAAGATCAGATTTTCAGCTTTTGGTGCAAATTTACCCCCATGGGTTCTTGGATAAAATATATTCATTCAGTAGTTCAGTAGGAAGAGATAAGGTGACGAGGGTGTGGGGTAGGTGTGAGGTGTGCCTGCCCTGAGCCAGGAGCGGCTGCACCCGCCCACACCCCCCCATCTGTGTTACATTTCAGGTGTTTGGATCCGCACTGTTCAATTCTGTTTCTGAGCTGCGCTTTGAGTACCTTGAAAAGATGTATAACCTAGAGGTGAGTCAGCCATGGTGAGCCGTGACCAGCGCCATCACCATACTTACCCGTGGACAGGCAGGCCACGGGAGAGCCCTGGGAGGCCAGGCCCTGCTTTTCTAAGTGCTCTCAGGCTGGTGCTCTACCTTGCCCTCTCTGTCTTGTTGTGGACTTAGCTTTCCAGTCTGCCTGAGTGCCCCCGTGGCCTCCTCTGGCTGTGAAAGTCTTCGCAGCCTATACCTAACCCAGGCTGCTGCCAGCAGGTGAGAATGATATCCAGTGCGCAGGATAGCTCAGTCATGCCATAGTCTGCCTGCACAGGCAGGGAGAAGTGTGCCCGGGCTCCTGGCTTTGGTCTTCCAGGGATCATGGTGGAAAGATCCCCCCAGAACTACACGCAGGAACGCATCTCTCACCTGGCGTCACTTTGTGCTTTAATGTTCAGATTTTTGGCTGTTTTGCTCTGACTGAACTGAGTCATGGGAGTAACACCAAGGCCATGCGAACAACAGCTCACTACGATCCTGCCACCCAGGTAGGTTCTGGATTCCCCTGGACCCTGGGTGGAGCACATGAAATGTTGTGAGTGAACAATAATTAATCAAGAGTGTTGTTCCCTTACACACTCTCACTAGAGGTCACTGTCAGATGCCTCTGAGACCTTGTGCTGAGGCATGAAGCCTTTACCTTCCATGCTGAGTGAATGGGGACACATCGAAGGTCAGATACTCCTTCTCCGTGAACTGTTCCAAAGGAGAGTAGTTCTTCCCAGCCTCAACCCTAGGGCCTGCCTTGCTTGCATGCTCACAGGGCTTTTGGTGGCTGAGCAGTCTTCTCTGCCCATTGCTGCCTAGATCTTGGCTCCTTGCCACATTTCTGGCCTCCTTGTGATACCCTTGCTGACCACTGGTAGGGCATTGCTGGGCACTGTTCTGTGTGGACACTGCCTTCTGCGGGGAGATACTGTGGGGACAGGCCATTACTGGCTCTCTAGGAGTTCCTAATATACAGGGTGGGAGGGACATGGCTCTCAAAGTCACAGATGGTCAGTGCCGAATGGGGTGTGGAAGCCCCCTTCTCCCCTTGTCTGAGGATCGTGCTCCACTGCCACCTTCCTTTGTGTGCTGTTGGGAGCCTCGCTCCTCTCCATTAGCTGGGCGTGATCAAGAGGGTCTGCGTGCAGAAATGAAGCTCAGTGTTCAGCCCTTGCTCGCTGCCCATTCACTCGTCCACATGGCTGACTGTGGGCTCCAGCCTGAGCTGCTGTGTGGTGGAATGGGATGGATCGTACTGTGTGCAGCCCTGCCCGGGCAGAGACAAGCGAGGAAGGGACCACCGCGCAGTTTGTCATACCTGCCAGCACATAGGCCCCATGGTTTCTTGCCTGCTTCTTGACCCACTCTTGGTCTTTCTGACTCCTTGGCCTTGTCTGCTCCCACTATACTCTGGTGTCTGTGGGTTCAGTGGGACTTCTGTGGGTGGGAAGCCTGTGCTGAATGGTAGCAAAGGATCCCGGGGCCATACCTTAGGATGTGGGGCAATCGCTGACTCAACAGAACCAGAAGTTGCCTCAAATCCGTGCCAGGGACGTGTGGCCCTAGCTCGTGCACCAGTTTATGCCTCCCTTGTCCATTCCCAAAGTTCCTTTCCAAGGGATGATGCCCTTTGCTTGTACCCATAGTCAAAGCCACAAAAGGAAAGCAGGCCCCATTCAGTAGCAGTCAGGAGGGAATGTGGCACACCTCTGCTGGCAGAATATGGCCAGTGTCAGCCTCCGTGGGCAAGTGCCAGCCAGAAGTTCATCGTGTGAGAGACCAAGCCTCATTTTCCATATCCTCTGTAAGGTGACCCTGGGACAAAAATAAAGTCAGCTTGACCCTCACAGGAAAGAAAATGTTCAGTCCATTCTTGCTGTTGGCTCAGCGGCTTGGAGCCTAGGGGTCAGCCCGCTGCAGAGGACAAGCCGTTCTCTGGTCTCGGTTGCTGACTCAAAGCTGCCATCTCCCTTCACAGGAGTTCATCTTACATTCCCCGGATTTCGAGGCTGCCAAATTTTGGGTGGGCAACATGGGCAAGACAGCAACTCATGCGGTGGTGTTTGCTCAGCTTCACATGCCAGATGGCCGGTGCCACGGGCTGCATTCCTTCTTGGTGCAGGTAAGACCTGGGTGAGGATGTCCCCAGGTGGACAGTTACCTGCAGCCACAGGTACGGTGTTGTCAAGCACAGACTTGTACTGCTGTGAAAGGCGCTTGTGCTGGCACCGGCTCCCTGCAGCATGCCTCAGTTTTAGACCACAGGGCTGCAATGCTGCTGGAGTCTCTGAGTGGTGCTAAGCACCTGGCAGCCTGTCACCATGTCACACATCAGTAGCACTCAGGAGACTGAGGAAGGATTGTGAGACTGAGGCAGATCTGGCCTACATAGTAGATTCTGTCTCAAAAATCAAAATCAACAACTGTTGTAAGAGAAGCTCAGTGGTAAGTCACCATCCCCCTCCAGCAGATCACCACAGGTCACCTTGGTGGCATCTCAGCATCCCCCTCCAGCAGAGCATCTGCACTCAGGGCACCTCACCATCCCTCTTCAGCAGAGCGCCTGTATAGAGGGCACAGTCGATGCTGCCCTGCAGGATTGACAGTCTTGTACATACCATGGGAAATGGACAGGTGAATTTGCACAATTCATATTTATGAGTTAAGCATGGCCTTAGGTATTTTTGCTTTTCACTTTGGAATTCTTTCCAGATGAACTGGAAACTGGCACCATTTACTTATTTTTGTTTTATGTTTATGTGTGGGTGCTGTGCTCTGTGTACATGCAGTCTCTGTGGCAGTCAGAAGAGGGCGTCCGGTGCCATAGAGTTGGAAGTCAGTTGGTTGTGAGCTGCCTGGTGTGGTGTTGGGAACCAAACCCGTGTTTTCTGGAAGAACTACTGAGCCATCCCTCCAGGCCCCACCAGTGGGCTTGTTAGTTTGATTGTTTGAAAACTGCCAACTGTTTTTGCCCTGTTAGTTGCTCCTCCTATGTTAGCTTTTCGCTGTAGTAACAAAATACACAGCACAGTAACTTCAAAGGAGGAAAGGGTTAGACAGTCTCAGTTTTTGAGGCGTCAGTCCATGGCCTCCTGGCACTGGTGCTGCTATGGGCCTGTGGCAGCCCAGGTTTCCTGACAGGAGTGTGAAGCTGAATAAGCTATGTCTGGGGACAAAATGAGAATAAACAGGAGGTGGCCAGGGTCTCTTAAGGGATCCACTTTGTCCTTTAAAGGACACACCGTGTTCCACCTCCCCACCACACCATGGGCTGAAGACCAAACCATTTAGCTCATGACCAGGATCCAAACCTTGACATTTCCTGGTCATCTCCACTGTCTCTCCACTTGTTCAGTTCTTATGGAATTTATTTCAAAAGGTTTCCAAAATGTTTGTGTCTAAATCTTTACTCAAAGATTATAGAAAATTAAAATATGCCTTATGGTTGAGCTTTAGCCTTACTATTATATATATTAAAGTTAAATAAAATCAGATCCACAAAATAAAAAGCTAGTGACTCATACAAATAGCTAAGTTCCAAGTACCTAGATTCAACCCACCCACTCTCCCTCCCTATTTTATCCCCTTAGTTCTGGGGTTTGGACCCAAGGTCTCCCACATGCTAAGCCCATACTGTACCCTGGACTGTCCCACCTGAGGGCTTCTGGCCTTTTGGAATTAGATGTGTTTTCTGGGTGGGTAAGCGGAGCTGTGGTTGGTCCTCACTATGTGCCATCACTGTCTGTCATCTAGAACAACAGCATCTCTAGACATTGTCCCCATCCCCTTGAGGGGAAGGGAGGCAGTGGGGCCTCTGCTTTATGGTTGGCAGTCCTGCTTCGTGCGGAATGAAACCTGGCTTTTTTGGCGGAGCCCCTGGGTCAGGAGTCTATAGCCAGTCATGCCTGCATTCCTGTAGGGACTGTTTAGTGGGCATCCACTGGAGAGATGAGATTGGCATAGCTTATCCTGGCTATCCGTCCCACAGCACATATGTGCACATCCATTTTGTCATTATACTGGAATATCACTGCAGGTCCTTTGTCTGAGGTATGAACAGGATCTCTGTATTTCCCCTAAACAGTGTGGGCCCCCACCCCACCCTGTGCTGCCTGTCTAAGTCAGGAGAGCCACAGGGCTCAAGAGCTGGAATCAGGACTCAGTGTACTCCTTGATGGCTCAGGATGCTCTCTCCTGCCATCCCCAGCTGCTGGCTTCATCCACTGGTCACCATGTTGGGCCAGCTTCTGCCTCTCTCTGAGTCTGTCTCCTCTGCCTTATTACAGCTGCAGAGGCCCATTTTCCACAGAAAACTCCATCTCCAGAGCTGGACATACCACTCCAGGGTACCCAGTATGACCCAGAGCTATCCAGAGTTGGCCTGAAAGTGGTCGTCTTGTCTGGACATGCTGCCTTGTCTGCTGAAAGACTAACTGGCTGCTATTCCTCGTGGTTTTGTACAGATTCGGGACCCGAAGACTCTGCTTCCCATGCCGGGGGTGATGGTCGGTGACATAGGGAAGAAGCTGGGGCAGAATGGCCTGGATAATGGGTAAGTGCTGCTGGCCTCGGCAGACAGGTGCTGCCTCCCTGGGGCTCTAGGATTGTTCCTAAGCCGCGGGCTGGAGCTGGCTGCCCGTGCTACACTCACTCAGGATCGTGGGTGTCTCAGGGCCTGGCTTGGCTATGGTAGGTACCACCGCTGCACTTCTTTGAGTAGCAGCCATGGTCTGCACGGTCTCAATTCCAAGAGGTTTGCCTTGCCCTAGCACCCTGTGGGTCAGCTTTTCAGAGTGTGGCTCTCCAAGCTCCCAGGTCAGTCTAGGGCTTCCCCTGCTGCCTGAGGAAACCTCAGGCTGGGAGGCCCTTCTTTCCTCTGTGAGGTCTCCTGGTGGTTGGCCTTAGTTGTTCACTGTGGAGTCTGCCATGAATATTTACTTTGAATCCCTGAGGCAGCAATTGGCAAAGGGCTGGGCATACGATGGTCAGGGAAGTGCTTTTGACTCCCATCCTAGGGCTGTTTGGAAGCAGGGTTGATCTGTAGCAGTGTGCATTGAGCACTCGGATGGGCGTGAATACCATGGGCTGGACTGAGCCTGGAAGGACCTTTGCTAATTCCTTAACCAGGCTGAGTTCCCATGGTCAGCAGGACAGCTGGGTGGCTTGAGGTTTATCATGTCCCAGGTGGAGGAACAGTGGTAAAGCCAGCTCCTGAGGGTTCTCTGTAAACAAAGACTGCTTGTTCATTTTCTGGCTGCCCAGACCTGAATAATCACACAGAAACTATATTAATTACAACACTGTTTGGCCAATCACTTAGGCATTTCCTAACTAGCTCTTACATCTTAAATTCACCCATTTCTATTAATCTTTGTATCGCTGGGAGACTGTGGTAAGGTTCCGGTGTCTGTCTCCTTCGGCAGCTACATGGTGTCTCCTTGACTCCATCTACTCTCTATCTCTATCTCTGTTCAGATTTCCCACCTGGCTTTGCTCTGCTAAGCCATTGGCCGAAACAGCTTTATTCATTAACCAGGAAAAGCAACACATATACAGAAGGACATCCCACATCAGTTCTCAGTGCCTCTGAGCATCTATCTTTGAGTCCCAGGTTGGCAGCAGCTGAGTGGCATCTAACAGGGTAGGGCTCACTGTCTTCCCTACCATTTCTAGCCCAGCTTCTATGTGTAGCCCTCAAGGGACCTGCCGAGCAGCCTAGGTCACTTTCCTGTGTTCCCTTGGGTCAGTGTGTGCATGTTCCACCCAGCTACAGGATGCCTGGTCCCAATGCACTTAGACCCCTCTCTGCCCATGAGGTAACCCATGACTGGAAGAGGCCAAATAGGGTATCCCCAAGCATTGTGCCCTGTGCTGTGTTAAGTGTGTTTGTCTGCCTCAATTCTGTGTGTGTTTAGGTTCTCAGAGTCACCTCAGGCAACTGCTGTGTCTGGCTGCTGAGTCTAGCCACCTCCCAAGGGAGATCCTGACCTGCACCAGGTGCTTTCCAAGGCTCTCCTGGACACTCCACTGTCTGCCCATCACCAGAAGGCTGGGGCAGGGCGAGGGGAGGGCTCAGGCCTCCTGAGTCTGCAGGTGTGGAGGGGGCCAGAAGCACCAGTACCTAGCAGTATTAGCTTAAGGGGAAAGATCAGGGCTCAGACGTCACAGAGCTGTCACCCCCTCAGTTGAGGGTTCTGTGTGCAACCTGGCTGACTCGGCTTGTGCTGGTGGAGCATTGTAACATGTAGCCAGTGGTCCCAGGGCCTCTGTCTGCTGCTCTTCCTGGTCTACAGATTAGAGCAGTTAAGAGTAACTTTGGGACATAACAGAGAGCTTGAACTTGGCCCATCAAGGCAGCTCCCGTTTTTAGGGAATGGGTGGTCTCCTGGGACACGTCTCACAGGTACCAAATCAGACGTTTACCGGAGCCTTGGCATACGGTATGGCAGAGGCTTGGCTGAGCGTCAACATGGACATGCTGCAGGGCAGCCTGAGCAGCTGTTCCAGCAAAGCAAACCAGTCCAGTGACCTGTTGTGCCCTCTCTGTCATGCTTGGCCACAGGAGAAGGCCACCGAGTCCTTGGAAGAAACTAAACTAAGCTTCTTGCCTGTACTGACCAAAGGCTACCAGCAGAGGACACCAGAGCTCCAGGACTGAGTGGCTGCTCTGCTGGTGTTAGGCTTCAATTCAAAGAGCAGCACTGTAAGTTAGTGCTGCTTTCTGCCTGCCTGCCTGCCTTCCTTCCTTCCTTCCTTCCTTCCTTCCTTCCTTAATTGTAGTGCTGCTTTTAAACTAGGGTCCGTTTCTAAGTGAACTTTTGTCCTTTTGTGAGATTCCCCGAAGCTGTCAGGACTGTCTAGGAATCCAGAGCAGCGTCAGCTCCATGGAACACTTTCAACCAAACCTTCTAAAGACAAGGATCTTTCCAGGAGACACCGAGCCAAACCCCCAAGGTGCCCGCAGTAGTTATCATAATGAGGCTGGGCCTTTGGGCCTGGGGAGTCCTCTCTGAAGAGGCTGAGGAGTCCTGGATGAGGATCTGCTCCAGGTGGGGCTGCACTGGTCTTCTCGAGGGGGCCCCAGAGAAGGAAGTTGCTGGAATTTTTAGCAGGACACCCAGGGCGGAAGTCATGTGACACACACACACACTCTACACCCTTCCAGCACGCCTGCCACACTCATACCACATGCCCCATGTTATATGCGTGTCCCGCGTCACATGCTTAGGACACTCTCGCTAGCCCCCCACTCATCTTTCCCCGTAACACTCGCCTTATGTCACAGAGGTGTCCTGTGTCACCGTCCTGCTGTTCTCTTACACTCACACACACAAAGCCTCCACCGCCCCCATCCGTATGCCCCCCCCACACCTACTTGACCTTCCCATCCCCTGTGTCGCACACCCATCCCATACCACACATATGTGCACGTGCATGCCTTGTGCCCCACACTCTCTGTGTCACACTGTCACACTTTGCTGCACACGTATCCCCTGCCCTCCGGAGACCACGATCGTGGTGTGCCTGTCACCCACCAGTTGGACCCATTTGACTATTTCTGTGGATAGAAAAGTGACCCGAAGAGCACGTGTGAGATTTTCTGACTCTAGAGTGGGAACTTCACAAGCACCAGTGTGTCCAGACTCGTTCTACCTCTGTGGCAGAAAGGGGGAAGATTTTCCACTCCTTAAAAAGTGCGTTCCGTTGACAACATTGGACTTGAAAAGCATTCCTTGGCTTTCACGTAAACAGATGGAGCACCTCAGGCTTGGCACTCAGGCTGGGTTTTCTTAAAAATGGGGCATTGTGTGTGGCTTGCAGGCTGGGCACAGGCCAGGTGGCTGCCAGACACAGCGCGCGCTGTTAGCTGGGTGCACTGTGTTCAAGTCTGTCACCCAAGGGCTCTTCTTAGCTCTGTCCTGTGGGCACTGGGAAGGGCTGCTGTGTCTTCCTGGGACATGGTTTTTGGGGGGACGGCTCCTTCACCTTGGAGGATTCCCTCCTACCCCAGTGCCTTTTTACTAAGTTCCTGGTAGGGACCAGGTACTGTGGACTTGTAGAAAAACATAGCCACTCCAAGAATCTGCTGCAGGAAAACGGCTCAGTGGGGAACAGGGACAACAGAGTAGTCACCCTGCATAGGACTACCTGTTGGTGTCCTGGAGATGAGGGGTCTGCCTTGTGATCTTTGCAGAATGGGTGGGAAATCGTGTTGACTTCCTAGAGGAGATGGAAGACCCATGCTTCACGCAGAGGGAGACCCATGATTCTCAGGGAAGAGGTGGGGAGGGCCACAGGTCAGAGAGCTGGGTCAGGTGGAACTGTAACAAGCAAAGTAGTCTTGAGTAGGATGTGTCCTTTTTGAAATACTTTGTTTTCGCCTGCTGATCAGTGAGGGCAACTCAGGTGGAGGGAGGCTGCCTCCAGCCAGGGGCTAAAGGAGGTCAGATGCGGGTGAGGAGCCCCAGGCTGCCTCCTGTCATCACAGATGATTACTGGTGACCGATGAGGTCCTCTGTGTTTGCATAGCATCTCAGCCACCAGACACGCTGCTACAGGAATCACTGAGATTTTCAAGTGTGTTTTATTTTGCAGTTGACATAGATTGGTAGCTTTCCACAAACTTTTTCCTTAAACCACTGCAAAATGTCTTGGATTGTCAGTGCCTGGAGTCCCTAGCAATGCCTGGTAGACCCTTTTCCTAGCTGCTCAGGGGAAGCAGACCACTGTCCCCAATCAGTAGACCAGGCTGTAGGCTCTTTGGTTTCTTTGGTTTAGCATTTTTAAACCTCCATCTGCTTGTTTTATCTCTCTGTACTGGGAATTCTGAATTGAGGTTGAAGTCTGAGGTCCAGCGATGTCAGTCCCCCTGTCAGTGGTGTGTGACCGCTGCTGTGCACAAGTGGGTAGTGGGCATAGAGCTTTTCTTTGCCAGTGACATGGGAGAACCTCCATCCTGGGTAATAAAGAGCTCAACCATGATGGTCCACACATGGCCCCATTACACATACACCTTGTCTGTGGGGCTGATGTTACCTTCAACTGCTCTTGGGGAGAGGAGGAAAGCCCAGGAACCATGTGACATGCTCTTGTGGGACTTGCATGATGGAAGTCCACCTTTTCCCCTGCACAGATTTGCCATGTTCCACAAAGTTCGGATTCCTCGCCAGAGCCTCCTGGACTGGACTGGGAATGTCACCTCCGAGGGCACCTACAGCACCCCTTTTAAGGTACCAGTGGGCTGTTGGTATCTGTGGACAGAATTTCTCAAGTGTCTGTCCCTGTGTGTTGGAGATCACCCCAGGAGCAGCTGGCCCTAGGTACCCCACACACCAACCAGTCTTTGTTGAGCTTGGTGCCCTCAACAGAGAAGGAGCTTAGCCGCAGTGTTGGTGGGCAGGGGTGGCCAGCATCTGGCAGCATTTTCTGGCTATACCTAGGTATCCATGTCTGCTTGGGTAGGGGACTGCTCTCCCAGATCATATAGATGTCTTGGTTACTATTCCTGTGATAAAACGCTGTGACCAAGGTCATATAAAAGAGTGTTTAATTTGGAACATGTGGTTTCAAAAGGTTAGAGTCTGTGTGGCAGAGCAAAGGCATGACAGCAGGAACAGCTGAGAGCTTACATCTTGATTCACAAGACAGGGAGAGACACACCAGGAATGGTGTGTTTTGAAATCCAAAAGCCTGCCCCTTCAGTGTAACACACCTCTTCCAACAAGGCCATCCTTCCCAAACAGTTCCACTGATAGTATTCAAACAAATGAATCCATGGGGGCCATTTTCATTAATAGCAGCAAGAAGGGTCACTTGAAAAGCTGTGTACAGATGGGGTAACCAGATGTGGTGATAACTAACAGTAGTCAGGCTATATGGATAGAGATGAGCACAGCTCTTGGGAGTAGTGAGCACACAGGCAGGTGGCTGACCCTGAGAACAGAACTCCAGGAGATGTCCCAGGGGGACACTCCCAGGAAGGACATTCCTCAGACAACTCTCACCCCTTACCTGGTGGAAAAGCAAGAATGAATACAGAAAAGTTACTTGAAAGAAATTAACCCCGTGAGCCAAGAAGCCACATAAGACACAATAATATGAAAACAACCAATTAAAATTTACCATGATGTGAAAGACCTGGAAGAAAGAAGGCAGTGGAAGGTCCTGGTAAGGTGAGTGTCCTGCCTACCTCTGTAGGGTCCAGAGAAGTGACAGACAAATGTCCCCAGCTAGAGAAAGAGAGACTGCTGAAAAGGATCTGTGCTGTTACAAAGAGGAAAATCAAGGAAAAGCTATCTACTGACACCAGGGAAAAATAGGATCATTAGAGAGAAGGTTCAGAAACCATGCTGCCAGGCCCAGGTGAACAGCCGCCGCGTTCCCTCTGAATTTCAACTTTTTGTTTTCTTTTGTTTTGTTTTCTCTGTGTAGTTCCTGGAGTGGCCATCCTGGAACTCACTCTGTAGACGAGGCCTGTCTGGAACTCAGAGATCCGCCTGCCTCTGCCTCACATGTGCTAGGATTAAAGGCATGCGCCACCATCGCCCGGCAAATTTAAACATTTTTAATGCCATCAAAACTGTCTTCTCTACACGAGGCTGTGACAGATGTTCCCTGTTGGAAGACTGTCTTAAACACACTACACTGTTTTGGAAGAAGTAACCCCAGAGTGGCAGCAGGGGACAGGGGGCAAGGACACCAGGCTGTCCCACAGTACTGCCGAGGGACATGAGCACAGCTCCTGCCAAACAGTGAAGAGCAGGATGGCCATGCCGTTGACACGAGGCTGGAACACTGGGCTCCCAGGAGCTTGGCAGCTGGGTCCAAGGAGCCATTGCCCCAGCAGAGTGCCTGGTGGATGTGGAGCCCCATGCTGGGCCACCGTGCATTCTGGTGCCCATGCAGGAAAAGGCAGGCCACAGTGCCCTCAGGTGGACAGTCCCCAGCTCAGTCACAGTGCTCCTCTATTCAGAGCTCCCTCCCTGGGCAAGCTAGGAGCCCTCTCCTCTCCTCACAGTGCAACTGGGGTACACCTTCATCTTTGGGACGGTCTCTGAGGCTGCACAATGTGTGGCTGACATGTGACACTGCTTTTCTTCCCCAGGATGGCCGGCAGCGTTTCGGAGCATCCTTGGGTGCCCTGTCCTCAGGACGCATCAGCATTATTGGCTTCTCTGTGACCAACCTGAAACTGGCAGTGTCCATAGCACTCCGATTCTCAGCCATACGGTGTCAGTTCGGACCCACAGATGAGGAAGAAATTCCCGTCCTTGAATATCCACTGCAGGTACTGGCCACCTGCATCATTTCCTGCTTTCTGCTCTTCTTGGCCTCAGGGACTGCCCTAAGAATAGGACAGTTGGCAAGCGTGTACCTGCCGGACACCAGAGCCTTGAGGTGGCTTTTAGTTAAAAAAGCGTATGTATGCTCAAAAGGATGGGCAGAGGAGAGCCAAGGACTACGAATGTGCAGATGAGATACCCTGCTTGGGTAGGTGACGCTGTTCTGGGTCTGGCTACATTCTTTGACTCATCTGTCCCATCCCTAAGAAATAGCCCTGAGGAAGTCAGTTCTGGAAGCAGCAGGTGAGCTTTAAACACTATGGCATTTAAAGCAATAGAAGTGGTACCCAGCCTTGCATCCTCAGAGGCAGCAATGGGGCAAGGCACAAAGGCCATGAGTGGAAAGGGGTGCATCACAGCTACCTCCTGTGATCCCCACTGCGTGTCCTGCTTAGGTGCCCTTTGTAGTCAGAGGGGCAGTCATAGCCTCACTTTATGGGGACAGGGGTCAGGTAGGTGACCTGGCTGCGAAATCTGGCTTAGGTCTCATGCCGAGAGCTGCATTAATAAGTAGGTGTTTGAGTGACAGTCTAAAGAAGTGAGACAGAATTGCTTGTCTCTTTGCTTCCCTCTTATGTTGGTAATGAGCTGTTTAGGAAGTGGCTATTAAAAATAAAAAGTTCCTCCATGCCTGGGTGGCTCATGTCCCCTTGTGACCATTGCAACGACGTATTGACTACTCTGAGGAGCTCTAACCAGGTCCTCGCTGGTGCTACCACTTCCTGGGACTGCAAAATGCTTACAGAGTTGGCACATGGAAACAACTGACATACTGTCTGGCACTTTGCACACATGGAACAGCCATGACAGTAGCTCACTGGGTCCATTTTAGGCTCCACCTGTCCCCTCCAATCCATTCATCTCATCCATTTGTCTGTCCAGCAGCTGGTGTATGCTGGTGTGTTAGTCTCCCATCCCAGTGTGACTGATAACCTTCATGGATTCAAGGATTATGGTGCTGGGGCTGAAGAGAAGGCTTGGTGATTTAAAGCACTTGCTGCTCTTCCAGAGGACCTGGGTTTGATTCTCAGCACCCATCTGTAACTCCAGCTTCTGGGGAATCTGATACCTTTTTCTGACCTTCTTGGGTACCAGGTGCACATGAGGTGCATCTATGTAGGACATGCAGGCAAAACATTCGCACACATAAAATAAGCATAAAACTTGGTGCCTGTCTTGGACTGAACTGGGACCAGCAACGGGTTTCCTTCATTGCTAAGGAAGCTGACTCCTGGTTCCCAGGGTCAGTGGTAGGCTGGCTGACTGGGCCAGCCCCTCTGAGTACCTGCCACGTGTCTGTTTCCCTCAGCAATGGCGCCTACTTCCATACCTGGCAGCTGCCTTTGCCTTGGACCTCTTCTCTAAGACAATCTTCTCATACCTGATAGAGCTACAGACAAACCTGCTCAAGGGAGAATACGGTGCCAAGCAGGTAAGGCATCTGGTTTACCATTGCCAAGGTTGGGCAGTCCTGTTTCAGAACTGGGGCCAAACAAAAGCAGCTGGCTGTGCAGCAGTGGGTGTATGCTGTGTGTGTCAGGCACTGGTGTGGAACTCAGAGCCTGTGTGAGTTCCTTCAGCTGCCCCACCAGCTTGGCTTGCCTGGTGACTTGCAGTTTGGGCTCCATCCATCACCCTATCTCTTAGAGATGGGTACTGGCAGAGCAGAACTCAAGCTTCTTTTGAGAGCGGAGTGGTTTTCACACTCTGCATCGCTGCCCTTGGAGGACATCTCGGCTCTTGTCTTTTCATAACCAACTGTACGGAGGTCTGAATCCACTCTCTCTGAGTTGGCAGCCCAGGATTTGTGCCAGAAGTGAGCATGCAACCCCACTGGGTCAGCTGCTCTGTATGGGGAAGTCCATTGCCGGCTTCTCTGTTGGCAGCCTATGGGTTGGTGTTTGGCCCCTCCTTGTGCTGTCCCCTGAGTAGAAATGAGATGTGAATCAAAAGACATGGGTCTAGAAGCAGATTAGAAGGGCTGCAGACTGTGGCTACGTACTTTATCCTAAACAGCCTGTCATGAGTGGCATTGGGATGCTCATCACAGATCTGGAGGGAGAGCTTGGGGCATTGCACAGACTGGTATGGTTCCCTGGAAGGGAACTGAGGAACTGAGGGGTGCTGCTGGCGCGAAGGGGCCAATTGTGCTTTCCCTGGTGAGTCTATAGCCTGCCTGCTGACACTGTTCTCCTATTTTTTTTTCCCTTCTGAAAGGCTGTGATTAAGCCCATCCAGGCACAGTGGCAACTGAAACTGCCCTTAGCTGAGATGGACACCCCTGAGCAAATGGATCATTTTGTGTAGCAGGCATTGCATTCAGTGAAGTAGAAATGAGGATGTGTGTGAAGCAGATTCAGTTTCAGGAAGGAAGGCCCAGGAGTTCCTGGCTGCCAGGCCATCACCAAACATCTGCGTGACCGCAGTCCTAGGCCTCCCTCTCCTCAGAGGGCTGCACTGCGTGTGCAGTGTTGTGCCCATCTCTGCCCCGATTGGTGGCCCTCTCTGCAGATGGTCATGTTCAGTATGCATCTGTTAACTTTGTAGGAGCTGCGTCTAATAGGCGAGCTTCAGCAGTCTGTAGTGGATCTGCTGCCCTTGCGATGTTTTTCCATACACAGCTGCGGTGTGCTTGTTCTCCTGCTGTGAACTGTGCATGGAGTCCGTCTCGTCTGTGCTCTCAAGTGCTTCCTAACCCCTCTTCGTCGTGGCTGGGTTTCCTTTCTTTGACACCAGTGTTGAAGCTAGGGCCTGACTGGCATTGCCAGGGTCTGTCTTCACCTCTCCTCACCGAGTTCTCGCTCACAGGCAGAACTTGGACGTGAGATCCATATACTGTCATCGGCTGGCAAGCCCCTAGCCTCGTGGACAGCCCAGCGGGGGATCCAGGAGTGTCGTGAGGCATGTGGGGGACACGGCTATCTGGCCAGTAAGTTTGGGGTAGCTTTCCCTCCTCAGCCCTCCCCTAGGCTGCTAGGTCAGGGTTCCACAAAGTGTAGCCGGTTTTTCTGGTAAGATGTTTCTGGAATACAGCCATAGTCACTCATACACACCCTTACTCTCACAGCCACACCCACTCATACGCTTTCTCTGGCTGTTTCCACACTGCAGTGGCAATGCCAAGTCCTCATGACAGAGATCTGAAATACTTACTTCCTGGTCTATCACAGTGTAAGCTCACGGACCCCTGCCCTAGCTGGATCCCACTTTCTGATGCTTCATGCTTCCTGGTCACAATTGGGGATGGTAAGGAAGTATGAAACATGTGTGATCCCAGCATGCAGCTGTGCGGAATTAACAGGTTTTTTTCAGTGCGACATTTGGCTGATAACTCAGTAGGGAACCAGCCTGGTTTTAATGTAGTTCTGAAACCTGGCAAGTTGAGGCTTACTGATGCTGAGGTTCACATTATGCAAGCAGCTAGTGCATGGCTGCGGGTGAACCACCAGCTGGCCCAGTCAGAGCCTGGTGTGGTCTTCATGGCAACTGGACAGTTACCCTCACTCTGTCTCAGCTTTCTTATTAGAAGATGGTGGGCTTATACACCCAGCCTGTAGGTTCTTCCAATGAGTCAGTGCATATAAATGGTTAGAGGATCTCACCTATAGCACGTAGTATACAGTACTAACTACTATAGTAGAGACGTGGCCACGTAATACTTCTCTACCATTAATTTAAAATGGTTACTCTGCCCTCCATGCTTGGCCACTCAGGTCACATCAGAAATGACTGACAGTGGCAGCCTGCTCAAGGACAGCCACTGCTGCTGCCGACAGCGCAGACCTGCCAACCCTTCAGTGGCCCGAGAGATGATGCAGGCTGCTGTGGAGCTGGGGATGTTCCTGTGATACTCTGGTTCTCGTGTTCCCACTAGCCTGTCCCTGCAGCTCAGCATGTTCTGGTCTAGCCTCCACTCCCCCCACGCTGTCTCTCACTGGCACTAGCTCGCAATGGCCATGTCTCAGTTATTTGCAATTATGTTTTTATCTTTTCTGCAGTGTCCTTGGCAGGGCTTTTATTTGTTTCTATAACTCACAAAAACACATAAATAGTTTGGCTTTGTTCTGGCTTTAAATAAATAAGGAAATTAACTTCTCAAAGTACTATAGATGCAAACATGACTGACTCATGGCTCATGACTTACCAGTCAGGATGCAGGGACCAGAGTCAACAGGAATGTAAAGAGCCATGTCAAAGTTACATGTCAACTGTCTGGTTCCCCAGGAGGTCTCCCCCAGGCATTTACCTAGTGGGTTAGTTAGAGCATGGAGGGGCCGGTACGGTCCTCCATCTACCTCAAAGGGAATGTTTTCCATCAGAGAGGAGGGGCTGAGAGGCTGGTTCTGGACAACTTGCCTCAGGCAGACCCGGGGCAAAGCGCATCTCATGAAGTGCATGCAGGCCCCAACTGTTCATAGCAAGCGAAGGTGTGAGGGTGGGAGCAATCTCAGGTTGGAAATTGGCTTTTTAAGGCTTATTTAGCTATAGAAGAGTAGCCCCATGTCCTGTCTCTGGAGTGGTCCCCACACTCCAGAGAAGCTCTGCTAGGCGATTCTTGAGTTAATACCAACAGGCAGGAGGGTGACAGTCCTAGGTCCTCACAGCCTCCAACCATGTGTTGCGTGTTCTTCTGCCATCCCGCAGCCTTCCTGGAGGTGACTTTTATTCCCTAAGGATGGGGAACAACCGGGGCAAAGCCAGCAGATGTGGACCAAGGGGCAGGGAGGCGAGCACTTCCTGCCCCTGGCTGGGTGGGCCTGGGGGGGGGGGCACCTCTCAGAGCATCTTAAGTGACACTGGGGCATTTTTGCAGTAAATAGGCTTGGTGACCTCAGAAACGACAATGATCCAAACTGCACCTATGAAGGCGACAACAATGTCCTGCTGCAGCAAACCAGCAACTACCTGCTCAGCTTCCTGGAGCACAAGCTCCAAGGTAGGCACCTCTGTGGGAGGCTGAGCTCAGCAGGGTACAGTACTCTCTCAGTCCCTGGGGACTCCAAGCTTGTGTCAGGATGGTCCTCAAGCCAGGCACGGTGGCACAGTCCCATAGTCTGAGTACTCGGACCAGTGAGGGAATAGCTCGAGTTGGAGCAAGACATTGTCTCATCGGGCGGTGGTGGCGCACGCCTTCAATCCCCCGCACTTGGGAGGCAGAGAAAATGGATCTCTGTGAGTTCAAGGCCAGCCTGGTCCTCAGAGCAAGTTCCAGGACAGCCAGTGCTACACAGAGAAACCTTGTCTCCCAAAACCAACCCCCCCCCAAAAGACACATCTCAAAAATAAAAAGCTAAAGCAAAGGTGGGTCATCTGCAGGGTGAATAGAGGCCATCACCTGTGTCACAGGAGCTTCCGAGCAGACAGATAGAGGCACCTAGCCAGAGGTGGCTGAGTTAGCAGCCATTCTCTGTGGTGGGGCGGGGGCTTCCATCTCTTTCTCCTAAGTCACAGAAGTGTGTGCCCTAGATGGAGCTCCATACACACGCCCTCTCAAGATAGTGGACTTCCTGGAAGCCTATCCTGAAATCTTGGGCCGGAAGTTCACGGGCTCCAGCAAAGCTGACTGGTTGGACTCGGCAGGTACTAGCATTCTGCGCTCCATTGCCCCGCTCTTCCTGTCATTGCCCCAGGAATGCACCTGGCCACAGGGAGGGACAGTGGCCCTTACACTGGGGTGACCACTGATGGGGGCAGGTGCTTTTCTGGCTTGCAGTATTTCCTTGATTTTGTTGCTGTCAATAAATCTTGGAAAGGTCTGTGTGACACCCACCTTTCCTGCTACCCATCGCTTGGTCCTTTGGAGGAGTTGGGGAGCAGTGAGCCACATGAGCTAAGAATAGATGGGCAGTATCCCAGCCTTAGCTGTGACCTCCAGAAGTTGACTCCAGGTTTTTGATGTGCTAAGGGCAACATTAAGGTTCAAGGATTACCATCCTTGAAGCCTGGATCTTGTTCTGGGGCTGTCTCACAGTGTAAAAGTAGACATCCAAAATCAAGTGGTCCTTCCTCGCCTCTCCCAGATCCTGGGAGCTCCATGCACCCTTGGTTTGTAACTGTGACACTCCACCCTCTGCCTCTGTTGGCGCAGGATGTCCTTTTTTCTGCATGAGGACCCTTGTTATTGGAGTTGAGGCCTGCCCTAACCCAGGGTGGCCTCGCTCTATTAGCCACGAGGCTATCACAGCCAGATACTCTATGCATCATTTTCCTGGGAATAGGCTCTGTGACACCAGAGGAAATGGGCCCAAACCTGATGTGGCCAGACCCCGTTTCCTCCCCAGGAGCTCTGAGTCATGACCAGCTGCCTAGAAGAGGTCCCCTTGCCCCTTGGTCCCTGAAATCTGTAGGTTCTTTGAACCAGGTGCCTGGGCCTTTTTACCATGGGGTGTGGAGAGCACCCCACCATGTGGTCAGAACCTATTTCCCATCCAAGGCTGTGTGTCCTCGCTCACCAGTGTCCTATGTCCTGAGTAGTGTGGAAAGTTAGCTCAGGTATGGCAGGAAGAATGAACTCCCCCTTCTGCCTCTCTGCCATTTGGCTCAGGTTGCTGCCAGGTCCCAGAAACCCACCCTGGACCTCCCTTTTGTAACTGACTTTCTGCTGCCTGTGGGAGCCTGTAGGGAGCAGCATGCCAGACTGTGGCCTTGGCAGGGCCAGTGCCAACTGCCCTCTGGCTGACCAGTGGATGAGGATGGGAATACAGGTGCCCGTCCTCTCAGCCCTTGTCCATCCTTGGCAACTGGGCACTCTGATGCCCATGCAGACCTCAGTGCCCCTGAAAGAGCAGCCACTGTGTCTTGGCTGGCTGAGTGGTCCTGTGATCTGTATGGCAGTGTGGAAATGCTGTCAGACACACCCACCCTGTCAGCTCCACCCGGTAAAGGGCCGGGCATCAGGCAGCTACCCTCAGTGACTGGGTTTCCCTGTCTGCAAAACTGCCCATCCTCTATTGGCCTCATGAAGACCACCGGGTACACATGGCCAGCAGTGCAGTCTGCCCAGGGTGACAGGTGTGGTGACAGATGCTCCCACTTGTTTCTTGTGTCCCCTCTGCAGCCCCCCTGGCAGCGTACCACTGGCTTGTCTGCTACCTGCTCCATGGGAGTCATCAGAAATTCTCTCAAGAGAAAAAGTTGAGAGGCAGTGACTTTGAAGCAAGAAACAACAGTCAGGTAGGTTTGTGTCACCGTTTGCATCTGCGACTGCTCTGGCGTCCGTTGTGAGAAGTCAGTGTCCTGGCGGTTGTAGGCTCCACCCTTGCACTCTGTAAAGATGGCAGCCTTGCTGCCTGTGGGAGAGAGGAAGGATGCAGCGTTTACAGGGCCACGTGGTGGCTGCTGGAAACCAGAACATCAACGGCCGGAATGGAGGGTGAGGTGGAAGAACTAGGGCTCACAGTAAGGGTCCTCCATGGGGCAGCGCCTCCACAGCCCTCCCCTCCCCCATCCCCACCCCTCTGCTCAGCATATCTCAGTCATCACCTTCAGCTGGGGAGGGCCACAGCACCTCCCACTCGGTGTCCCCTGCCCCCCAGAAGCAGCCTGTGCTTGGGGTCATAGGCAGCACCTGTGTGGGTTGAAATCCTCTGTGGATTTAAAAGTTGTGGTGAGGCAGTGCACTGGGGTCAGGGAAAGATGTGCTGACAGTCATCAGCAATCAGTTATCAGAGAAGGCCGCCCAAGGGGTCTTTGGTGGCTAGTCTCCCTAAGGAGGTGATCAGTCTGTGGCTGAAGAGGGGAATCCCATAGGGCCTGGGCCTGCTTGTCAATCTCGCAGGCAGTATGGGAACGGGGGACTGCGCTTCAGAAACCCCAGAGAACAGTGCAACGTTAGCCCTGTCCAGTTAGAATCTGTGCTTCTCCACCCTCGCTAGTCACACAGGAGGACAGACAGGTCCTATGTCGTGGAACTGCTTGCTGGCACCACAGTTCTATAGTGACAGCCTATTTGGCCTCTTTTCTCTTGAGAGCTAAGCATGGGGCCAAGTAAAAGTGGGCTGTCTTGGAGTATGTAAATGTTACAGCCTTCCCTTCATAGGGCTTAGCTTCACTTTTGTGTGTGTGTGTGTGTGTGTGCATGCACGTGCACACACCATACTGTGTCCCGTGCTGCTTGGCTTCACAGTACTGACCTATGATGCGTGTTCAAACGTGGACTTCAGTCTGCACTTCCCTGTAGTTCCTCCTCATAGGAGATCCGGTGGTACAGCTGAAGTGCTCGCCTGCCTCCAGCACACACCAGGCCCCTTTTCTGTTTGCAGGTGTACTACTGCCAGCCCCTGGCCCTGGTCTTCCTGGAATTCGTAGTGGTACAGCAATTCCACGATCACACGCACAGCTCCAGCGTGCCTCTGTCTCTGCGGCCTGTGCTTAGGCGGCTCAGCATGCTCTATGGCCTGTGGTCCCTGAGCCAGCACACGGCCCTGCTCTACCAAGGTGAGACTGGAACTTAGACCTCAGCTGAGACAGTCTAGTGACTAGGTACCTTCGTCTTCAGTGAGAAGACCTCAGCTGAGACAGTCTAGTGACTAGGTACCTTCGTCTTCAGTGAGAAGCGTCCTAGAAGTAGCTCCTGTCACCCACACATTCCCAGTTACACAAACCACTGTTGAGATTCTACAGGAAGGCTGCTGTGGGCTTGAGGTGGCACCAAGGGGCAGGGTCTCCTACTCTGATCTCTGGTGGCTTCAGAGGCCTGTGTGCCCCACACACCAGAGCCCCATGACCCCTCTTGGATGCCAACTCCTCAGCCACCTGCAGTGCCTCTGGGCACCTGTGCAGTCTGATGCCAACACCTGCCTACCTGTGTACTCTTTGTTCCTCCTGTGGTGGCCTTCTGCCCAGCCCCAAGCCTCAGGGCCTTGCTGCCCTCACAGCTTCTTACCAGGACTGACACATGCCCAGATACAAGGAACCTCAGAACTGGTCCTGAGCCAGCATGTTTCTGCCGAGACATCACAGTAGGCTGGTCAGTGCTGTGATACCCTGACTCCTCTGTCCAAAAGGCCTAATGGCGCTGAGTGGGAAAGCCACTTCTGATATGCCATGGTCACAGGGCTGAGGGGTATGTGACAAGGTTGTGCTTGCAGGTGGCTACATTGCTGGTGAACAAGCAGGAAGAGCAATGCAGGATGCCATCTTGGCCCTGTGTGTGCAGGTGAGTCCCGTCACCTTTGTCTGTTCACACTGCGCAGCCCCCACCGTTATCCTGAGACTATTTGCCCGCCCTCTCCCATCACCTAGATGTTAACTTAAACTTCAGTGTGTTTGGCAGGAGTTGTCTGAAGAAAAAAAAGTTTGCATTTCCAGAAAAATCCTTGGGCGTCTCTGTAACAGATCGCTCTGTGGGGCTTAATAATCATCTGTGTGAGGAAGCAGGGGTCACGGAACCTCAGCTGCAAGCGTGATAGCTTTCACAGGAGCTCAGGAGCACTTTTTGCCCTTGTGGCTTCTGGACTTCCTTTCCTGCGTCAGAATAGCAGTTGTCAGATTGGCCATAGGCTGGGGATGAGCCTCAGGGGACGCGCTAACAAGCTGTACTCATCACCTCTGCCAGCTCCGCAGCCCTGCTGCAATAGCAAGCGCTGGCTGTCCTGAGTGGATGGCGACACGGTAGAAAAATGCAAACACACACCCAGGGAGTCCGTTACCCAGACCGGTGAGGCCTCAGAGCTCTGTGCGCCTACTCAGGTTTCCAGTGCTCTGTAGCAACCGGCTGCATGCTTCTGTTACTCCACTGTTGCCCTGGAGATTGTAGAGCATCGCCAAGTGGACAAACTTTGTTTCCCAACAGCTGAAAGATGATGCGGTGGCTCTGGTGGACGTGATCGCCCCTCCTGACTTTATTCTGAGCTCCCCAATTGGCAGAGCTGATGGTGAGGTAAGGGGAGTGACCCCTGTCGCCGCTGAGGCTTGACCGGAGTCTGAGGGTCCTAAGGTAGTGAACAGTCTTGGGTGCCTCCCTGGAAATTGTCTCTCACAGAGAAGTCGGGTGGTGTCACAGCTCTTTGCCACTCCGGCTGTGTAGTCTTGGGTACCCATTCCTGCTGGCCCTTTACCCTATGGAACAAGGAAGCTGCACTGTTGCCCTGAGGTGACATGTAGTCCTCTGTGAGGACCAAGATCTCAGCCTCCTCACCCTCCCTGCCTGCTCTCCACATAGGCCCTGCAGCGCAGTCACAGACACCATTAGGTCAGACATGACCCCATCTGATTTCTCTGCTGTAAAGCCTTGAGCATCTTCAGGTTCTCCCCCTAGACTGCCCTCCAACCCCAGCTGACTAACTACCCTTTGGTCATCCCAACCGTGGGGGCCTCTGCCCCTCTGTGCCCACCTGTACAGACCCACACTCCTCATTTAACTTCCTAATGCCCACTTGCTACCGAATTTTGGAATGGTTTGTTTAGAAGCAGTTAGTGGGCTTGGGCCTCTCTATCCACAGGGCCATCCCATCTGCCAGCAGCCAGGCACCCAAGATGCAGCTGGACTCTTCTGCCCCTGCTGCACCCTCCTGCCTGCCGTGCCTACCTCTGTTGCTTCTCTCCTGTCATTTTATACTGTACTTCTCTGACCCTTCAACCCCAGCCCCCATTCTGCCTTCTGTTCTAGTACACGGGGCTGGTTCCCACCACAAGGCCCTCACATAGGCTGCACCCCTGTCTGGAGTATACTGTTCCCTCAGCCTGCCTTGAGCCCTGCCATCTCTGTCTCCCTCACACAAACACCCATTCTTCTGCCAGGTGGCCCTGACAGCTCAGAAGCAGCTTCCTGTGTGACACCCTAGCACAAGGTGATGCCCGTGTAGGGAAACGCTGGCAGCCTGGCATTTCACAGTACCTTGCTACCCACGGGGTTATGCCCCTGTTATTCTGGCAGCATGACTTTGCAAGGTGTTCCAGACATGTGCTTGAGGTGTGATGGCAGTGAGCTGTGGGGTGGTTTTATCTTACCTACCCCAGGGCCATGATGGCCTTCTGTGAGATGGAGAGCGATAGTGAGGGCCTGGAACCTACCGTCTGCAAGCAGCACTAGACTCAGGGCTTCACAGGCCTGTGAGGGGCCCGTCCCAGGAGTCTGAACCCCAAAATTGGCGCACTCAAGCTGCATATACATTGGGGTGGGCATCCAGGAAGACGGTATGAGCCGTGGCTGGGCAAAGAGTTCCCAGATGCATCCGGAGCATCTACAGGCAGGGCCGATGGCCCACTATGTGAGCACATCATTTTTATAAAAGCCCAAGGTGCAGAGAAGCCTACCAGGTGGCCCGTGCACAGCAGAGCTAGTCTTAGGCAGAGGTCTGGGCCCTGGTGTTAGAATTGATGGACCAAGGACTTTGGGTATAGAGAGAACACCGGGGAGTGGGGCTTGCCTCACTTGGACTCCCAACCCCTAAGCAGCCAGGCCTCTCAGGCATCTGCCAGCAGGACCTGCATTGTAGACACTGCATGCAGAGGCCTGTCACCTGCAGAAGGAACTGCAGCACTGGCCTCTGATCAGGAACTGCTGGAGGTAGAGAGGAGCCGTCCCTAGATGGAGAGCGACTTCCGGCTCTGAGTGCTGCAGCTCAGCCCATGGCCCCGAGGCACTGCCTGGTAGGGTGGCTAACTGCACATACTCCCCAGCATAAGGAAGGGGTGCTCTGACCCACTCTCGCAGGGAGACATGGCTTCCCATGTGCAAACTCAGCTGGGGATCTGAGAGAGCACAGTGGTCAGCATTGTGAATTGTGGCCAAGTTCACCTCCCATGGGGGAGCAGGCCAGGTCTGCAGTTCAAGAGGGCAGCTGTGTGCCATGGGTCCCTCTGAGCCATTTGCTCTGTTGTGGCTTTGCCCTAGCTGACTCAGCCCAAGGTGTCCATGTCTGCTGCAGGTGTAGGATCTGGCCAGGTCTGTACCTTCCTCCTAGATAACACCCACTCTACCTATTTTCCACTGAGGAACTATGGCTAAGAACAGCTAAGACTCTAGTGGGGCCACTGGGGACCCAAACCCCCAATCCTGCCCCAGTTTCCTGGCTTGTGCATCCTGAGGGTAGCTGGGGACAGGTCTCAAAGAAGGCAGATCATGTCTTGGCGAATGTGGGAAGTGAGGGTAGGGGTCGGGGCAAGGAACCTGTGTGGATTAGGGGTGGTCACTGTAGACAGCATTCCCAGGGAGGAAACATCTCACAAGGGGATGGTTCCCATCAGAAATGCTTTTATGGCACTTTATAATTAAGTTTTCTTAATTACTTCCTACTAAAAAATAAAAGGCTTATATAAATTAAATATGCATCATTTTAGCATTTCCTAAAAAGTGATCGTGGGGAATTTCCTGTTCCCACACACCGGAGGCTGTCACGCTGGCCACTTATCCTTACTTCTGCCTACAGCTGTACAAAAACCTGTGGACAGCCATCCTGCAGCAAGAAGGGATCCTGGAGCGTGCCACCTGGTGGCCTGAGTTCCCTGCCAACAAACCCTTGGCCAACAGGCTGAAGTCCCAGCTGTAACGGTGGTGGGAGAGGCGGCCACAGCAGAAGCAGCTGATCCAGAGGCCTGAACCCAGGAGATACCAATATACCCATGCTGAAAAACACACACATCGTACCTTTTCCTTGATCCTAGTCAGCCTGCCAAACCCATCCTCAAATGGGGAAAGATCATGTTTCGTGTGCAGGGTCAGGGAGTTTGCATAGTGTGTCTCCCTGAGGGCCTTAGGACTTTAACAGAGGATTTTATCCATGCTCTCTTGGGATATAATAGGAAGGTAAAGTCAGGGCTTACAATGAAGGCTTCTGCTCAGGTGAACTTTGGGGTCCATGGAAGATTTTTGCAAAGTTCTCTTCTCTATTCTGCCTTCTGATTCCTTAGCCCTTCTATGTGGCCATGACTCTCTTTACTTGCCACTTACAGCTCTATACTATGGACATAATTTGAGGATTTTTATGGGAAAAATGTCTTATGACTTCTTTTGGTGGCTCCAGAATCTCCACTGAGGACGTGCATGGCGGTAGGGACATCTAACCTACTCACCGTGACATCCCCACTGTGTCAGTGACTGTTTGGCAGTGGCTTCAGTCTTTTTATTTCTAAAACAGGATAAATATGCCCAGTGCCATCCGTCCCCACCAAGTGTCCCTCAGCAAATCCACTTGGCATGACCCTGCTACACTGGCTACAGCCAGGCCTTTGTGCTTCCAAAAGGTACGGGGGCCGTGCTGCCATCCTTGCCAGCTGAGGAAGGATCCTGTATCCTTGGCCTTTCTGATGGGCTGTTCCGAGCCCTAGGTGCTTGCCGAGCCCAAGAGCCTCTTCACCACCTTGCTCTTGGTCAACTCCCCCACCCTGGCTCAGTCCCCTTCCAGAGTTCCGCTCCAACCCAACGGCATGGGTGGGATCTGTGGACCACCAACTGGAGTCCCTGTGGAACCTGAGGGCCATGTGTTCACAGATGATCTGGATCTGTGGCTTTTCCCAACAATGAAGACTAGGTCTTAGGTCTTCCTAGGTCCTGCCAGCTCTTGGGGTTTTTGTCCTCCCATCCTGCCACACAATGGTCATCTCAGCCACCTGTTTGTCTGAATATTTTTGTGTGGGAGTTTGGTTTACTCTCCTGTCTGATTGGAGACTGACCAGCGTGTCACAGAAGTGACCAAGGACAATAAAGTGTTGGCTCAAGATAAGTCATGTGGTTCCTGGGGTAAGGCAGTCTGACTGCAGAGCTTCCATTGATGGCTCCAGTGCCTGCAGATTTCAAATGACAGAAAAATGTATCAGCAGCTATGGCTTCTGGGGGAGGAGGGTCAGTTTTCTTTTAAGAGTGGCCACTGGTGGGTTGACCATACTCTGACGCATGCTCACACACCCAACAACTTATGTGTGGGCACAAAATGGACTTGATGGAATTTTTAAAAAATATATGTATGTGTTTTCACATGCACCTATTGGTATGTCTTTGTTCCTGGGCAGAGACTGGCTCTCTGGACACCCAGAATTTGATGGCTGTCCTGTTAGCTTGCAGGCATCACAAGACTTGCAGGGATGAAGCCTGTACCCTTAGTCTCTGCCCGTGTGCGTGCACTCCACTCCTCAGTCCTGAGGGTGAGGCTGGCGGCATGGTGAAGCAGGCCTGTGGGCAGGGGCCACATTGTTAAGACAGACTTGTAAAGGTCCCTTAAAAATGAAACATTTGTAAACAGCAGTAAAAACTTGAATATTTGGCAATAAAGTGTTGAAATTGCAGCCCTGCTTTCTCCTGTTGTGTTTCTGTCTGTGAAGCAAGTTCCCATCGCTGGGTGCTGTTGGGCAACAGCAGAGTTCAAAGAAGAAAACAAATGTTTCTGGTGACCTCATACCTTCTACTCATTTGCGTCGATCACAAGGCACAGAGCCTGTTCACTGTGGTTTTTGGCTCCTGCCAAGTTCCCTCCACCCAGGAGAAGTTGGAACAGTGGGAGGACCTGTGTGGTGTGGTCCTCTTGCCTCTCCCAAGGATCTCCAGCATCACCTGGCGTTGCATCACTGGGTGTCATGTTAGCATGCATCCTATTGGATGCTTTTCTTCGCGTATTGGGGGCATCTTTTCCCACTTGAAAGGATTTTGTGGCTGTTTCTCCCATCAACCCACACGGACCTCCAAGGTTATCAGCCTCTTCCTGAGAGACTTGAGTCTAGAGGCTTGCGCTCTGATCGCACTATGACTGGCATATATGGACCTGCTGTGTCCTGCATGTGGCTAGCTCTGGCTAACTATCAGAAAGGGGTTGCTGGGTCTCACTCTGTAGTCTCTGCTGTAGGATTTTGGATACCAAGTTGCTATACAAGAGTAGAGACGGTGAGCAGCGGCCAGCTGCACCTACCAGCTGTGCAGCAGTCTCACTTAAGGAAAGGCACCTTGTTGAATGCACACACACCAGATCTGTGAAGCACACAAGTCAGAGGCTGGCAAGAGATGCACTTGGTCATCTCCTCCCCAGCTCCTTCCTGGGGAAGGCGGGAGACTTCATGGCCTCAGGGCGGAAGCCTTTCCCAGCAGCCAGCCTTTGATACTGCCTGAGTGTCACCTGTATGTCCTCTTGCCTCACAACCCGTCCTCATTTGTTCTTGCTGTCCTGTGGTGACACCTGTCCTTAGATTATTTTTAAAATGTTTAGGTGCGTGTGCGTGTGTGTGTGTGTGTGTGCAGGTATGTATGTGCCCTGGTGCACATGTAGAGGAGGTCAGAGGATGACTCTGTTCTACCTTGCTAGAGCCTTGTGCACAGCAGGCAAATGTCTGTCTCTCCCTGCCTGCCACCTTGCTGTAGAAGCACTGTGACTGTAGACATGCAGCTTGATGTGGGCTCTGGGGATCTGAACCCAGACCTTCATGCTTGTGTGGCCAGCCCTTTTCCCACTGAGCTTGCTCTATGCCTAACGACACAGTTAAATGCAACTGTTGTATCTATTTTTGTTGTTGTTTCCTAGTTTGGTTTGTTTACAGACAGGCTCTGTCTACATAGCCCTGGCTATCCCGGAACTTGCTAGGTAAAACAGGCTGGCTTCAAACTGACAGAGATCTGCCCGCCTCTTCCCAAATGCTGAGATTAAAGGCGTGAACCAGCATACCTGGCTATCTGTAACACATTTTTACATAAGGAAAGCAGGGAAACTGAGATAGTCTCTGTAGATTATTTTCCTTCATTACTCATTTGCCCTGTGATATAGTAGCTTTCTCATTTTGACTTAAGATAGCTTAAGCTTTAAAAATCAGAACTATTTCTAACTCTAAAGCCCAAGAAGCATGTGTACTGCAGCCTTGGAAGTCACACTTAGGAATTCATCTCAGGCCAGGATCATTTTCACTTGCATGAATTGGTCCATTTCAGGATTTATGGGCAGGGGCATGGTGTGAGGTAGGGATCAGACAGACTTAGCTGGCTGGCTTGTCGAAGCGTGCACAGACCTGAACGCTCGCTTTGTTGGAGGTGGGGCCCTCATGCTATTGTCCCGTTCATGCTAGCAGCCCCCCTTTTGCTGTTCGCTTTTGTTTTTTGAGGCAGGGTTTCTCTGTGAAGACCAAGCTGATCTGGATCTCACTCTGTAGATCAGGCTGGCCTAGAACTCAGAGATCCGCCCACATCTGTATTAGCATCTCTTGCTCCCCATATTCTGGTTCTAACTTTCTCTTTCCAGTGGAGTAAGGAAAGGCTGAACTCTGATCTTTTCCAGAAATCTCTTAGGCTGTTGAGCTTGACTTCTCTGGTCCACAGATCCAAAGGATTCTTTGGGATTCGTTTGGAGGTTCTGTTTTGCTCATAGGCCAACACCAGGAGAAAAATCTCTCTATAGGAAGGTTGTCTTTTCATCCAAGGCTCTTTCTTCAGACTGTCTTGTTGATTTTTATTTTATTCTATATAAAGAATACGTATAGAATTCTGCCTGCATCCATGTCTGTGCACCACATGCATGCCTGGTACCCACAGACGTCAGAAGAATGTGTCAGACGCTCCGGAACTGAAATTGCAGACAGTTGCGAGCAGCCGTGTTGGTGCTGGGAATCAAACGCAGGTCCCTTACCAGGAGTAGCCAGTGCCTTTAACTGCTGAGCCAGGTCTCCAGCCCTGCGGCAGATTTTCGAGAATTCCAGCCTTCTATTTCTCTGTGTTGTGCTCAGGAAATTCAGTGCCATCATTTGATGTCGGAATGCTCTTTGACCTTTGCTAGGGGCATGCGTGTGGACTAACTTCAGTATCTAGTGGTGGAAACCTCTTCTTCCTTCCTTGTTCGGTAGGTTTGGGTGACCTTGTGAGAAACAAGATAGCAATTTCAAGGGACTCTGGTCAGTGTCTCAGAGATAAGGGTAAGCCCAGGGCTTCTGGGTAAGCCGTAAAGACCAACTCCAATGCTGGGGTAGAAGTGGCCTTGTTTCTTCTGAGGAGCTCCTTGTCACAGCTGTGTCACCTCTGTGGAGCCCGTCTGTGGGATGTCACAGAGCAAAGCCTGAAACAAGCCTGAGAGTGTCACAGAGCAAGGGACAGCTGCAGGCCGAGGCTCCCAGCAATAGGTCCCGGAAGGCCTGACCAACCTCGCTGTCCCTCTTGCTGCAGGTCTCAGGTGGGAAGTGGAGAGAGTGCAGGGCTCTAAGATGTATCTGGAGCCCCCAGGCTGTGTATCCCTTCCCCCCAGATACTGTGCAACTCGGCGAGCAACACAGTGCCAGAGCAGAGTGTCCACAGCGCCCCTGTGTAATGCAAGGTGGTCCTGTCTGAGAGAGAATCCATTTCCCCTAGCTGCCTTACTGAGCCTTGGGTACCAGTGCTCTTGGGCCCTGCCTTCTGTTGTGCTTGCTGCCTTCAGTGAGTAGCAAAATTTCTCTGCCTGCTTGTGAGTGTTGTATCTTACTGGACCCAGTTCCTCTGCAGCTGCCCCCTAGCTACCAGCACCTAGCTGCTTACAGCAGGTGAGCCCAGCACAGGCACCCACAGAGGTGCCTCCACTCCTTTGGGACAGATGTATCCTTCCTCTCAGTCACCCCAGCCACCCAGTTACCCTGGGGCAATCTCTGCTTTGTCCTGATTCTATTCTGCAGCCACTTGCCATCACTGAAACTTACATCAGGGCATGTCCCTCAGGCTCCGACTTAGATCTTAAGTCCTAGAGGTCAGGGCAGCTCTGTGGGAGAACCCATCCTCATGGCTTCCCAGAATGTTCAGCTGCCCTGTTCCCAGGCAAGTTCAAGGACTGACTCTGAGCAAGTTTCTCTACCACCTCCTCCTCCACCGCCCCCTCGCCCTAACCCTAGCAGCTGCCGGGAGAGTTACTCCATTTGCCATGGGCTGCTCAGAGAAGTTCCCAGTATGGAGTTAAGGGAAGGTCATCAGGAAAGACATGCGTGAAGGGAAGTCGGAGCATGAGATGCCCCTCTGCTTATGCTTGGGCTCCTGGCACTGAAGACGACACCTCCTTCTGGCTGGCTTGGTCCTGAGCCACTGGTATTGGGCTTGGAGCGGAGTATGCTTTGTCCTTTTGATGGGGTTCACAGGCGTGTTTTAATACAGTCAAGCAGGGACCAGTGTGCTGTTTGCTTTGCAGGAGGAGACCATGGATAGACTTACAGGGCTGGGCGCTTCAGGGTATGAAAACAAAATCTCAGAATGAATCCCGCTCACCACCTCCTCCCTGGCCGCTTTACTCTGCAGAACTTTTAATTCAGTTTGCAGAAAGCCCTAATGTTTATTCAAAATTTAAAAATTTGTTGACACAGAACAAGAGTTTTAAACTTTTAGGAGGATTTTTCTATGCTGTCATCCTCTGAGGTCAGGACACTGGCCAGGTAGGCATCCTTCCTTTCAGCCCCTGGAAGAGTGGGCAGGTGGCTTGGGCAGGAGGCCCAGGTCTACGTCCAAGCTTGGTACCTTGTTATGGTCATGTTAACCTTTCTGCACTTAACTTCCTCTATATTAAAACTACTAAGTCCTGCCCCAGTGGCTTGTAAGGGACTGATTGAGACAGTATGTATCATCCTCAACACAATCTAGGACACAGGGAAGACCTATGGCCCACTGAACTGAACTTGGGTCAGGGTAACGACTGTTTTTTCCACATCCTTGGGCAGTTCTGGCTTCCAGGCCTGAATCTGGGGAGGGGTCAGCAGCCAGTGGTCCTGGGACAGGGAGCTCCTATCCCTGGGTCTAATGGAGATCAAAGTAGAGGGGATGAGCGGCTCTGCTTTGTGCTTGTTTTCTTCTTGCCCAGCACACACAGCTTTGCCCTCAGCTTCCCCCATACCCACCATGGGGCTGAGCCTCTTCCTGGACCAGAATTGTCATTGGATGTGTTCCCACGAAGTGTGCTTCCCACTAAGAAGGCTATGGGTCCTGAGACCTACCCTGAGCAGTAGCGCTGGTCCCCAGTTCTGTCTCTGGCTGACTGTCATCTCTACACTGATCTTTGGGAAACAGCCTTTCTAGCCCAGACTAGTACCTAAGGGCCTGACACCTCCCCTCCCTGCCCTTTACACATGTCCACCTCTCCACTCCCTGCTCAGCAGCCTTGGCTGGACATGGTTGCAGGGTTAAAAGGAGCACTGGTTTTCCACTTGGCATCAGAGCCATGGCAGCCTTTCACTTCCTATACCTATCTGTGACCCATTAGTCAAAAGAGTTGTTGACATACCCCCACCAACAACATGGAGAAGCATGGGAGCTGATCTTCTAGTTGCTTTAGGATTGCTCTCACTGGGTGGAAGTCCATTGAGGTGAGCCATCTGTCTCCAGCAAAGGGCTACACACACGGGCAATGCATGTAAATAAGGAGAAGTTGGATGGGCTGGTGATCAGATAGACAGATGAAGGGTAGGTAGATAAGCAGATGTGTGGCTGGATGGGATGGGCACATGCGTCAATGGTGCTTGATGGGGTGGGTGGGTAAATGGATAGGTAGATGAATGAACACGTGGGTTGATGGGTGAATGGATTGAAGGATGTGTGGGTGGGTAGCTAGGTGGTGAGTGAATGGGTAAGTAATTAAATGACTAAGTGAATGAATGCACAAAGTAATGAACAAATAATTGATAGAGAAATGATATGGGTAGAGGCAGATGCTGGAGAGAAAGGCAGACCACTTGAGCACCACCCACTAGGTACACTGTGGTCTCATTATGGAGTGTGCAGGGGATACATACCCTCCGCATAGGAGACCTGAGCGTGTGTGTGTGTGTGTGTGTGTGTGTGTGTGTGTGTGTGTGTGTGTGTTTTGACCATACCTTCCTTGCTGGTTGGCTGTTTTGCATCAGGGCAGGGATTGTATGTAGTACCTACTCATGCCTAGGGCTGCCTGTGCTGCCCTTTATGACTATGGGTGAGGTGTTTAGTGGTGAGCAGGGGGCAGGCCCTATTGTTGCAAAGAGGGATGGAGCCAGATCTCCGGTGGGCAGGAGGTGTAGATGGCTACAGAATAATGCTGGAATTGGATACAACCCGATGAAGTATTTGGCCAGGGGAAGATGCGTTTTTCATATGTTATTGTTGGAGTTCAAATTCTTTAAAAACCATCAGAAGAAATGAGAAGCCAAAAGCTGCTGCCCCTTTTAGATCTATTAAATGAACAATATTATTGTGCTTTAAAGGCATCTCTGTTCCATAGAGTCTGTGTAGTGTGACAACGGCACTGAAGAGGATCCTGAATTGCTGCAGGAAGTTCTGCTCAATGTCGTGACCTTTGTCACTGAGGACAGCAATGCTAGCCTTTGGGGATGTGTAGAGGCATGGTATTGCTGTTTGAATATGAGTTGTATCCTGAAAGCTACCATATTGAAGGCTAGGTCCCTGATACAGAAGAGTTCAGAGGGGTTTGGCCAAGCAATTGACTCTCAAGTGCTCTCCCTTCTGAAGGATCCACTGATGATGTAATAATTTGACAGCATTATGGGAGGTGGGGGAAGCGTTAAGGGGTGGGACACAGTTAAAAGAAACAGGTCACTGAAGCATGCTTTTGAAGGACGGATCCTGTCCCTGGCCCCCTCCTCTCTTCATCTGACAACCTCAGGATGAACAGCTAGAGGATACCATGCATGTCCTCCGTGATGCTCACCTCATCACAGGAACAGCAGAATCAGCCAAGCGTGGCCTGAACCCTCTGAAACCCTGAGCTGAACTGAGCCCTCCTCCTTCGCCTTTCTCAGCTGTTGGTCACAGTGACTATTGACTAATTTGCAAGGCTCATCTGAGGCAGGAAACTGACAAAAAATGTGGAGAAACGTAGGGTGAAAAGGGCCAAGGAACAAACACCCTGACCCTGACTAGACCCAAGACCTGGGCCAAGAAAAAAAACACCCTGACCCTGAATTGACCCCAGAACCAGGCTGCAGAATCTCACCAATCTCTGAGGTCGCTGAACTTGAAATGCCACCAGTCTCTGAGCACAGAATTCCACCAATTCCCGACCTTGCCCCAGAATCAGACCACAAAAATCAGCCGTTCCCAAGGACCTGGATAGCTCCACCCCCAAGAAACCCTATATAAAGCTCTGTACCCTGTTTAGTTTGCTCTTGCTTCTCTCCCTAGAGGCAGCCGCCCTACTGGATTCTTCCTTCCCAATCTCTTAAGTGACATTTGTTGTGTGGTGTGACACTTTCATTGAGGCAGAGTTCAGCTGTAGCAACTTTGACCAGAACTGGAGCAGAGTGGAACAGATCAGAATGGTAACATTTTCTCTGGGGAAGCTTTCCTTTAGTGGACCAGAGTAGTTAGCCTCCAGGGGACCTAAGCAGAGCTGTGACACTTTGGCTGGGGAAATTTTCCCTTAGCAGAGCAGAGCTGTAACTTTGCCCACCTGAGCAGAGCTGTAACACTTCTCTGGAGTTGTAACAACTTCACTGGGGAAACCCTCCCCTGCTGGAACAGAGTTGTTACACTTGCATTGGGGAACCTTTCCCTGGAGCAGGGCTGTGAGATGCTACACTTAAAGGGACTTTGTGGTATTCCTTGGCTCCCAACTGCCAGGATACCTTTCTATCCCAGTTGCAATGCTTACATTTGGTTCCATAACTTGGATAGGCTCTCCTGGTGTCTGTGCTCCTCCTCATTGTCTGAGCTGCCCTGGGATGCTATCCCTCAACTGACTCAACAGACTTACTGTTGAGATCTGACTCACTGATCGCTCAGCATCCCATCCACCAGCAGCAATTACATAATTTTCCCTTTTGGTTGGTATAAACATTTCTCTGAATCTGAGGATGTGACTATTGAGTGTCTTGTTGGTGGAGGCTGCTGGTTTGTTTCTGGCTGCCCAAACCCAAAATAATCACACAGAAAGTATATTAATTGCAACCCTGTTTGGCCAATGACTCTAGTGTATTCCTAGTTAGCGCTTACATTTTAAATTAACCCATTCCTATTATTTTGTATTTTAGCATGAGGCTCGTGGTTTACCAGTAAGGTTTCAGTCAGTGTTTGCCTCCTTGGGTGGCCATATGGTGTCTCTATGACTCCACCTACTCTCTCCTCCTCTATCTTCTTGGAACTCCCACCTTGCCCTACTCTGTGTTGCAATAGGCCCAAAGCAGCTTCTTTATTAACCAGTGGTGTTCACAGCATACAGAGGGGAATCCCACATCACCTCCCCTTTTCTGTCTAAATAAAAAGGAAAGTTTTAACTTTAACATAGCAAGATTACATACAACAAAACAGTTATCTAGCAAGAATTATAGTTACAATATTTAGTCCATTTACATTTAGCATCCATCTTTAGTATCTGACATCCCTCTGGTACTCTTGGAGACTGAGGTACCTGTAGCATGAATTCTAATTGTTTTTAATAAGAAAAACCCAGAGTCAGAGATAGGGATAAATGCTGAAAGATCAGAGAAATAGAGCAGCCAGTCACTAGTTCTTACCTGAATTCTCAGATCAAATGGGTGATGCTATCTCTAGGAATCCTTAGATTGAATACCTTGAGCTCCTGTCTCCTCCTGCCTTGTATTCTTCTCTCTGCCCAGTCATATCCCTTCCTGTATCCACCTCCCTAGTGTGGGGATTAAAGGCATGTGACTTCCAAGTGCTCCCATGATTAAAAATGCTCTGCTTCTCTGATCTTTCAGCATTTACCCCATATCTGACTCAAGGTTTTTATTATAAAGACCAGTTAGAAGTTGTGTGCAGGTACCCCAGCTATGATAGTTAAGGCTGTGGCTGGCCTTCTTTACCTGGCCAATCCTACCACTCTCAGAGCTTCAATTCCGCAATTTCCTTAGGCCCAGCAGGTTATTGCACCCCTTCCTGCCCTCTTCTCCCATCTTCCCTCTGGAGCTGTCTCTAATCCCACAGCTCCTTTAGGCCTCTGTTGCTTTTGTGACCCCAATTTTGAACCTTTCCCATGGATGGGATCCCCCTCTTAGAGCTCAGTTTTCATCTTTGCCTTCTGGCCTCTATGAAAGCCCTGGTACCAGGCACCAAGTCTCTCCCCTGGCTTAGCTGTGCTAAGTCCCCTACCCCCATTGAGTGCGGTGACAACCCACTGAACAACTTGATCTTCATTTGGTCTCTCCTGAGTCTGGAAATGCTCACAACCACAGGCTGCAGTGTCATTTTCCTTCTCTCTCACCCATCATGTCTTCCATACCCTCCCATTCTCCTTGGGATGTCTTTCAGAAAACCTCCAGCCTCTACTCCTGGCACCCGACCTGAAGGGCCAGAAATTTATTCACTTTTGTAATCAAATTTGGCCTCAATATTCCTTATACTCGATCCAAATGACCGCCTAGAGTGCTAGTGATAGCAGTCTAGATCCTAATATTAGTTGGGATCTTTACAAAGACAGTGAGTGAGTGGGGAAATAGAAGAGACTGCCCGTTCCCTACACTCAAGCTTTCTCTCTCTTTACTCCAAGTCCAGTATGGTTTTTTTGGGGGGGGGTCTGGTCCCCTCCCCCCACACTGTGTAAATATCCTGTCTTTTAAGTTACCATTGATAGATCTGTAAACTTGTTGCAAAGTAGGACCTAGAAGTTGGACCCGGTAGGGAAAGAAAGCAAAGGAGTAGGCCATCTGCAGTGCGCACATCCCTGGCACGCTCCTCCCTGGCTGGTGCCTCTCTCAGCTCCTTCCTTCAGTGTCCTCTGTGTCTAGGGCTCAAAATTTTCCTATCTCTATGCTTTCTTTGTTCTCAGCTCACTGGATTCAGTTTTATAGGAATTCGGGTGTCTTAGGTATGAGTGGTATTAGACTCTTGTCCCGCTTCAATTGAAAGCTGGCTCTGGAGTTGGGGAATGGCTCCTCCTTCCCTAGACCTAAGCATGCTTGTTTAAAGATCCAAAATCTCCAAAATCTCTGTCCCATCTTGGGTGAGCCACCTGCTGTGTGACAGAGGAAGAAGAGCAAAACGAAATAAAGGGACAGACTGACTATTCCCAATGGGGACCATTGCTGCTCATCTCATACGATTTGATTTTGCTCTAACTCTCTAAAACTTCAGCTAAGATCTGAAAGTATATTGGGTACCTCAAGATCTGTAAGTATATTGGGTAAGGTTGCAAATCTGAAAAGTCTGTAACACTGGGGTTGATCGTTAAAAATCTATACTTAGGTAATCTTAAAGGATCCATGTAGTGTGATGCCATTTGGGATAAACCATGCAAGGAGGAACTCCTCCTAGCTATGAAGCCCATGCCAGATGGTTCCTCCACTATTTTTGATCACACTAGCAAACCTCTCTCTTACCAGCCTCAACCCACAGTCCCTCCTCTTCCTCCCCAACCTCTCTGGTTTCCCTTTCTCCTGCCTCAGCTACAGGCTGCCCACCCAGTCAGGGCTGAGTATGTGGCATTAAAGTAAAGTACTCGACTATCTGTGTTATTCTGTGTTAACAAGTTGGTTATCCAATGTATTACCCAGTCTTACAACTTCACCTTGCATGATGCTCATATGATTCTCGCCAGCAGCCTTCTGCAGAGGAGCACAGACAAGTCTGGGACCAGACTAGCCATGCAGATGAAATCCACCAAACTGATGACACCCACCCAGTTTGGGCTAGAGTAGTCCCTAACCAGGACCCTGAATGGGATTATAATATCACAGGGGGCACCCTGGCTAGGTATTGATGTGTGACTTACCTCCTGGCCAGTCTCTACAAGGCTGCCCTTAACGTGGTAAATTATGAAAAAATCCAGGAAAGGCGTGAAAACCCCTCCCAATTCCTAGACCACCTTACAAAGGCCCTAGTATAATACACCAGCCTGGCACCTGAAAACCCCTCCCGATTCCTAGAGCACCTTACAAAGGCCCGAGTATAATACATCAGCCTGGCACGCCTGGCACCTGAGGCCCCGGATGGAAAGCGACTCCTTATAATCTACTTTTTCTCCCAGGGGTTCCTGATATTAAGGTCAAACTTAAACATCTAGAGAGAGGACCTCTGACTCCACAGATAGAAATCTTAACCATGGCCTTCAAGGTGTACCATGGGAGAGATGAAAAAGCTCGAAAACAAAAAATATCTGATGATGGCTAAGGCCTCTCAGTTGGCCAAAACAAACCCCAGGCTCCCTGGTCGCCTAAAGCCTGAGAACCTCTGTGTCCTTGGTTTAAATGTGGTCAAGAGGGTCACTGGGCATGGGCCTATCTAAACCCTCATACACCACCCAGACCATGTCCAAGGTGCCATCAGGAAGGCATCAGGGAGTTGATTGTCCCCATGTTCCTCACGGCATGAGGACATCAAGCCCAGATCACCCTTCATCTGACCTCCTTGGTCTGGCCGTGAATGACTGAGCGGGCCCGGCTCCCTTGGCCTGGCCACCGCCATCTCAGACATAAAGCCTCCGGTACTTACCACCATATCAGGGTGACCCATCTCCTTCCTTCTGGGTACCAGGCCTTATGTCCCCATGTTCCTCTGTTGTCAGAGTAGGGGACAGCCTTACCGGGTTCACCAAACCTCGCCACTTAGCTGTATCCCCAGGGGTACCCCCTAACCTTCCTAGTGTGCCAACCTATCCCATTCTGGCCAAAGTGGGAGCCTCTGTTTCTTTTGTTCCCCTCATCCGCTTGATCCCAGGCTCGACAGCCATTCCCCCTTCTCCTCCAAACCACACAATCTTATCATACTTTTCCTCTACTAGCCTCTCAGGTATATCCTTGGGTATGGGACACCCCAAATCCCTCAAATATCACCTCCCTCTCATCATTCAATGGCAAAACTCACCAAATATGTAGCCCAGGATCAATAGCCACTTTCTCTCCAAAGCCTCAGGACTTAAGCTTCTCTTCTCTCACCTCTTGAAGAAACTTCTACTCTCCTCTTCTCTCTTTAAAATTTCCATCCTCCCAGTTAAACAAAACAATGGAACCTACTGCTTGGTTCAGGATCTCCAACTTATCAACTCAGCAGCGGTCTCCCTTCACCTCGTAGTACCCATGTCTTAGCATCTCTAAATGACTCAGGTTGCTGCTTTAACTCTTAAGATGTGTACAGATCATTTGTTTCTGCTGGCTTCTGCCACCATCCTATTTGGTTCCAAATTCTTCAGCTGCTTATTCCTCCACCTGCCCTAAACATCCCTGTCTCCTCACCTACTTGGTAAATGTCCTCTCTCTGGTTCCTGGAGTCTGCTACATGCTCTGGGGCCTCACCATGTGGGCAACTCTCTAGCTACTAAGATACTCACTCCTCCCCCCTATTAGAATCCTCCCTGTTTTCTGGCCTCCTCCCTCTCGGAGCTGTCTGCTAAGCCTCACAGCTTCCTTAAGTCCCTCTAGGTCTCTGTGACCTTGTCACTCCTGTCCCTCGCTCCCACTTGGAGCTTATAGAAACCCCCTCCAGTGGAGTTCATTTTTCAACCCGTCCCCTTTTCCTCTACAGACTGATTTTATTAAAGCCTCACTCTGGCCTCAAGACAGTACAAATGGCCAAAACTGGCATTGTCAATCATGACAACTTCTGCCACTGTGCAATCAAATGATCCAAAAATCTCTTATCCCTAAACTTTCTTTCTCCTCTGTTTCTTCTTGTCTACACTTGTCTGAAGTAGCTCTTACATATGGATGTTTATCATCCGAGAGCCCCTCACCTCTACCCAGCAGCCCATCCTAATAGGGTCAGGAAATTATATCAGGTTGTCACAGGCTGACTCAGTTCCCTGTGTCCCTTATCCATCTCTCCTTCACTGGGGCTCACCACCGATGCAGAAAGAGAGAGAGGTGGTCTTTGTCTGTTCCTTGGGGAGCAATGTTGCTTCTGTGTCAACCAGTCAGGTATAGTCAAAGATAAGATCCAACAACTCCAGAAGGATCTTCAAAAATGTAAGAAATAGCTTGATGCCTCTGACGAGTGCATCAATATGAAACTGGATCCTACCTTCTTGGTCCCTTTTCTACTCCTCTTCTTAATCCTACTACTTGCATCCCACATTATAAACTTCTTGTCTAGATCTCTTTGACAGATACAAAAGATTTCTACAGCTAATATCCACTTACAAGTGAGGACATGCCATGTTTGTTTTTCTGTATCTGGGTTACCTCATTCAGTCTGAAAGGGACCCTGTGGCTTTGTTTTATGTAGGAAGGAAGCAGGACCCAAAGAAACTGTTCAAGTTCACTCCAGGGCCATAGCCCCAGTGATATAGCTTCAAGGCTGTGAGCCTATGGAACTTTCTGGATTTTACTGGGAGACTTACTACCCTAAAGTAAACACAGCCTCGGGGAGGCCTGAGGGAAGAATACCTCCGTCCTCTGGTGCCTGGGAGAGTAAATGATCTTGTCACAACTTGTGCTGGGACAATCTCTTCAGGGAGTTAGTTATTGCTGTGATGATGTGGAACATGGCTCTTCTTGAAGTGGTTTGGCTTATTTGCAGTGACTTTGAGGTATTCCTTGGCTCCTGACTGTCAGGATACCCTTTCCATCAGAACTTCAATGCATACAGGGTCAGTATGGACAGACTGTCCTGAAAGAAGATGGGGGCAAAGGTTCCTAGAGTCCTGGGTCCTCTGTGTACATAGTACTGTGGGGCCCTGGCCCATGTCCTTTCCCAGATTAAGGACCACAGGGACTCTTAGAGAAGCAGCATTGTGTCTCAGATTCATACTCAAAAGTCCTAAGCCAAGGCCCCTAGCTGAGTGGCCACAGGGTTTGCTGAGTCTGAATAAGGTCACTAAATTAAGCCCTGATCTAGCGCCATTGGAGTCCTCATAAAAAGAGGACGTTCAGGACAAGGACATAGAGGGAAGGTCCCGTGAGGACACTGAGAAGGTGGCTCTCTGCAAGCCAGGAGAGAGGCCTCAGCAGAAACCAGCCTGCCTACCCCTGCCTCTTGAACTTCTGGTCTTCAGGCTGTGAGATAATAGTTCTTGATGTTTGTGCTACTGGCCTGAGGCTTCTTTGCTACAATAGCAAAGGGATACCTAAGCATAGGGATACCTTAGCAGCCTGAAACTCAACTTGGTTTGGGCTCTGCACCCACCTCTCCTAATGACACAGTTTAGCTCCGTCACCTGCACACTGTGAGCACATCCTTCTCCAGACAATGCATCTAACAATCTCAGACCCCACCTGCATCAGGTTACATGTCTCTCTGGACAGTGAGATGTGTCTCTGCCCCTAACAACAATCAAATGTACGAAGATTTTATCCAATATTCTCAAAGTATCTGGGTGCAGAAAGAAAAGGTCCATCCAGTCTGAACTGGTTTGAGGTACATATGTGTAAGGCAAACTGTCTTCAAGTGAACTTTTAGGGAGAATCCCCTATTTATCATCATATGCCTGTGCATAATTGGGCATACCTATGATTAAAATCAGATATATTATGGGAAGGGATTGAGCAGTGGGAAAATGAATATAGGACCCAATCAATCAGTCAAAGCAGAGAACCACCCAAGCCATGCCTCTTAGGAACCAGATTCTCCTCTTGAAAGTCATAAGTGGAAGTCCCAAGAATCATACACCTTTGAGTGCCCTTCCTTGTGGTCTGCTTGTCGCCCTTTGATGTGTCCCTCTTGGATCTGTTTTTCCACTTCTCCTGAATAGTCACTTGGCTTGTTTTGAAAATCTATGAGCCCTGCTTTTCAGTACCCAACCCCTGCCCATGGGTAGCATAACCACTCTGGCAGACTGATGCCCAAGATCCCTGGCTATCTTACTGACCCTCAGCATCTATCTTCAGTCACAGTGATGACAACGATAGTGACACTTTTATAAATAATGTCACATACCACATGCAGGCACCCTCCCCAGCTTGTCTGACCAGCCTGCCAGGCATAAATAGACAGACAGCTAAGACAGTACTGTTCACAAAACAGTGACACCAAGCTTAGCCCTGGGGACAAGGGTCCTTTGTCTGCAGCTGGAACCCAGCGACCTCCTGCCAGCTGTTGCTGTGTCTGGTCTGTATTTATGTGCCTTCCTTCCATCGTGCCAGGCTGAAGAGATGCCTGCAGATCCCTACTGTGGGGAGAGTTTCCTTCCCTGCCTTGTTCCAAATGCTGGTGTTTTCCACAGACCCTAGCCCTGGCCTGCATACCACTCTCCCTGAGTGATCCCATGAGAAGGCCATAGGAGCTAAACCCTAGTTTCTCCTCCCTTAGCCCCTGTCACCCAGTTCCCACTCCCTCAGCCCACCCCTACCCCCAGACCCCTCTCTCATTCTGTTCGATGTGTGGCACTTACACAGAAGAGTGCACAGAGCCACTCAGCTCACAGTCTCCAGAGCTGAGCATGCCCTATAGTGAGAGACTGTCCAGTTGGCCGCTCTAGTCAGTACTTGGTCCTGGGGACTAGTCCGTGCAGGCTGGCACTGCTGTTAGCAATGTGTCGACGTAGTGTGTGGTCTTGTCTTGCTCCTTTCCACGGTTATCATGTGACACCAGGTGGCAGAACTCTTGCTCTCTGACTGTGTCACCTCACTGTATACCTATTGGTCTGCCCTTCTGCTGTTGGGTGTCGGGTGTAGTTCCTACACCATGCTATGGGGCCTATAGGTCAGTCAGCACTTGGTCTCCCTGTATGTGTTGGCTGGGCCTCAGAGGCCCATACATACATTAAGCAAACCTTTCCTGGTGGCCTTGCACACCAGTCAACTCCCTCCCAGCACCTCTGTACCCCAAGCGCTTTCCCTTCACAGCCCCAGGCAGCATCCTCCTCTATCCCCAGTGTGACCCAGTTTCCAGGCCTTTACAGTCACAGCACTGGGGATAGCCATCTAGCTGCAGTCATTTCCGCAAAGGCTTCTTTTTCAAATCTTAAACTAAGTGCTTCATCAGCTGGCCTGCTCATGGGCGCTTACAGGCTATGAACCCACGGCTACACAGCCTGCATGGGGCCAGACTAGACCCTCTGCATATGTGTGATGGTCGTGTGGTTCGGTCTACTTGTGAGTCTCCTGGCAGTCCCTAACACTTTGGCTAGCTTTTGGGAACCTGTTCCTAATGCTGGGTTGCCTTGCCCAGCCCTAATACAAGGGGAGGAGCTTAGCCCTACCTTAACTTGACATACTGTGCTTTGTTGGCACCCATGAGAGACCTGCCCCTTTCTGATCAGAGGTGGAGGAAGGGTGGATTGGGGAAGGGGCAAAGGGTAGGAGTGGGAGGAAATGGGAGGGGAAAGGGAAAGCTGCGGTTGGTCAAGATGTAAAATAAATGAAAAAATTTAATTAATATAAAACCTAAAAAATAATTGCTTCATATTAAATGCCAAAGTCGAGGCAAACAAACCCCTATAGCTGCTCACTCCAGACAGAAAAGCTCATCTTTTTGGACATTTTACTCCAGGTTTTTACCAAGCGACTTTCCCTACTCTTGAAGAAGCTCTTGGTAAGGCAGGGACTTGTGCCATTGCTCTTCTTTGAAATACAAAGGTCTTCTCTAAGGGTGGGTGGGGGTCTTCTACCCACCACTGCCTAAAATCCCAGCCACCTTCCCTTTAAAAGCAGGGAATATGAGGCAGATTCTCTCTACCTTTGTTTCCCAAGACCAGCTTTGAATAAACCATCTCCTCTACCACCACTGTCTCGAGGTGTGTTTCAGTTAGAGGTTGAGAATCATAGGACCATATGATGGTAACAGGACCCATGCGACAACGTTAAGCCCATACTATATGCTCAGTAACTGCAGCTGCTGTGATTGCCATGTGGGGACTGTATGGAGACAGACGGATACAAGGAGGGGACCCAAGAGCTGGGGAGGCAGACCTCACGCTTGGCATAAGCTCAGGGTGGCAGAAATTCTAGGGGTGACAGAAGGATCTGTGGACCCAGTACAGCCAGGTCTGCCTGCCTGGTATGACCAGACCTGTGGGCCAAATACAGCTGGTTCTGCAGGCCAGATAGTGCTGGCTCTTCCTCCCCCAGATGGCGATGTCTGCCTGCCTAGAGGAGCTAAATGTGCCTCCCAGTATGGACAGACCTCAAATAGCTGAGTCTATGGGCCTGTACTTCCTAATGCCTCCGGGTTTGCCTGCCTCCCATGGCCAGGTGTGCAGGTCCAGTAAGACTGAGTTTGCCTGCCAAGTTAACCAGGTCTGCCTCTCCAGGACTCCCAAGTCTTCCTGCCCAGCACAGCTAGGGCCAGCTCTGCAGGTCCAGTGTTGCTGCATCTGCTGGGCTAGTACGGCCAAGTCTGTCTGCCTAGTAAGGTTGGGTCTAAAGACCTGGTAAGATAGACTAGTGCAGCTGGGTCTGCAGGCCTGATGTGACTTAGTGTACTTCCGGCCCAGTTAGAGCTTCCTGTCTAGTACAGCTGGGTTCGTGGACTGGGAGTCCCTGCACAGCCATGTATTCTTGTTGAGTACAGCTTAGGATCCAGGCTCTGTACAGCTGTGTCTGTCTTCCAAGTGTAGCCAAGCTTGCCTGCCAGCTACTACCATATATGTGGGCACAGTACAAGCCAGGCCTACAGGTTCTGCAGAGCCAGCTTGTGGGCTTGGTACCTACAGGGATCAAGCTTCCTGGCTTGCCTGAGCTTGCAGAGACCACTGGCATTATGCAGGTTGGGGGTCTGTGTCTGGTCCAAAAGCAAGGCAGCTTGGATCAGCCTATGTAGAACCTGATGGTTTGTAATGAGTCTTTCTCTGTCCATCTAACCAGCTCCCAAATAATAACATGGAGACTTCTTATTACTTATGAAAGCTCAACCTATAGCTTAGGCTTGTTCCTAACTAGCTCTTATAACTTAAATTAACCCATTCATATTAATCTACATTTTTGCCTTGTGGATTTTAACCTTTTATTCATTCTTTATGTCTGACTCCCTCTGTGCCTTGTTGGCATCTCTTGAGCACCTAGATTTATCCCCCACTTCCTCTCTCTGCCCTTATGTCCCACCTATACCTCCTGCCTAGCTATTGGCTGTTCAGCTCTTTATTAAACCAATCACAGCAATACATTTCCACACAGTGTACAAATATCCCACAACAGTGGTTGGCTCTGCTTGGGGGTGTATTTAAAGGCTTCATCCAAAGTTTGCAAGTTGGACTGTGATAACGGAAGTTTCTCCAAACATCCCTTCTCTCAGCCTCACAGCTGTTTTTCTTTAATATACATATGTGGGTGTACACACAAACACACACACACACACACACACACACACACACACACGCCCCAAACCAAAACAAGAGACTTAGACGCCTCCAGTTGCCCCACCCCACACATGCTTGCCAACAACTGCTCTGTGACACCTCAGCCAGGGAGCCCTGCCCCCCCCTTGGCTTGTCTTCACTGTGCAAAGGGTGAGGCCATGTCTGCCCTGAATCCCATGTCTTTCCCAAACAGAGAGGCAGCTGGACCTGTTCAGAACCTTTGTACAGTACAGGGTATTGCTTATTTCCACCATGGCTCTTGTCTCTGTTCACCCCCTTCCTCCCCATCCTGAACTGTTCCCTGTCCAAACCCTGGGGCCACATCTCCATGCCTCTTTAACCAGAGTCTGTAATGGTTCTTGGGGCTTGGTAATGAGAAGGCAGGCCCAGCCCTCTTCCTCCATGGTGCCCTCCAGAGCCATTCAGTAATGGGGCTCCCTACATCCTGGTCAGAGCATGGCTGGGGTATCTGCTCTCCCTCCAGCATTCCCTAGGGGGCCACCAGCTCAAGACCCTTCCAGTTCTGTCAGCTTGAATGTCCATCACCAGCAGCCCTCACGATTGTTAATACTGACTGCTAACCCATGAGATAAGTCTTAGGGCATACCTATGAGCAATTTTCTTGATTATGTTATTTGAAATAGGTAGACACACCCTCAGATGAGGGTGGTACCTTCTGCTGCTGCCATATGTAAGGAGATCCGAGGGAAAAGGTACTCTGTGCCGACATTCCTGCCTCCCTGGAGTGTTCATCTGCTTTGTTGCTGCCGCTGCCGTATCCTTTGCTGACATCAAAACCCAATTTCTTCAGCTCTTTGGCTTTCCACTGTGCACTAACAAACAATTCTCTAGGAATATTCTATTCCTTCAGCACCGATTAGGATCACTGAGATATGCAGCCTAGTGGACTGAGCAAATACTGGGCTCTCAGCCTCTCCAATGTGCATCCATTGTTGGACTACCCAGCCCATATTGTATATGCCAGGCTAATAAACTCCCCCGTGATATGCATATATTCTGTGGGTTCCATCCCCTGGAGAATCCTGACTAGTGCACACATCCTCCATAGACCCCTGCCTGGTCTGACCTAATTGAATGCCACAAATCAGACTGACGAAGAGTCCTGCTCTCATGGAGTCTGCAGGCCAGTAGGCAGCAGTGAAATTGAAGATAAACCAAGGAGTAGACATATGGACCTGAGACTTTGAGTGGAACGGAGAAGGGAGGCTGAAGCAGCCAATAGGGCAATCCACCAGGCCTGCATGTTGGCTCAGAGTCAGAAACGTGATGGCAATGTTCTAGATCATCTGTAGATCCTGCCCTCTGGACTTTGAGACCACAAAAGAAAAGAGTCACCCAAGATATTTAGCATTTGAAGGGATGGGGTGGCAGTGCTCGGACAAGCCCACTTCCAGGCTGCTGCCTCTCCTGTGATGGATCCACAAGTCATCTGGGAGCACTTTCAGGTCCTCCAACTCAGGAATGGCTTCCCACACCAGGCTCCCAGAAGATGGGATGAACTCCTTCTCCTGGCCCTTTCAACCCAGAGGCCTCTGGGACACCTCCCCAGGTATCTGCCTGCAGACCTCAGGGCAGCACCCTCCCATCCCATCCTGCCCAAGCCCACCCTGGTTTTTGCTTCTTGCAACCTTTCTCCTCCTGCTTGGTAATAGTGCTCCAGTGGGTGACGCACTAAAGGGCACCAGCATGTCAGACTGTGAAGGCCTGGTATGCACCATCAGCCAGAACTGGGCAGCAGGCCCTGCCCTCCCCATCTCTCCACCTGCTATAGACCTTGTTCACAGGGATCCAGTTGCCATCCGTCTTAGTTAAGGTTCCTACTGCTGTGATGAAACACTGTGACCAAAGCAAGTTGCAGAGGAGAGGGTTTATTTGGCTTGCACTTTTATATCACTGCTCATTATCGAAGGGAGTCAAACAGGGCAGGAGCCTGGAGGCAGGAGCTGATGCAGAGACCATGGAGGGGTGCTGCTTACTGGCTTGCTCTTCATGGTTTGCTCAGCCTACTTTCTTGTAGAACCCAGGATCACCTGCCCAGGGATGCCACCACCCATAATGGTCCGGGCCCTCCCACGTCAATCACTAATTAAGAAAATGCCTTACAGCCCAATCTTATGGAGACATTTTCTTAAGTCTCCCTCCTCTTAGATGACTTTCATTTGTGTCAAGTTGACATAAAACTACCCAGCACACCACCCAAGATGGGGGACTTTATGTCCCCTTTCTCCATACCCATGTGCCTTATCTCCCTACCCCTTCTCCCAGTGATTCCAACTTAGGGGCCTCCTCCTCTAGGGAGACTTCCTCAAGCATTATCTACACCCACTAGGCCTTGGTCCTTCTTTCAAACTGACCCTGGACTGCAAGTCTCTTTCTGTGGTATTCAATTAACAAGTATCTCAAGCATATAGTCCTGGCCAGGTTCCACTGTGAGTGTCACTGAGAAGGACTTGTCCTTACTTCCTCAGGGACTTCCTCACTGCCACCAGAAGTGCAGAGAGGACAGAGAGCCCACTCTAGGTCATACTCCAACTGTCTGGAGTCAGCTCAGACAGATAACCTGGCTTCTGAATCTCATGGTCTCAAGATCGCAGCCCTTACTAGACATGACTGTCTCTAGGGCTCTGTCTGCCTGGCCCACAGGAGAATGATGTGTGAAATGTAGGATTCCTCCCTAAAGTAAGTTACATGGGAGGAAACTGAGGCACAGGCAGTGTGCATGGTCCTTGCTTGTCACTGGAGGCCAAGTCTAGCCTGGAACTGGCACATACCAAATCCAGTCCTGGCTGCAGCTGTCACTTGGCTCCTGGCTGGTATGAGGCCATCACCAAACCTTGTTGCTTTTAGCCTTTCAAGAAGACTCAGGTGAGAATTAAGCCCTTGAAGGTAGTGATTTCAGACCAGAACATCCCTAGGCATTCATTCCAGTGCAGGCTCAAACTTGGTAGATCTGAGGGTGTGGCCTGAGAGTCTCCTTTCCAATGAGCTTTCAGGTGACACAAAGCTGGCAAACCATGGAGTCCATCCTGGGAAGCAAGGACAGTCCAAGAAACACCCAGCACAGGCCCAAGGGATCATGAGCCGTGTCCCTGACCCTTGAGCCACTGAGACAGTTGATTTGCACCAATGGGGTTTTTGTTCCACCTTCCTCCAAGAATGGAGTGGACAGATAGCAAGAGTCCAAATGGTAGGTGCTTCGTTTTCAATTCAGGCTTAAGAGCCTTAAATGGGATGAACCAACTTAAAACAGACTGCCACATGGGATAGAGTGAAGCCAGTGCGAACTCTTGAACTCTATAACTCAAAACTCAAAGGGCCTTGAGTGCCAGCCAAGAGCTGTCCCTGCAGAGCAAGCCTGTCGCACTGGAAGAGCTGCAGGTCTCTAAAGCAGTGGGTGACCTCCAGACCTGGAACCCGGAACACATTCCCCTCCACAGCCCAAGCGTGTAGTCACAGAGACTGAGGCAGGCATGAGTCCCCTCAGCTTGAAGTCACATCCTTTCCTGGAGGCGAGCAGAAGCCTCAGGTGCTGGAGGGGGTTGGGGTCCCTGGTGACTCTCATCTCTTCCTTCCTCCTCTATTGAATTCTAATATGCCCTGTGCTCCAAAGCCCAGGTTTATAGAGTGCTAGAGCTGGACCCTCACTGGCTGAGGGAGGGAACATGGATAGGGTGAAGAATAGGACCCACCGGGGAAGAGCCTTAAGATCACCAAAGGTTGCTGAAAGTCAGTTCACAATCAGGTCTGGGGTCTGTCTCCACAAATACTTGTTAAAATGCTGGCATCTGTTCTGGTAATCCCTGCAGACAACCTGCCATGTCCCCCTTCCATCACTTCCTGCTTCCTTCGGCCTGGGATCATTGTGTCCTTGAGAAGCTGCAGCAATAGTTCCCTTTCAGGGCTTGAGCACACTGCCTGGCAGAAAGCTCCGTGCTGGAGAGGTCATTTACTCCTAGCACCAGCGTGTTAGTTGTGCCTGCACGGAGAAGGATCAGGGCAGATGTGGAGCTTAGCAAAGAAACTGGGTCTGCCTGGGACTCAAGGAGAAAGCAAAGCTGTCAGCTGCTGTCAGAACTGGAGAATCTGCCAGAAATATGGAGGGAGTGATGAAGCCAAAGGAAGATGGGCTGAGTCAGGGCTCTGCCCCTCCCCCACGCCCAGAGATGTTTGTTCCCACCAGGGGACAGGGGGACCAGAATGTTATCTTGTTCTCAGAGTACAAATGGGTCTTGGCCCTCATTCTTGCAAGCTTCAAACAGAAAAACATCAGGGCTGGCTTCACATCTGGTTCAAAGCAAGACCAAGTCCCCTGCAGAAGGCAGGATGGCCAGCACATCCAGCCAGGGCAGCTGTGCAGGGCTGTGTGCAAAGCCAGAAACACATGGCCCTATCCTGAGGGCTCCCTTAGGATCTGTTGGTAGAGGCCAAGCCAAGAGGCCAGAACTAGGTCATGTCATGCACTCTGTGTAGAGAAAGGTCCCCATCCCTTACCCAGTACTGCTATCCCTACACACTCAGGCCTGTCCCTTGGCTCTGGCATTACCCCACCCCAACACACACATGTTTCCTTTTAGCTTGGTTTAAACGCCTAGTTGCTGTGTAGCCATCATGAGTCCTAATTCTTTTGCCTTTCAGATTTTTAATTTTATTTTATATTTTTGAGTGTTCTGACTGCATGTGCATATGTGCACTGCTTGAGTGCTTGGTGCCCACGGGGGCCAGAAGAGGGCATCAGATCCCCTTCAGCTGGAGTTATAGATGGTTGTGAGCCTGCAAGAACAGAAGGTAGTCTAAACCATGGAACCATCTCTCTAGCCCCTGATTCCTATTTCTTTATATGTGATCTCTTCAATAAAAGAAGGTAAATAATCTCCTGGCTAGACTGTCCCCTCCACCCACTCTAATTATCCATCTTGGGGACAACTCTTCCCTTTAAAATTGAATTATTTGGGAATCTACTTTCATATTCCTGACAACATCCCTGCATTTCCGGTCATCAGTGTTTTCCACATGGTAACCATGACATCCTCTCCTTCCACACCTGCTCCCTACCATTTCACCCCCCACACAAGGACAGGCTGACCCTGTCATCTGCGGCAGACTGAAACAATGCACCGTGGCCTCTCCTTTCTTAACTCTTTAACTCCGTGAAGATTTTTACTTTTGCTTAACTAATTATTAATTAGTTTAATGCTTATAATTATTTTATGGTTCTGGTGCTGGGGATTGAGCCTAGGGCTTTGTGGCTGCTAGGCAAGCTCTACCAGTGAGCTAGACTCCAACCCCTGCTACAGGTATCAATGGCCTTTATTACTTTATTATATGTGTGTGTTTAATGCCAATTCCATTCCAAACACTGTTGCCTGAACCCCCTGTGAACACAGGGTGTGCTGGGCATCTTCCTCAGCTTTGGTGACTCTTCTGTTTTGATGGTGCCCGGACTACACTGACTCTAGTAAAGGTCAAGGGAGGTGCAATGGCTGTAGCCTGATAATGTGCACCTCCTAGGCTCAGGCTCAATGACAGTTGGGCTGGGTACAAAACTCTCATTTAGAAATCCCTGTGTGCAGGAAAGGGTAGGAAAGGCCTGTCATGCAGAGGTCTATTCCTCACCTTCCAATGACCATAACTAGTGTAGCAACTCAAAGCCACTCTAATTCCCAAATCTTTATACATGCATAATGTCTGTTACTGTTCTTGGGCCAGCAAGTTGGCTCAGTCAGTACAAGTGCTTGCCATGCAAGTCTGACAACCTAAGTTTAATCCCTGGAGCCTACACTGAACTCTTGGAAGTTATCTTTTGGCTTCCACATGTGTGCTGTGTCACCCATGTACCTACAGTCACACACACATACATACACACACAATTAGTAATGAATAGAAAGCTTTTAATATTTTATTTTTAAATTGCGTATGTGTGCATGTGTGTATGAGTATGTGTACACATGTGTATGTGCATGCATGTATGTGTACATGAGTGCAGGTTCCTGTAGAGATCAGAAAAGGGCATTAGATCCCCCTAGAGCTGAAGTTACATAGGTGGTTGTGAAATGCCCAGCATGGGAGCTGGGAACTGAATTCTGGTCTCTGCAACAGTCATGTGCTACCTACCTACCGTGCCATCTCTCCAGCCCTATAAAAAGAATCAAAAGAAACACTGTCTTGAAAGGTCTTATTTCATGCTCATTTCTGCATTCCCTGAATGAGAAAGGAAAGTTATGGTTTTACACGTCATCACGAACAGGACTAAGTATTGACTTTGTTTACCTTTAGAAAATCATTTAGCGAAGAGCTGATGTGTCACTGTGGAAAGGGGGTGGATACACAGTCTCTTACTGTCACAAGTGTCCCCTGTGTTCTCTGTGAGACTTTGGTGAGCTGTGAATGCCAGGCTACAGTAGGAGCCTGGCTGGTGCTGCTTCAGGGATGACTTCAGCAGCACAGCCTCTTATCCTGCCCCCCCCTGCAGTGCACCTGCCCCTAGCGCTCCCAGCACCGGCACCCTCAGTACCCAAGCCTTTGGCTAAGGGTGTGCTGAGCCAGCTCCTGATCTACACAGGAAGGGTCTGCTGGGAGCATCTCTTCCCAGGCCTTTGCTGTCCCCACCCAGAGCTGCTCACTCAACAATTTCTCTGCACAGCACAGAGAAGCATAGAACAGCGCTTCTGAAACAACAGTGAACAGAAACCAGGAGGACTGAGCAGGCACTGATGGCTGTGCCAAGGAGGCTGAGGGTGATGGTGGGCTCCAGTGCAGCCCTGACAGGATTCCTGGTCTTCGGTACAGGCATCACAGGAAGAGGGAAAGAGAGAGGAGGGGGGAGTGCTCACCCAGCAGTACTCAAGGGCTTCTGTAAGCTAAGAGCTGGGAACTGGGAAAAGTACTTCCCTTCCTTGGCAGGCTGAGCTGCTATGCCAGCGGCACCTCACTGTGGGGTGGGAAGATCCTCTTATTGAAGAGCTCTGACTTGAGTACTCAGATGATTGGCAGGTTCTTCTGGGGTCCGGAGCCACCTGCTATGTACACTGGAGCTAAAGTGTGGCGAAAAAGAAGCTGGGCCTTTGCACCTTTGGGGCAGGAGCTGAGTCTCCTCTCTTTACAGTCTCTAGTGGACTAGAGAGATATGTCCCAAGCAATGTCCCCTCTTGTCTTGAAGTGTGGATGAAGGGGAGGTCCAAAGCAACAGAGAGGAATGGCCTCAGTGAGGCTAACTCCACCCCAGAGTCTCCTGTGCCTTGCTCTCAGAGACCAGGAGTCAGGAGGAAGCTGCCAGGGAACCTCAGCCTCAGAGCCCTCAGTGCTGCAGGTCACCCTCTAAGGGGACAGATTCCTGCCCTCCCATCTACTTTGGGTTTGAAGTGGAGTGGTCCATGTTAAAGGCTCAGGTTATGATGTTACCATAAGCACACTGGAGACTCCCCTTAGGGGCTTTCTCACCTAGGGCCTTGGCCGCCTCATCTGTAGGGGAAGAAAAGACTGAGAACCAAGGTGAAATGTGACTCGATGAACACTTAGTAGCTCCTGGAAGTCCTCATGTTGGTTGTCACCCCGTCACTAGTTGTCAAGTTGTCTGCAAAAGAACCGAGGTCCATGGTGACCTGGACACAACACACAAATCCCTTGAACCTCTGTTCGGGGCAGGCTCCAGACTTTTCTCTAAGAAGTCAGAGCCCTCTGCAGGCTGCAGGTTCTGTGATTCCAGTCTGGCACCAACACACTATGAGATGCCGGAGAGAGCCTGCCAACCACCTCTGGTTCTCATTAGGACGCATCAGCTCCCCAGCCACAACCCTGTCGGGAAGTGTCTCACTTCTCACTGTCCCCTGGGGACCTCACAGCCAAGTCCAGTGTGCTTGCCAGAGTCAAGCAAAAGAGTCCATGCCTTCCAGAAAGGAGGTGGCGAGAAGCCTAGCTTGTCTATTCTGGCTCTCAGAGAAGGCATGAACATGGATGCTTTCAGTAATGGATCTAGATAGCCTGAACTATGCATACCAGGTAGAGTCAGTGTGTGTGTGACGGCGGGGAGGGATTCCGTCTCCTGTGGGCCCCTGTGCATGGCTGGGGGACAGTGATTTGCCAGCAATCCTGGGAAGGAAGCAGCCGTTTTCCCATAGCCAGTGCTAGATAGTGTGGATTTACTAGATGTGTGGCTGGGGGGGGGGCAAGGAATCCTGATGGTTTCTGCGTGGCTAGAATGGGGTTAATAGATGAAGATTGTTGGCAGGTCACTGGGTACCAAGTAAGGTCTTAGGTGGGGTCCCTCTGTGCTCCTAAAGGCTGCCTGGGACACCAAGACTGCTCCCTTCATCTCTCCTCTTGGGCTCTTTGCTCTGACTTTCCCTTCCTGAGTGTGCTCCAGCTTTGCATCACCTCTTCCGGGGCCCCTGCACCATGTGCCAATGGACAGCTTGGCCCTGCATTTTTGGGGTGCTTCTGGGTGCATGCTGGGTCTATATGAGGTGTGATGAGAGTCATAGACCAGGAGGCTCAACAGGTGGAGAACTAAGGAGGCAGCTGCATGCAGCTGCAGGGGCCTTTCTTCCTGACTTGCAGGTGGCTGGTTGCATTCTAGTCTTGTCTTCATGGGTGGAGCCAGGGCAAGAGTACACTAGAGCCTTCTTCCATAGTGCGCAGCTGGGCTAACAAGGTGGCTCAGTGGGTAAAAGTACATCACATGAGCCTGATGACCTAAATCCGATTCCCTTTTCCCACACAAAAGCTGGGCGTGGTGGTGTGCATCTGCAATCCCAGCACTCCTACTGTGAAACGGAGACAAGAGGATCACTTGGAAACTCTCAAGCCAGCTGGGAGAACACAGTGTAGCAGATACAAGAGAGATCCTACTTCTACAAGATAGGAGAGAACTTTTGGGAGATCCCCAAAAGTTGGCCTCCATACATAGTGTGTGTCATATATATGCCTATACACACATCAAATAATAATAATAAAATAACAATAATAATAATGTGATGGGGATTGGATAGGACACACCAGGGTGGAGCTTCATGGTTTTACCTTGGTGGCTTTGTAACAAGAGGGGACACACACACACACACACACACATACACACACACACACACTGCTGTAATATCTTTAGCTACTTCTAGATTTTACTAGCAAGAAGGCCATCACCAGATGTTGCCTTTGACCTTGAGCCAGGACTGAGAACAAAAAAAAAAAACAAATAAATCTCTTTTATAAATAAGTTTTCAGTCTTGGGTATTTCACTATAATGAGGGAAAACAGACTAATAAAGATGTTTTTCCCATCATATGCATCCACCCTCATGACCTCATCACCTCCTGTTTTTATTGTCAGTTTGGCATAATCTAGAGTCAGGTGGGAAGAGAGAGCCTCAACTGAAGATAGGCCTGTGGCTATGTTTATGAGAGACTGATTGATGATTAATATAGGAGGGCCCAGCTCACCTTGGGCAGGTTGTATACAAAAACTGGCTAAGTATGAGCTGATGGAGCAATCCTGTAAGCATTATTCTTCCATGGTTCCTGCTTCCAGGTTCCTGTCTTGAATTTTCTCTTTCCTCAGTGATGGATTGTGACCTAGAAGTATAAGCCAAACAAACCCTTTCTTCCCCAATTTGCTTTTGGTCAAAATGTTTTTTGTTTTGTTTTGTTTTCTTTTTTTTAATCACAGTGACTGAAAGCAAACTAGGGCACCCCTTAGATGCCTCATCCTCTGGCACCATCCCATCCAGAAATGATGCAACATAAAATTATAGGGGGACATAGACTCTTTATTCATAGTGGCATTTGAACTCAGGGGACCCTGTCTGACCCAGAGCGACATACCCCAGACATAACAGATGCAGCAGAAGGCACATTATGCAAAAAGATGCCCATGGGAATGTTAGCCCCATTCCCGAAATAAGAAGAAAAGTTATGCTTTTCCGGTGGCGGCGCCGGACGGTGAGGACCTCGTGTTCATACTCGCAGCTATGCCGTCCAAGGGTCCGCTGCAGTCCGTGCAAGTCTTCGGACGCAAGAAGACAGCCACAGCCGTGGCGCACTGCAAACGGGGAAACGGGCTCATCAAGGTGAACGGACGTCCCCTGGAGATGATCGAGCCGCGCACGCTGCAGTATAAGTTACTGGAGCCTGTTCTGCTGCTGGGCAAGGAGCGATTCGCCGGTGTGGATATCCGGGTCCGTGTGAAGGGTGGTGGTCATGTGGCCCAAATTTATGCTATCCGGCAGTCCATCTCCAAAGCCCTGGTGGCCTACTACCAAAAGTATGTGGATGAGGCCTCTAAGAAGGAGATCAAAGATATCCTCATCCAGTATGATCGGACCCTGCTTGTAGCTGATCCTTGTCGCTGTGAATCCAAAAAGTTCGGAGGTCCTGGTGCCCGTGCTCGATACCAGAAATCCTACCGATAAGCCCAACTCAAGGATCAGGGTTTACCTTTGTAATAAACATCCTAGGGTTTTTTTTTTTTTAAAAAAAAAAAAAAAGAAGAAAAGTTATCTAAAATAATAGTGCCAAAGAAATGCATGCCCTTCCATGAAGTTATGCTTAGATGGGGGCTAGCCAGCCACAGGCCAGGAAGGGAAGGCATCTATGGGCCTCCCTGGCACCTTTTGGCACTGAGCAAGTGGGTCGCATTATGATGAGCAAATACGTGGTGGAGAAATGGGAAAGAGAAGCGGAATGGCTCATGTGCTGTGGAAAGAGGTAGAAAGGAAGAAATGAAGGCGGTGAGGAGTAGGCTGATGTGTGAGGTCTGCTTGCCACCTGGGGCCATGGTGATGTCTGGGCTGGGCTGCTGCCAAGGGCCAAGTCTGAGTCCCTGGTCCTACCACAGCCAGGGTCTGTGTGGACATCCATGGCCCATGTTGCCACCAAAGGCCACAAGGATGGCCAGTGTCCGGGCTGCCACCTGTGGCCATGTAGGCGGCCAGGGGCCACCACCAGAGCCACACTGATCTGGTTGTCCTGTGACGCTACCTGGGGCCATAGTGTTGTCTAGGCCTGAACTGCTGCCAGTGACCATGTCTGGGTCCACGGCCCTACAGCCAGGGTCTGTGTTAACATCTGTGATCCATGTTGCCACCAAAGGCCACATGAAAGTCTGGGGTCTGGGCCACAACCTGTGGCCTTGTTGGTGTCTGAGGGCTGAAACCACACTGGTTTGGGTGACCTGTGTTGCCATCTGGGGCCCTGGTGTTGTCCAGTCCCAGGCTGCTGCCAAGGGCTGTGTCTGGGTCTGTGACCCTACAGCCACCAGGATCTGAGTCGATGTCTGTAGCTCCTGTTACAACCAAAAGCCTTATGGTCGCCCAGCCACCTGGGACCATGTTGGTGCCCAAGGGCCATGCTGCAGCTGGGGCCGTACAGATCTGAGTGACATACTACCAGGTGCCAGGGTGACATCTGGACCAGGATTGCAGCTGGGGACCAGTCTGGGTCATGGCTCTACTGCAGACAGGGTCTGTGTTGATGTCCATGACATCATGGGCCATGCCATTGAGGGCCATGCTGATTCGACGGGTCTGGGCTACCACCTGGGGCCATGTTGGTGTTTAGGAGCCATGCTGCCACTGCAGCTGTGCCAATCTGGGTGGCCTTCACCACCACCTGGGGCCATAGTGACATCCAGACCCAGGCTGCTGCCAAGGACCATGTCTGGGTCTGTGGTCTTACCACAGCCAGGGTCTGTGTTGAAATCCATGGCCCATGTTGCCACCAAAGGCCACATGGAAGCCTGGGGTCTGTGCTACAACCTGTGACCTTGTTGGTGTTTGGTGGCCATGCTGCAGCTGGGACCATACAGATCTGGGTGGCTTATGCTGCTGCCCGAGGCCATGGTGTCATCCAGGGCCAGGCTGCTGCTGCAGGCCATGCCTGGGCCCTATAGCAGCCAGGATCTGGGTTGATGTATGTGGATCCTGTTGCCACCAAGGGCCGAGTGGATGCCCAGGGTCATGTCAGCCACCTGAGTCCATGTTGGTGTCTAAGGGCCATGATGCAGCCAGGGCCATACAGATCTAAGTGGCCTGGGCTGCTACCCAATGCCAGGGTGATGTCCAGGCCAGAGTTGCAGCTGAAGGCCATGTCTGGGTCTGTGGCTCTACTGCTGCCAGAGTCTGTGTTGATGTCTGAGGCTCCTGCTACCATCAAAGGCCATCTCTAGGGCCATGTTGGTGACCAAGGGCCATGCTGCCACTGGGGCCATGCCAATCTGAGTGACCTGCACTACCACCTGGGGCAAACAGTAACATCCAGACCCAGGTGCTACTGAAAACCATGTCTGAGTCTGTGGTCCTATTACGACTGAGGTCTGTGCTGAAGTCTGAGTACCATATTGCCACCAAAGATGGCACAGAAACCCAGGGTTAGGGCCACAGTCTGTGGCATTGTTGGTGGCCGGGGCAAAACTGCTGCCAGAACTATCCTGATCAGAGTTACTAGTGCATTCTCCTGGAGCCAGGATGTTGTTCAGACCCAAGCTGCTGCTAACGGTCATGTCTGGGTCCATGGTCCAGCTGCAGTTGGGGTCTGTGTTGATGTCTGCGGCCTGTGTCACCTCAAGGGGATCATAGGAACCATGTGTGATGAAATCACAGGCCCTTGCTGAGGTGGCCCTGCATTTCACCAGCCCAGGGAAAGCTGGCCCCGCCTCTCACTGGACACTGCAGCAGAAGAGCTCTCCCAGACCCTCATGGGAGTGCTGGCCCCTGCACTTGGGAGAGCTGACTCCACCCCTCACCACCGGAGGGGGAGAACCAACCCTGATGGCATGGCCATAGCGGAGCTGGCTCTGCCCACTTTGCCTGAGGCAGGTGGCCCCAGTGGCCCAGACTCACCAGCTCAGCTACCACTCAGGCCCACAGCCAAGCCTTGGGTTGACCTACCCTAAAATCTACCCCATCTAGGACCTGATGGAGTGAAGGGACTGGTTCTGCGGGACAATACCAGCAGGATCTCCATGACTCGGGGCGGCCACAAGATAACCCAGAGTTTTGGTGAGGATGCATTGATGATGGCATACCAGAAACCAAAAGCCTTGGGCCATACCAGTGACTCATCGCAATGAACATTTGCTAGTAAAGCTGATTGGACAGAAGGGTGTGCTGTGTGACACACTGCTCCCAGTGCAATGGGATGAGTAAAGAGGTATTGGAGAGGCAGAAAAGAAGGAGAAGCAAAGGTGTTACTTTTGATTGTTCTTGTTTTTGTTTGTTTGCTTGCTTTGCTTTGTTTTGTTTGTTTTAATTTCTTTATTTTCTTTTAGGGGGCACTGCAGGTGTGGGGAAAGGATGTGGGGGACCAGGAGGTAAATGGAATTGGGGTGCATGATGTGAAATTTCCAAAGCATCAATAAAAAATTATGTTTAAAAAAATAAATAATAGTGTCTGTGTAATAGAGGACCATGCTCATCTTGGTGCCCACACATCTGAAAACTACAATTAAATTTGTTTCAATTCTAGGAGGAAGAGACCCACAGAAACTAAAGCACCTGTGCCCATGAGGCCATCCATGGCCTTGGGCTAGCAGGAAAGGAAGGAGAGTGGGCTAGAGGGGATTCCAGGCCACAAGGCTCATTCACCCACAACCATTTCCACAGTGCAGGAACTTCTGCCATCCTGTAGTTCTCTGGTGCAGGTCCTCACATGGTGGCTCTCAAATATGGACACTGTGACATTTACTGGGTTCATTTGTATGTACTCTTGATCACATGGTGCAGAACCTCAACTCAAAGGAGCTGAAGCCATAAGGACAATGAGTTGATCGTGTAACCTAGTATCTGGGGGCATGTTGATCCTGACCCAGGCATGGCTGGATCCACCGTTTTCAGTTATCCCATCAGCACCAGCCCAGCTGCAAAAGTGGCAAACACCAGCTCTCCCTGTCTCTGGACACACTGGGTTGGCAATGGGGAAGAGATTTGGTTCCCAGGGCCCTCACAGTGGCCGTCACTGGGTCAGCACCCTGGGGAATGCAGTCCTTGACTTTGCCATGTGTGAGCTGGCCCAGTGCATTCTGACAACATTCTGCTGGCCATGCATCAGGCCTCAGAGACCTCTGCAGAAAGCCTCTGTGGTTTTTGGATGGAAGGTGGCTTTGAAAGTCCTGAACCACCTGGATAGGCCCCAGTGTTTTGCTGAAAGGGACACAGAGTTCTCATTCCTTGTTCTGGACAGTAGAGGCTCAGAGACAGGGAGGAAGAAATATGTTGTCAGTTGGCAACTGGACAGGGCCTGTGCAGCTATTGGAAAGGTGAACAATATGTGCACGGGAGACCAGCATGTGTATGTGAGCATGCATGTCACAACATGGGACAGTCTTCTTTTGTGGCCTCTGCCAGGACTGCAAGATGAACCCAGGCCACAGGGTGCCCCTGCAGACACCTTCATTTTGACCCCCATGGGATGGTGGTTCTTTCTGTGGATCTCGGTCATGCAGCCTTCTTGATTTTGTGTCTTCGGGTATCCATGGGGAGGTGGAAGCCCATGGTCTCTGGCTCTGCTGCTGCTGCTGCAGCTCTGAAGTCTGCTTGCCTGTGGCTTAGGGTGTTGCAGGCAGTGCTCAGCTGCAGGGCTGACACTAATGTGTCCCTTACTCACAGGCTTTGATCTCATCTGGCCACACAGAGTCTGAGACCATGAGACAGAAGCCCTGAGCCGCATACTCCTCGCAGCCGTGACTGTGTGCCACAGCCATTGTCCATGACACTCCCTGACACTCACCATGACACCTCAGGCTAGGAGTATTTCGCTGTAACCAAGTGACCTTTATTGTCCCCATGACATGACTTTTACTTCCCGTCAATTTACCAAGGTGGCATCCACTCTAGGGGCGACATTGCACTTTTAGCCTGCTTCAAGGTACATACCTGCTGTCCCCAGGTCACTACTAGGACCTGGCTGCCTGGAGTTCTTAATGAGGCAGGGCTGGATGGGGACCAGAGGACAGGGCTGAGGTCTGAAAGACCCAGGCCCTTTTCAAGATGAAGGAGGTCACTCCCATCCCAGCATTCCTCTAGCATGTGCATTCTGGATGTGGGCCTATGCTGACCTGTCTGCTTATAAGTTTCACTAGCAGGCTTGCACTCTTATGCTATTCTGATTTTTAGTGGGGGAGACAGTATTCAGTTAAATACGATTCATTCATTTTTATTTTAAAAGTAACCTATTTCCATCTTACATAGCTGAACAAGGTGGACATCAATGCATATAAAGCCCACAGCAACCTCTGGCTCCTGATCGGAGTCCTGTGAAGCCCCCTATCCCATGAGCCATGCGACTGGGTTGGGCAAGGCCCGGCAAGCCACAGGCTGGGGGAATCCTAATCCTCAGACTCTGACAGGAGTCCAGAGAAACCCTCTACCCCTCACCATGCAGCCAAGTGCACCAGCCAGGAATGCCGGGTGGTTGGGCACTGTGGTGATCTTTTTGTGATGAGCTAGCATGGACCAGCACACCCCCAAGGTGACCTGTGTGGGTCAAGGAGACCTATGTGCAGGTCTGGGGCCATCCTCTCTGGGCTCTGTAGGGGAAGAGCACAGGCTCACCTGGTACCTTGCAGTACTGGCTAGTGGACACTAGATGTGAGCAGACGTATGGTATGGTGGTTCATGGGAGAGGGAGTCAGAACGGTTCAGGTCCTGTGGGCAGAGGCATACCTGAAGAGACGAGAGAGGAAGGGAGCGGGCTGAGATGGTGACGGAGTTGAACCCTTGACCAGCAGCAACACATGGGAAAGCTTGCCCTGCACTCTATCTGGGCAGCATGGGAGAGATGACCCTGTTAATGAGAGCACAGCTGCCCAGGCCCAGACCCAAGGATATGACACAGCCCTCCCCACCACCCACCCCATCTATCCTCTACTGGAGCAGGTGAAGGGACCTAAGCTGCAGGATCTCCACAACACAAGGCAACAACCGGATATCCAGAAGGAGCCCAAGTGAGTGCCCAGCAATGACAGAGTAGTAGAAACCAGAGACCTGGAACTAAACCAATGACTTTGCAATGACCACTTGCAAGTAAAGATGTACGGACAAAGGGATTCATGACTCATGGTGTCACACTGAAACTTCTATGATGAGATTTCCAAAGTTTTTCCCTTTTTATTTTATTTTTTCCTTCCTTCCTTTCTTTCTTTTTTCTTCTTTCTTTTCTCTTTCCCTTTTTTCCTCTTAAATTTCATATCATTCGGGGGTTGTGCAGAGGTGGAAGGTGGATGTGAAGGGATGGGGAAATAAATGGGATCAAGATAGAGGACGTAAAACACACGTAGAATAAATAAAATTAGAAAAGAGCCCACGGAATGTTACGTGTGTATTTGAGAGACTACCCCATGTTGCCACAGAGAATTTAGATAATAAAAACAGCGAGAGGCTGTTCTACAGAGGTAGGCACTGTGTGACCTGTGGCCTGGGCCTTCAAATGTCCCCAGAGGAGGGACAACCGCTAGGCTGCAGGAGGAGGGTCCCAGTTGGAATTTTTGTTTTTAAGAATTCTAAGACCCCATGGCCTTCTACTCTGCCCCACACAGGCATGCTAGGCCATCTTTCACCTCCTGGCTACAAAGCGACAGGACCCCAGTGGCCTCAGAGATCCTGTCATGAGGTTTTCTCTCTCTGAGTGCCAGTTCAGTGCAAAGTAGTACCCTACAGGGCTTTGACTTCGGAGGTTGGAGGCCTGAATCCTTGCCTAGTAGGCCTTGGTGGCCAGGTAGGCCCCATTTCCAAGACCATCCCTCCCACTCCACCATCCTGTTCAACTGAACCCCAACCAAAGAAAGGAAGGAAGGAAGGAAGGAAGGGAAAGAAAGAAAAGGAAGGAAGGAAGGGAGAGAGAGAGAGAGAGAGAGAGAGAGAGAGAGAGAGAGAGAGAGAGAGAGAGAAAGAGAGAGAAAAGAAGTGTGGGCTGGCTAGGAACAGGATCCCACCTCAGGGCTTCCCACTTTCTTGAGTGTCCTGAGACTCATAGGTTCAATTGGACCCAGACTGTCTGAGCTGCTGGCTGCCTGGGGAAGGGCTACCCTGTGAGCTGCAGGGTGCTGAACTCGAATCTTCTCGTGGGATGCCAACAGCATCACTGTGTGACAACCAGCCATGGCTCTGAACATCTCCGGGCTTTCCCTAGGGGCATCACTGCTGCTGAGGAATCTTGATGAGGTCCTCGGGCACTGGCTGTTTTTTCCTCTTTGTGATCTGCTCTGGTTCATACACGTATCAAGCATTTGCCAAGCAGCACCTCTGGGATCAGTACGCATCTCTGGGTGTCTGGGTGTGCTGCAACCAGCAATGTCTTATTTAAAGAGCCAAAGCTGTATTAGCCAGGATTCTCTAGGGTAACAGAATTTATAATGAATACCTCTATTGTACATATACAGGGATTTATTAGAATGACTTACAGGCTGCAGTCCAGCTAATCCAACAATGGCTGGCTGCGAACAGAAAGTCCAAGAATCCAGTTTAGTCCACGAGGCTGGGTGTCTCAGCTGGACTTCAGCGTATGCTGGAATCCCAAAGAAGTGGGTTCTAAAGCCAGTGAAGGAATGGATTTGCTAGTGATGGTGAAAGCAATCAGACAAAGAGAGGGCGTTTCCTTCTTCTGTGTCTGTTATATAGGCTGCCAGCAGAAGGGGTGGTCTAGACTAACGGTGGATCTTTCTCCCTCAAAGATATGGATTAGAGGTGGATCCTCCTACTACAAAGGATCCAGATGAGAAGTGGGTCTTCCCACTCCAAATGACTTAAGAAAAAATCCCTCACTGGACAGTGGTGGCACACACCAGGCCAAGGATACAGAACCAGCTTCCTTCTGGGGCAGGTCTGTTTTAACATCATGGTAAAACAGAGGCAGAGGCACTGGGGAGGCAGAAGCAGGTGGAGCTCTAGGAGTTTGAGGCCAGCCTGGTCTACAGAACGAGTTCCAGGACAGCCAAGGCTACAGACAGAGAAACCCTGTCTCAAAAAAAAAAAAAAAAAGAAAGAAAGAAAAGAAAAGAAAAAGCATTCTTCACAGGTGTGCCCAGTCATTTGGGTTTTAGTTAATTACAGATGTAGTCCAGCTGACAGCCAAGAACAGTCATCTCAACAACAAACAAAGATGAAGGAGCTGTCGGTGAGGTCTCAGGGCATCTACCAACAGAGTTCTGAGGGTGCCAACAGGGGGAATAAGGTAAAAAAATGTCCCAAGGAACCCACTGTGAACCATGATGGTAAAACAGACCTGCCCCAGAAGGAAGCTGGCTCTGTATCCTTGGGCTGGTGTTGCATAGGCACAAGGGGCTGCTGCTATGATCTCAGGCATTTAGCTGACTCCTGGGACTCAAGTCCTTTGTGCCTGGCACCCATAAGGGCTGAGCCACCACACTGAGTCAGTGCCAAATACATGTGAGATGGTGGCTGGCTGAGCATTCGCTAGCTATCTTTTGAGCTTTTTTTTAAAAAAAGTGTGTGTGTGTGTGTGTATGTGTGTGTGTGTACATGCATGTGGTCCACAGCACATGTATAGAGGTCACAGGACAACTTGCAAGAGTCAGTTCTCTCCTTCCATAGTGGGCCTGGGGAATCAAACTCAGGTGGTCAGCCTTGACAGCAAACACCTTTACCCCCGAGCCATCTTACCAGCCCAATTTTAACTGCACAGTTTTTGAAGTTTCAGGAAACAAGACAGGCATACTTTCACTGTTCCCATTATTGACGACAAGCCTGTGGGATATAATGCTGGGGAGCAGCTATCTGTGTTGCTGTAATGTCTGCATGTAAAGGAAGTCTGGGCATGGCATAGCTAGCAATGCATAGGGAAAGATCAGATGTCACAGAGTGTAATGACAGAAATCTGATGATGTCTGCTTGGATAATATTCTCAGTGCAACAAGATGCCTCTGTAGACAAAACACTGAAAAATCAAGATGCTATGTAAAGGAAGAGGTATCCCATGTTCATGGACAGAAAGGCTTGGTGTCATCAGAACATCATCTTGGTTGCCTTTACCTGAAGACTCAAGGCCAACCCAGTTAAACCCCCAGCAAACTGACTGTATCAAAATAACAGGCAAGGCAGGCCTGCAATCAGATGGCCCTGTGCATCGTGTGACAGCGCATGCTGTCATTTGTGCCGTTATGAGCAATCCTAATTTTTTTCTCTGTGCTTATATGACTTTTATGCCATGAACATGTGTTACTTTTAACATTTGAGAAGAGCAGTAAATGTTTTTTTTTTTAGGACAAAAAAATGCAGAAAGAGCAGAAAGCAGGCCCAAGAGGGGCCCAGGCAGATGAGTTTAGCAGCCGAATCTTTTCAGAGTGACCTGGATGGGGCCCAGGAGTGTCACTAAGGCGGCTGCCACACGTCTCCTTCCTGGAGTCTGGCAGCCCCTCCTGTCCAGAGTTCTGTCAGGGAGGTATCCTGGGGTCCGGGTCCCTCTGTGATTCTCATCTGTGGAGATGGAAGGCCTGGGCGGCTTCCCACTTTCCACAGCCTCGATGGGTTGGGGGGATTATTTCTCCAGCTGGGGTCCTTTATTTTAAAATGCTCATAAGATGAATGATGGAACAGAGATTAAGAAATTCAACTGTAGTGTCTCAGATCGTGGACCCTGTCTGCAGACTGCAGTGGGGAGGCCCTGAGGAGGCCCAGGGTGTGCAGAAGTTCCTCTCACACTGCTCAGCCCTCAATGCCTGGCTTTCCTGGGAATCTGCCTCTGGTTTACTGAGCCCACAAAGCTTGCTCCCTCACAAACCTTCGACCTATCCCAATTTGGGTCCCTGGCCTCTTTTGCCCTGGCAGGGAGGCCTATGAAGGAAAGGGAGTAGATTGGACATGAAACCAAGTGGCTTTTCTGTTGCTTCCTGGTTCTGGGATAGGCTTAGAGTAGACTCCCCAAAAGTTGACCAGGGACAAGATGATCTCAGGAAGCCATGACTTGGGAGAGAAGTGACTCAGGGAATGGAAAAGGCCAAGTCACACACAATGTACTTAGGTCTCTCTGAACACTGTGTGGGACACGCCTTTAGTGACCACAGGAGACACAAGGAAGCTGGTGTCACCCATACACCATTGTCCATCTGTAACAGAAAGCCACCATGGGCACTGCTTCCTCTATCACAAGACATACCCCAGGCCAAGTCTTGCTCCTGTGTCCTCTGACCCCTCAGGGACACCGAGCTGTACCCAACATCCTATCAAAAAGCAGTGTTTGATTAATGGCCTATATTGAGGAGCCCAGGAATGGCTAGGTGGGTGAAGTGACTCACCTTTTCTCTTAGGGTCCAGAGCAGTCTGAAGAAGAGTGCAGAGTCTGGGAGGTCTGTGTCAGCTCCTCCCAGTCCGGGAGATGGCAAAAGCGTGCATTCATTTACTCAATATGTATTTATTGTTGTCTGCATCTGGCCCCCATGCAAAGCCAGTCTGAAGCTGGCAAAGGCACAGAAGCCCCAGTTCTAGAGAGAGGCCTCCACTCATGGTCCAGAAGGCCAGGGCTGAGGACAGATGTGGCCAATACAACTCCAGCTTTGGAATCCTATAGACTGGGGCTCATATTGCAGCTCTCCCACCTTCGTGTTACACACTCAGGAAAGTACCTTTGCCTAAATGTGTCTCCTCCTCTGTAAAAATAGAAGACAAATATGGTTTCAGGGTCACTTGAGGATTTGATGATATCATGGACATCAGTGTTCAGTACAATGCCTTCCACATGTGAATGGTCAACACTGGCGTTGCTATGGTAATGGTGGTTAGATGGGCTCCTTGTGCCCAGAATTGGTATCCCAAAGCAAAGAGTACTAGATCACCATGCTGAAGGAAGCAGCCAGAAGGTCTCAGAGGTGGGATTAAGAGCATCTAGGGTGTCCTGTATGTGTCAGCCTTGGCCTTCGCTGCTGAGGTAAACATAGCTGTTATGCTTGAGTGAGGATGCTTGGGCACAGCTGGTTGGCAGCTGTGTTTCATTCCTGATTGGGAGGGGAGAATCAAGCAGCTGCCACACCAGGTGCAGTCTCAGCCAGAACCATCCCTGGCCTAGTTGAGGCTGTAGGTGTGATGCGTCAGGGTGGCCCTTGCAGAGCATAGTGGGGCCAGGTGCCTGTGCATACAGCCTGCTCCAGCAAGGTAGCTGCAGAGAAAGCATGGACAGGGTGTGGTTCCATAAGCAGGAGCCAGGGTCCCACAGCCAGTTCCAGGCCCCTTGCTAAAAGCTCAGAGTGAGAAATCAGGGTGACTTTGTTTCCCATGGCTACCATTTAAGGACCCAGTCACAGGGTGAGGGTGACATCTCTAAGCCTTAGCCCCTTCTAAAAACATAGGGCAGGATGCTATACACTCAGGGTTCATCATGGTATAAATGAACAGGTTGCTGTGAGTGGTCCTGTTTTCTTGGAGACACCTCAACACACTAGAGCCAGGAAAGACAGCAGTGACTACCTGAGCTGGACCCTACCACACTCAGGAGAGAAATTTGCAGCAAGACAGGATGAGGGACACATTGTAACTTGAAACCCTGGGGGTCAAAAGGTGAGGGAATAGGTGGTTAATATGGTCCTCCAGTGAGGGTCCTGTGGGGCCTGTGCCCTGCTGCGGAGCTTTCGGGTATTCAGGCCGTTTGCTGAAATGCTGCTGCGGTGGTTTAGTCATGAATAGCCACACAAGGGTCATGTGCTGAGGGCTCAGAACTCACCTTGTGGTGCTACTGAATGGCAGCTGGATAATGAAGGCGCTGATCTTCAGTAAAGTCACTAATGGACTAGGCTGTGAGGAGGTAGGGGCTGGCTGGGTAAAGTAGGTCAATGGGAGCGTGACTTTGAAGGGTGCGTCTGATCCTGGCACTTGGTGGTGATGATAATGGTTGTGGCGCTGCTGCTGTTGCTGATGATAGTGATGGTGGTGATGCTGGTGCTACTGTTGCTGCTGCTGCTGCTGCTGCTGCTCCTGCTGCTGGTGCTGCTGCTTCTGATGTTAGTGATGATGGTGATGCTGGTGCTGCTGCTGCTGCTCCTGCTGCTGTGCTGCTGCTTCTGATGTTAGTGATGGTGGTGATGCTGGTGCTGCTGCTTCTGATGTTAGTGATGCTGGTGATGCTGGTGCTGCTGCTGCTGCTCCTGCTGCTGTGCTGCTGCTTCTGATGTTAGTGATGGTGGTGATGCTGGTGCTGCTGCTTCTGATGTTAGTGATGGTGGTGATGCTGGTGCTGCTGCTGCTGCTGATGTTAGTGATGGTGATGCTGCTGCTGTTGATGTTAGTGATGCTGGTGATGCTGGTGCTGGTGGTGATCATGTGATAGTAGCAATGACGGGATGATAATAGTTATGGTGGTGGCGATGATTGCTAACATTTGGAAACATCGAGAACCAGGCAGGTTAGTTTAATTCCCCTGAATTAACTCATTTAATCTTTAAAAAAGCATCTAAGGTGCATACTTTTATGGCTCCTTACATGAGCTCATCATGTCCAAGTGGTTCCTGGGAGAGAGCAGCTCATGTGGGAGTTGGGGTTCAGGGGCAGAAAGGAGAGGGTACCTGTCTAATGAGGGTGCTCACTCCTGAGAGGGTTGCTACCTGCTTTCCAGGCCTAAGCCCAGACATAAGGAGAATGAACATCTTGCCTGAGATCAGCAGAGACCAGGCAGGACTGAGTAGGTTCGAACTCAGAGCATTCATGACACACAGGCCAAGTGTTGAGGATGCAAAGCTGAGTCCGGTGGACTTAGCCCGTCTGTGCATGTGTGACAGGACTGCTGGGAAGACAAATTCATTCCGTGACCAGGGAGGGACAGGGAAGCCCTCCAGCCACGGGGTCAAAGGAAGGCCTGCTCGAGGGGGTGACTTTTAGTCCTGGGGAGACAAGATCTACATCAAAGCGTGGCTATATGGAAGCCAATGGGCAGGGCTGTGCGCACACCGGCTGCTATCAAGGCCTCATCCAGGCCCTCCAAGCTCCCAGACCCACCGCCAGCCAGGCAGGACTGTGGCCTCGGCAGCTGCCTCACACGGGTCTATTTTTAGGTCAAGTTCAGCAATGAAAGCAAACACATTGTCAAGATCATGGTCAGCTTGGATCCCACCCACGAACAAACCTCTCTGTGACACCAAAAGACAAAGTGGGTCTGTGTTGGGGTGACAAGGACTTCTGGCAAAAGTCTTGGCTTCCAGCGGGTGGAGGCTGGATCCCAGTCCAGCCCTTGGGTGAACCGGAAACATCAAGGCCTCCTCCACATCCAGTATGAAGATGCACATTAACAATGTGGCCATTCATCTTGAGAAATGGCCACTTCCCACCAATGTGACTATGGTGCCAGGGGAGTGGGCAGAGAAGCCAGGGGTGGGGTAGGGATGGGATAGGTATGGGGGGGGAAACAGGTGGGTCCTGCTTGTTGAAGGGAGTTCGCTTCAGACACTTCAATGCTGCTTCATCACTAAGGTGGTAGCCATCAGCCAGCCATTGTATGAGGGCCTTGTAGGACCTGTGGGTCATCCTAGCATGACAGTTCTAATAGCCTCCGGTGACTTAACACGGGTCCCTGTTTGTGAGCTCTGTATACATCCCCTTTCCCTCTGTATCACTGCCCATTTTATAACTGTGAAAGCTAAAGACCTGCGAAAACAATTTGTCCAGGATCTGAATTCAAGCGTGTTATGATTTGCATCTTAAATGTTCCTCAAAGGTCCGTGGTTTCCAGGCTCCGGTACTACTGGGAGATAGTAGAACCTTCAGGAATTGGAGCCTAGAGGGAGGAAATTAGGTCAGTGGAGGTATGCCCTCGAAGAGGAAATTGAAACACCAACTGCCCCCACTCCTGGCTACCAGGATGTAAACAACCTCTTCCGCCTGCACTCCTGAGGTGCACAGACCTAGTACAATAGGAACCATTGACATGGACTGGGATTTCCAAAACCATGAGCCCAAACAAACCCTTCCTTCCCTGAAGACGTCTGTAGTGCAACAGCAACATTTCACAGCAATGCCTAAGCAGCTCAGAGTCTGCCCACACCTTCCCTCCCATTCATCCAAAGATGAGCTTACACATCCCTTCAGAGAGCATCCTATCTGCTTGGCTGGGTTAAATGCCTCCTCTGTTGGAGAAGACATCACACCGAGGCAGCACCCCCATCAGGCAGAGTCCTTGTAGCCAAAGATGGTGTGTGGTCCTCTCTACTGTCCCTTGGGTTCAGTCCTGACAACTCCCTCAGAGCAGAGTTGGTATGCACACGCAAGCTGGGAAGAACCAGGGGGTGAATGCAGCCTTTCATTCTCCAAGGACAGACACCAAGGCCCAAGGGTGTTCCAGGGTCAAAGTGACCTAGGCAGCATGCCTTATGCTGCTGGGCTTTAGGCATGCTGCCATGGGCTTGGTCTCCACACGTGGTCACGATGCAAGCTGCGTCCCACCCCCTACCACAGGCTCCAGACTGAAGACCGGGTCTCTCACACCCCAGCACATGCAGGGCTGCCCTCTGCTTGCTTATATTGCTATCACAGCTTGGTTCCCCTCACTCATGCTGTCTGCCTAACGGCTGGGCCAGTATACTTTTTTTTTTTTTTCTTAAAATTGTGGTTAAAAAAAAAAAACCACATAGCATGAGGCAGATGGTGGTGTATGCCTGTAATCCCAGACTTGGGTGGCAGAGACAGGCAGATCTCTGAGTTCGAGGCCAGCCTGGTCTACAGAGTGAGTTCCAGGATAGCCAGGACTATATGAAGAAAATCCCTATCTTGAAAAACCAAATCCAAAACCAACCAACCAAACAACAACAACAACAAAAAATCCACACACATAACGTAAAATGTCTTATGCTCACCATTTTCAAGGCAATGTTCAGTGACATTCCAAAGTACTTGCTAGAAGTATGTGGTCACCTCTTGGCAGGCAGAAGAAATGGGTGGGGAGAAGAAGAGGGGAATGAAAGAGAGAGAGAAAGAGAAAGACAGACGACAGACAGACAGAGACCAAGAGCAGAGCACCTCTAAGGCATGCTGCCATGGGCTTGGTCTCCATACCTAATTTCTCCAGCAAGGCACTGTCTCCTTTAATAGCTCTACCATCCGGGGCCCCAACATTGAAAACACAAGCCTGGGGGCGCCTTTCTCAGTCAAACTATGATGGGGTGAGCACATCGTGTGCCTGGTCAGGATTTGTTTTCCCAGCCATCTGCCGTGGATGCCTGTGCTGTTTCCAGGAAGTAGTTTCTGTGGCTCTATCAGGGAATCTGTCAGCTGCTATGGAGAAAATTCAAGAACAGTTTATTCATGGTTGATGTCCAACAAATCAACAGATGTCTCTAAGCACCTGTGTCGGATGGGTGTCTAGTGCCCTCAGCTCTGTATAGCATGTGACTCTGCATATGTGGTGTATTTAGGGACACAGTCTAAGTATGTATGTGTGCACAGCTGTATGTCTGTGCATGGTGTGTGTGTGCGTGTGTGTGCGCACCTTAGCTACTTTCTATTCCTGTGATGACCAGGACTAAGGAAACTTAAAGAAGTTTATCGGGGCTTACAGTTATGAAGTATTAGAGTCCATGACCATCATGGCAGCTGGCCAGCAGGCATGGTGTTGGAACATCAGCAAGAGCTTACATCCTTATCCACAAAGAGGAGGCAGGAAGAGAACTAACTGAAAATGTCCTGAGCTTTTTTGTTTGTTTGTTATGTTGTTTATTATTCAAGACAGGTGTTTTTTTTTAACAGCCATAGCTATCCTGGAACTAGTTCTGTAGACCAGGCTGGCCTTGAACTCACAGAGATTCAAACCTTAAGACCTCCCAGTGACCCCTCCCAATCCTTTTTAAACAGTTCCACAACTGGGGACCAAGCGTTCAAATAATGAGCCATTCTCAATCAAATGGGGAGTCTAAGTCTGCTCGAGCATTTCCCAGCCAGGCTGCCTGTCATCAGAGTCTGACCTGCCCAGGAGCCCTGCCTTAGGTGGTCCCCAACAGGATGCGAATTACAGACCTCAGGCTAAATTCACACACAACTTGTTTTCGTCTTTCATCTAATCAAGGAGTCGTGTGTGTGTGTGTGTGTGTGTGTGTGTGTGTGTGTGTGTGTGTGTGTGATGTTGAACACACATGCCATGACAGTTTATACGGAGGTCATACACAACCTGCAGGAGTCAGTTGTCCCCTTCCACTGTATGGGCCCCAGAGATTAAACATCAGTCACAGCAGTTGTGGCAGGTGCCTTTATTTGCCAACACACTTCTTTCTCCCACCTCTGAATAACCCCTGATGACACATGAAAGCCATGCTGGCTCCTTGCATATCTGTCCTAAGAAAGGGGGTTGGACTATCTAAGGCAGGCCAGACTCTGACCACAGGCAACCTGACAGAGAAAATACCTGAGCATTCTCAGAATCCTGGTTAGATGGGTTCACGGAGTTCCAGAGGAACGCTGGGTTTGGGGAGCAAAGCCTGCATTGCCTGCATGTCAGACATAGGCACGGGCGGGGGGGTCCAACAAGCACATCCTGGTCCCCTCCAGAGATCGAGGCCGCTGTCCAGCGCTGCTGATGGGCACATAGGGTGCTGTCTTCACAGTTGTGTCAGTGATGGTGTTACTGGACGTGGGGGACACAGCCTGTGCCCCAGGCTGGGTTCAGCCACCCATCACCAATCAGCCAATTCAAAGAGTCAACCTTATGGTGGAAAGCAGAGACATTTATTCAGTGTGACCACATTGGAAGATGTACTTGAGAGGATTGTCACTAAATGTCTTTGTCCCACTCCCAGGGATCTGGAGAAGGTTCTAGTCAGGGGAACCACTGGACAAAGGCCAGGACTGGAAAAGAGCACCAGCTGGATCCAGGAAGGCCTGAAGACCAAGAGCCCGGGGTGAGAAAGGAGGGGTGACAGTAGGTAAGACAGAGAGAGTCGGTGACTGGGTGGTAACTGTGTACTGCAGAGGCTGGGGTCAGGGGCTGGGTGGGGGCAGGCACAGCCCAGGGCCCCTACTCCCCTCAGCTGGGTCTTTGGCCACCTGTGTGGTGGGGAGGACATGATGAGTCCTTAGGGTTGGAGCTGGTTCAAGGCCACCCTGTGCTCCTTACTGAGGAGCTGTTTGTCCTGTAGCAGCTGTTGTCATTGCTACCTACCTGAGGGATGGGTCAAACCTGGCCAGGCCTCATGGAGACCAGCCATCAGTTCATGTATGGCCAGGAACAATCCTCTTCTTCTCAGGGCCTCAGTTTCCCCCACATCCAGCCGGGCATTGGAAGGTCGGGCCCCAAGCTGACTACTCCGTTTGTGAATAGAGCTCCTAGTTGGAATGGGGTAGCCTTGTGAACACCCCTGTTCATAGTCTCACGGGACACACAGTGGAGGGCGGGTAGGAACTTAGCTGTTGGGGCTTCGTGGGAACCCAAAGGGTTGCACAATGCTCTGGCAGCAGCTGGCTGACTCTGAAAACGTTGTTTTTCACAGACTGCAGCTGGCTGAGCAGCTGAGGGTCAGCCCGCTTGGCTGGGAGCGGTCAGGGACCACTCTCCCAAGGCTGGGAGAGGAAGGGGACTGCTAGGGCCACCCACACAGGGCCCTGGGGTGTGGGGACTGGTCCCTGGCATATGGTGAGCCCTCTCTAAGAGCTCCTGGTTCTCAGGAGGGGTGTGAGGTGTGTGATCACGACCTCACCGAATACTGTAGCTCAGAGCTGAAGGCCACTGGGTTAGAACCCAGACAGTCAGTCCCTCTGAGCTCAGAGACTCCACCTTCAGCCTCCCATATTATATAAAGTCAACCAGAGGCCAGAGAAGAGAGTGGTAGGGTAGGAAGAGGAAGAGGGGAGGCAGGTGGGGGGCACTTTGGAGCCCAGATAATCCCTGTGTGCCTTTTCATTCAGGATAATAATATTAATTTCACTTTACAGCTGGGGAAACTGAGGTAGCCACACCATGTTGTGCTGGGTCAGGCTGTTGGGGGGCCCCAGGGGCTTGTGGGGTCCCAGTGCTAGAGCCAGTAGGGGTCCAGAGATACCCAGGGCAGCATAGCTTGGCTGAGTTGGTGTCTGAGAAAGGAGGGGCCTGTGAACCCCTGTCTCTCAACTGCTATGGGGTGGACATGGCCTAGAAAGGAGGACTTAGAGGGGTGCTAAAGCTTAGGTGGGGATGGACATTGAGGGGAGCCAGGCCTCTGTCTACCACGTATAAGGCACTAACACATGATATGAAAAGCAGAACACAGACCTGGGCCTGAAACGTTTATGGTGAGCTGTGATGTCTTCGTGTCAGGGTCTCCACAGAAGCAAGCAGGGCCTGCTAAATTTGGTCCAGCCAGGCGGGAGCTGGGAGGGGCAGACACTGCATGAACTCTACCAGGCTCTGAAGTCAGGTCTGGTCTCTCAGAAGATGCTAGTGGTGGCTGTACTGAAACAAGGGGCAGACAGAAGTGGGTGGCCAATGGGCATCTAAGGCAGGATATGACATGGGTTGGGAGACGTTGGTATAGTCATGCTGTGGTAACCTGTGTCTGTGTCCCAAAGTCAAGAGAGTGGCAAGTGGGTTAGCAGGCACACTCCTTACAAAGTTGCTTCTTGCCCTTTCTAGCCCTTTCTGCCTGAGCACTGAAGTATACACCCATCTTCCCTTCTAGTTAGCTACCCAGCACATAGCCAGCCATTCTCCACAGCTGCCAAAAGTTAGGACCTCTGTCTCCAGGGGGTCCCAGTACAGATGCTGAAGCTGCCCTGGGTGTTTGAGGCTGGGGAACAGGAGCCCTAGAGTGGGTCACTCAAAATGCCTGCAGTTTATACTAGAGAAGCAGCCTGGGTCATCCAGCTGTGCAGATCCTGTCCCTGTGTGTAGGTTCAGCTAGAAGGTTCCAGATCCTTTTGAACTCTATGGTCCAGAAAAGCATGGTTGTGGGTCTCCAGCCCCAAAGCCTCACACCAAAGAGAATTTCCTCTTGGAAATTTCAGACGGAGTCCTACTTCCAGTCACTGTGGGCTGTGGGTAGTGTTTGTGAACAGAAACAAAAAAGGCAGGCAGAGACAGAGCTCAGCCACATACATGGTCAAGTATGCAGGGAGGGGCTCGGGTACTCACTGGGGGACTTGCCCTTCTAGCTGCTGTTGTTTCCTATGACAACAGAAGTTGGGTAGTGTCGGCGGGGGGGGGGGGGTAAAACCTCAAAACTGGATGTGAAGGAACTGTCCCCAGAGGCCTGACTTAAGGTTGCCCATAGCAGCAGGTAGCCCTGGGATCTGGTGTGTTCCATGCCACTCAACGGTAGACACTGAATAAACCTGGAAAGGCCACTTACATGTCTCAGATTGGCACCAGAGATGTACTCGGTGTGGAACCCCAGAAAGACCCCGGTCGGCGGGGTGCAAACACCTCTCTGGCTGACAGCTCTGTGCTTGTAAACTTTAATTTCATACAGTAGAGAAACATACAGTACAAGCAACATGGGAAATGAGGGTAATTTTACAGCAAAGCTCACAGACACACTTGAAACACTAGGGAGAACAAAGATGCCCTTGGGAGCCTGCTGGCTGCTGGGTGGCAGTCTTCAGAGATGGCTGGTGCACCCAGAACTGCATGTAGAGGTGAAGTGGCTCAGTCCTTGCACCTCAGGCAGGTGCCAGCTCCCTCTTTGGCCACCACGTGGTCACCTTGGGAGAATGAGCTCTCAGGATTGGAGACTGTGTGATCATGATACTCTGCTTCCTGCCTGCCTGGGCCAGCACAGGGCTCAGCTCAGCAGTGAGGAACATTTACCTGCTCCAGGTCAGGACCCTGACTTCTCCAGGGGACAGCTGCAGGGCCTGACCCCCATGGATGCCAGGTGGCAGGGCAAGCAGCCCCTGTCTTAACATGAGGGGGTGCTGAGGCAGATGGAACCAGATGGGGTCAGGAGAGTCCTTGGGAGAGGAGAGGTCTAGGCACTGGGATATAAGGGAGAGGAGGTGGGGTGGAAGCTAGGCGGAGCTTCCTGAGGGTAGAGGCAGGAAGCTGGGGCAAGGACAGACTTTCAGGGAAGTTTCTGGGAGTTTCTAAATCCAGAGAACTCAGAAGGTGACATCAGGAGCCTTTGGTCCAGGGGACACTGTACTTCCTCTATTGGAACTGGAATTCAGGGTCAAGGCTGAGATCCAGACCCCCTGGTTAGGCCCAGCCTTGACCTCAGCCCCGATGCAGAGAGGAGCCTGCTGGCCCTGCTGAGGATCACAGCAGCCCTTCGTCCTGATCTCATGAAGGTAGGGACTCCGCCTTCTGTAGGCTTTGGCGCGGCATTGGAGGAAGGTAGCCTCACATCACCACCTCAGGCGTGATGCTGAAGAGGAGGTCATCATTCCCCCGCCGCACCTCCAGCAGGAGTGGGGACTCATTCAGGACAGCTTCCTGCAGCTCACTGGAGTCCACCAAGGGGCGTCCATTGACTTTGACGATGATGTCGCCATCTTCGATGCCGCCTCTGCCAACCAGGAGAAAGACCCTCAGCATGCACGTACTTTCAGGGCTCAGGTGGGGCTCACCTGGGCTCAGCAGCAGCAGTTTAACAAAATAGTTTTGAGAAAGAACACCAATGGAAAGCCAGTGGCATGTGGTAGCCAGTGCTGTCCAAACCGCAGAAGGAGGAGCAGGCCCACCTCCCCACAGCAGTCTGCATGCCAATGGGGCCCCTCTAGATCCCAGAGCCACAGTTGAAAAACCACTGATAGGACCTACCCATCAAAGCATGGATGAGACAGAGGCCAGGATGTCAGGGAATGACCACATGGGGCACATGGCCTCAACTCATGATGCTCCAATACTTAACACTGCTTTGTTTGGTTGGATTTCATTTTTTTGAGACAGGGTCCTATGTGGCTTAGGCTGGATCTCTAACTAAGGCTGGCTTTGAACTCCCAATCCTTCCGAATCTATCTCCCAAATGCTGAGGGCACAGGCTTGTGCCACCATACCAGGTCTGTACCTAACATTTCTGTAGTTCTTAAAAAAACAAAGTTTCATCTCATTTGGCCATGACAAAGTCTCTGGGACGGGGAGTCAACAAAATCAGGTCCTCTTTACAGATGAGAAAACTGAGGCCAAAGCACTTTCTGGAGAGAGGGAGGATTGGAGACAGCTTTTGGCCCAAGCAGGGACTCTTCAGCCTCTGCTTCGCAAAGGAAAGATCCCTCTGCTCCAAGGACAGGCGTGGCCAACGCTCTCAGGGACAGTTCATCCCTCCCATAGCTCTGAGGAGAGGCCAGACTTCATAGCTCCTTGCCAGGAGGCTTGTGGGTCACATAAGGTCAGTGAGAAGGCCCAGCCCAGGCCCCAGCACACACCTCCCCCCGTGTCTGAGTGCCACAGCCCTCCCTCTGCTGGCGGGGCATACCTCTGAGAAGGTGAGTTGGGCACGACCTCTTGCACGTATATTCCACTGCTAACGGCTGGAAAGTCTGGGTTGGCGGCCTTCAGCTCCTCCACCAGACTGGAAAGGCAGTTCTGTGTCAGCCCCTGCCTGCAGCCCAACTCCCTGGCATGTGGCTCTCCCTTTCCGCCACCACCCATGCCAGACAGACAGCCTCCTGTGTGCTCTTGGGGCACCCAGAGCCCATGAGATAGGGCTGCTCAGCGGCCACAACTGGCTGCGGGTGTGGAGAGGGGATAGCTAGATGGAAGGACGGGTTCGAAAGGGTGGCGGAGGAAGGACAGATGGGTGGGTGGAAGGACAGGAGGCACTGGGTGGGAAGGTGGAGAATGCTTCAGTCATGGAGTGGACAGAGAAGACTGGACAGATGGTAAGTGGATAGGTGGCTGGAGAGGCGCACAATGTAAAGATGAGTTGGTATACTGGTCTCAGCTGCAGTTTGCTTAAAATTTGCTACCTAGATTGACAGCTACTGAAGTAGGAAGTGAAGGGTGGTTGGTGAGTATCTCCGAGATATCCCCAGAGCTTCACAGTGTAGAGAAGCCTCCTTTACATCCCTGGGCTGGACTTTCCTCCTCCCTCCTCCCCAACCCCCTTTATCACCTACATCCTGTATTTCCAGGCAGCTGCCCTGTTCTGAACTTCTGCCAGGGCCAGAGCCAAGAGATGGGTGGGAACACAGCCATCTCCTTGGAACTCACAGTCAAGGTGGCAGGCAGGGTGGGAGGACACCTGACATGCCATTCCAACACTGTGGGGTGGCACAGTGCCATAAGAAGGTGCTGAGTGCAAACAGGGGAGGCTCTCCTACATAAGTGGCCTGGGGAGATGGAGAAGTGTCTACTAGGAGCTCCGAACATGACCATGTTTGGAAACAAGGTCTTTGCCACTCTGCTTGGTCAGGGACCTTGAGATGAAGTCATGGACCTGGGCAGCTCTCATATCCAGTGACTGGCAGTTTTGATGCTCAGACACAGAGTGAAGGAGGCCATGTGGAGATGGGCAGGGATGAGGGCTCAGCCTGCTGAGGAGTGCCCACAGCCAGACGGAGTCAAGACACACAGGCAGGATGCATCCTGGAACCTCAGAGAGTGAGCCCTGTGGACACCCAATTTCAGTGTCTCATCTCCAGAACCCTCAAGTAATTTATTTTGGTTGTTTTAAGCTATCTAGTTTTAATTGCTTATTATGGGAACCCTAGGAAGCAAATTCTGGAGGCTTCCTGGAGGAAGGGGCATCTAAATAGAGTTGTGAAGGAGCAGAAGGAACCCATCAGGCAATGGTGGTGGGTCTGACACTTCTAGCACCTGCCAGGAGCTGGGCATAGTGGACAGTATGTGGAAGCAGCTCGTGGGAAGACAGGACAGAGGGATGTCACCCGTGGCACTCACCTTGATGTGATGGTCCGCATCCGGATGCCAATGAAGCGCTTCTTCCAGTCTGGAAATGGAACACAGTAGGTTCCATTAGGCTACATGGTCACTGCCCTTGAGAAAGGAACCTACATGAGACTCAGTAGGGTGGGGAACCAGGAGCCATTTTGCTTATGAGCAGGGGCCTGGGGCTGCCCAGCCCTGACTGCTCTTTGGAACTATGGCATGTCTGGCTCTAATCTGCTCATGGCAGGTGGCTTTAGTCCCTCTCACCCTTCATTTGGCCCTGCACCTTTGCCCCCCCCCACTGAACTCCTTCCTCACTCCAGCTTCTCCAGGTTCCCCACTGCTGAGGGCCCCCTGTCCTTGCTGGAGTCAAAACTCGTACCTCTCTCTGCCCTCTCTGTAAATGCAGCATCACCTGGCGATGCCCAAAGAGCTGCCCTCCCTCACCTTCCCTGCCACCACCCCTAGCTGCTCTAGTGGTGAAACCACGGGAAAGGTTCTGAACCCAAAGCAATGTTGACACCTTTCAAGTTTTCATTTGTTAAAATTCCCTGAACACAGTGGAATTAAACCAGAAATCAACACCAGGAAGCGCCTGTGAAACCCAAATGCTTAGGAAGTAAGTGACTGAAAACCAAAGGAGAAAGGAGAGAACATTTTCAACTGCATCAGTGAAACAATCCCTAACTAAAACTTTCAGGGCACAGAAGCTGATCTTAGAAGCAAAGAGCACAACTGGACACCCAGATCAGAGAAAAGGACTCAGGCGGGAGAGATGGCTCAGCAGGTAAAGGTTCTTGTGGTACAAGTTGGGTGACTTGGGTTTGATCTCCAGAGCCCACATAAAGATGGAAGGAGAGATCTGACCCCACAAAGCTGTCCTCTACCCCTTTACATGCATGCCATGGCACACATGGCTCCCTTAGAAATAATAAAATTTTTAAAGAGATGTATTTACTTTTGTTTTATGCACATGAGTATTTTATCCGTATGTATTATATACATCACATGCATGCAATGCCCATGTTGGCCAGAAGAGGGCATCAGGTCCCCCTGGAAATGGAGTGACAGCAGCCATGTGGGTGCTGGGAACTGAACCCAGGTCCTCTGCAAGATCAGTAAGCACTTCTAACTGCTGTACCATGTCTCCAGCCCCAATATTTTTTTTTAATTTAAAGAGGAACGAACGTCTCAAACCAGTGGTTTCAGATTCCTTTTAAAAACAAGAAAAAAAAAAAAACCAAAGGTGGCAGGTGACACTCAAAGGAAGAGGAAAAGACGGAACCGATGAGCACAAGACAGCCCGGCAGAGATGTCAGCGAACCAAACCCCAGCCCTCTGAAATCAATAAAATGGACAAACCACTACCCGGTGTGATCGTGAGATAAAGACAGATAGTTACCAAAGTCAAGAATTAGAGATGAGGTGTGGCTGCAGACCCTCAGACCTCACAGGGCTGCAAGGGGAGCTTCCCACCGCTTCGTGTCCGTGCATTCCACCATTCAGGGTCTGGAAAGCCCCACTTACGTTCATTCAAGAAGAAATGAATGGCCGGAGCCCTCCGTCTAGTAATGAAGTTGATGCATAGTTAAAAATATTCCCACAAAGAGCTCAGACCTAGATGATGAAGCTGGTAGTTTAAGGACGAAACAGCCCAGGTTCTACAGATACCTCCGGAGGACCTCAAAGTGATGCTGCTGTCTCCTGACCAAACCCAGAAACTAGACCATCAACCTCTTGTCTTGGTATAAGCAAAACTGCTTCAAATGCTTACAGCAATCAGATCCAACACACCAAATATATAATATATCACAACAGAAAGATTTAGTCCGGGAATGTACAGGACGGTTTAACATTAAAAGATCAGCCTGCACTCGGGAGGCAGAGGCAGGAGGATTTCCTGAGTTCGAGGCCAGCCTGGTCGACAGAGCAAGTTCCAGGGCAGCTAGGGCTACACAGAGAAACTGTGCCTCAAAAAAACTAAGAAACAAAAGAGCAGCCTGACATAGTGGCACAGGTCTGTCGCCCCAGTTACTCCACAGGCTGAGCCAGGAGAGTGGCAAGTTCAAGACCTGCCTGCAGTTCAAAGTGAGTTAAAGGCCAGTCTGGGTGATATGCTGAAACTCTGACTCAATATAAAAAGTTAGAAGAGGGCTGGGAATATGACTCAGTGGTGAGCACTTGCCTACCTTGTATTTGACCAGGATTCAGTTCCCAATACTTAAAAAAAAAAATAAAAAAGTAAGAATTAGCTAATTCTAGTTATATTATGGATTGAAAAGGAAAAAAAACATACTATGAGCTAAACAACCCTCACGTTGTGTACCTATGAGAAGCCATAACAGAAGGAAAACTTTTCAGCTTGATTAATAATAATAACAATAATAAGTTTAGCCAGCAGTATGCCTACTGGCATAAGACTGAATGCCTCTTCCCGTGGGAACTGGACAAGGAAGGCCATTCCCAAAAACCTTATTCAATATTTTGGTCAATTTGGGGAATGAGGGTGGGCCATTCAGATGGAAAATGGGAGAACTGTCTCTCTTCACAGACCACACAATCCTCTACAACAGAAAACCCAGTGACATCTACTAAGAAGGTACTAGAACCCGTGAGTTATCAAGTATTCAACGTACCAAAGTCAAGTTTGTGTGTAGATTCTGGTAGCAGACCATCAGAAATTGGCCATATACAGAGTATACTGTATACTCTGTATAACATGCTGAAAAAAGCCGGGCGCTGTGATCCCAGATCTGAGGGTGCAACACTGTTAAAACCCCAATTCCCCCCACCCCAGAGTCTTTGACAGACACACTGAAGCTCCAATCAAAACACCATCTGGCTTTTGATTTCCTTCCATACAAACCGACAAGCTGATTCTCAACAGTATCTGGATCAAAGGAGCTCAGAGAGCAGAGATGATGAGGAAGAGCAGAGGGCTCAGACCCCCTGACCTCAGGACTTCCTGGGAGAGCCACAGGCGCTCAGATCCCCTGACCTCAGGACTTCCTGGGAGAGCCACCGGCACTAAGCCATGCAGCATTGGGACAAGGATGAACAGCTTAATTTGTGGTAAATCTGGGGAACTACTTGGGTGGACAAAGCAAAGTCCTTAGAGCAAATGATGCTAGAACAATCCATTATCCAGAGCAAATGATGAATGAGCAGCAACAACGCCCAGGGGAACTGGGCTGAAAGGTTCTGGATCCTACCTGAACCACAGACAACTCAGCTGTAGTTCTGAGGCCTCTGGGAGGGTCTATGGTGTGCAGGAGCAGTGCTATAGTGAACTAGGGCTCTGCTGGCTGGTGATGCCGAGTGATGGAGTAGTTGTGGGGCCAATCTACCCAGGAGGGAGGGCCTGGAGACTTGCAGATAGGTGGCAAAAGGGCATAGGGCTCAGGGAGGATGAGGGAGTGCCCTTAATTGAGAGATCAGCAGGTGAGGTTTAGGGACAGTGCCTTTGACACTCATTCGATGTCCCATTAGCACTGTACATTCAACTCATGCAAGGAGAGGCTGGGAAGTGAGGTGGGGAGTATGGGACTTCACTGTGAACAACACCTAAATCCAGGAACCTGGATCAGGACAGGATAAAGCCCGATATCCCTTGGGTATCCAGAATGCCCCTCCTTTGACACCTCCACTTGACCTGTAGCCTAAGGCCATGTTTAAAAAGCACAAAGTTCAGCTTCCTGTGGGTATGGGGAGTGGGGCTTCATCCCTTTCCTATGGGGGATTCCTTCCTGGCAAAGCAGCATCCTGGGGCCACCTTTGAGGCCAGTGACATCCTAGATAGGGGACAACTATTGTAGGTCACCTGGCAGTACCCCAGCCCCAACCACAGAGGCTGGGTATTTAGGCACACTGCTGAGGTGAGGTATGGAGGGGTGGTGGGGTTCTGTTGGCTCTCTAGGGTTAGTCCATTGTATCTGTCAACTCTGCCATCCTATCCCGATCTCTGTGGGAAAAACACCTCTGTAAGGCATGCACAGCCCAGCTGGAAAGATACTAGTACATGTGGGAATCTTCACTTTGTCCCCCAAGTATCCCCCACTTTAATGAGCAGCAGGGCATCAGCAACAGAATCCCGAGATAGGGAAGGGGGTCCCTTGAAGGGCATGGACAGATGGGTACCTGAAAATGTTCTGGACCTAGAGAGCAGTGGCTACAGAAAGTACCACTAAACCATACTTGCCACCCTCTCTCTCTCTCCCTCTCTATCTCTCTCTCTCTACACACACACACACACACACACACACACACACACACACACACACACACACACACTCACACACCTCTAAACAATGTCAAGAGCAAATCTCCATCAAGGACTTCCCATATTTGAGAGCTTCATTCTGAGGCAGGTTGGAGGAGTGCCTGGCCCCAAGGGTAAGCAGGGGACACAGGTGACATTATTCCCATACATGTTCCTTGAGGTAAGCAGATTTTAGTGTTTCTGGGTTTGTTCTTTCTTTAAATAGGGTAAACATTTAGGAGCAGGCCATTAGGTCTCCAGGCTCTTCTGTCTCACAGCCTTGAACAGGGGCTATAAGCCAACAAAGCCTTCTTTGGCGGCCTGTATGGCTGTTGTGCACACTCCACAGTCTTTGGGGGTGGGGGAGAACTTCACTCCAGCTGCAAGAACCTCTGCAACCACAGCTGCCTCTGGAGCCAGGAGGTCTCGCTCCAGTCAGGCCAGTTCCAGACAGTTCCAGGATGCCTCACTCCAGCCTTAAGAAGCCTTGGTGACCTCCACACAACCCCTCTCACAGATGCTTCAGCCCTGGCAGCGGCAGTCTTCAACAAGTTCAAGGGTGGGGTGGGGCAGCACCTCCCTGGTGACTGTGGGAGCTGTCAATCACAAATTGCTTGTGATTGGCAGAAAAGCAGCTGTGCTCATGAGAGGCTTGTGATTGGTGGACAGATAGCTGTACTGTGATTGGTAGGATCCTACCATGCTCTTTCTTGCTATATAAGGACACATCCCTCAGCCCCTATAAAGGCTTCTTACTGACTGGTCTTTTGCCTACTTCTAATCTTTATCACAGATAGGGTGGGCTGAATTGGTTGCACAAAAAGCAGACAAACCCTCCAAGTTCCCAGTCCAGTTGGCAACAACAAAAGACAGCAAGGAGTGTTCTAGAGAGCCCTGAGAACTACAGACCCGACACCCAAAGCTCAGAGTGGTAGTCTCAAAGGCAGCTGAGAGTCCCAGAGAACCACTGAGAGCTATAGATACCCAAAGCTCTGAAGAGTTCCAGAGATCAACAGAGGGAAGACTGAAAGAAAATGGCCAAGAACAATACTACAGTCCAAAAAACCATGAAGAGCCCGAAGAGGGTGCAGAGACGTGGAGAGCGGCGAGGAGAGCTGAGGAGCAGAGGGTCCCCACACCCAGTGCTCTGGAGCTATAATTCTAGGAACTTTAGAAGCCCAGTCTGTGAGCCTCGTGTCTCAGGAATATCAGCACTAAGGAAGCTGCCCTTTGTCTGTCTGTGATCTCTCTCGGGTCAGGACAGAGGAACCCAGCCAAATGTCATGACAGCTCCCCGGCATTTGCTTCCCTCCCCACTCAGCAATAAGCCCCTCCTTGGCTCCTTTTGGTAAACCTCTTGCCTTTTGGTAAACCCATGTCTCAACCTTCAAACAAAGCCTGACTCAACAGTGAGAAGGTGACTGTGCCCTGATGTCTTCCTGCCTCCTCTCAGCCACTGACCCCCACCCAACAGCCAAGGTGTCCTACTTACCATGACTCCTTCCCCACGGCCCAACATTGAGCCTATGTAGGTCCCCTGCTCTGAAAGTCTCCTCAGTACCACCCCCCACACTGGCCTCTTGGGACGCTGGGCTATCCTGAACTGCCCACAGTATCTATCCTGCTGAGATAAGTATATCCCCATCTCCTGAGCTCCTCTGCTCCCCATATTTCCTGCCCAGGCCTATCATTTAGATGTTATATCATCCCAAGTTCCTCTAGGTTTCCCTCCCTGCTAGAGGGACAGCTCAGAAGGCTGTACACACACTTAGGTGTAGGCAGGGCAGCTCAGCCAGTCATACTGTGACTGCCCAGTCTTGGGAAGGAGCTGGTGGTAGGTCAGACCTCTGGGTCCAAGGCTAGCCCATCCTCGGTTGTGAAGGTTCCCAGGGCTGTCCCCGGGAGGATGCAGAGAGGCACAGCAGCTCTGCCACTGGCTCAGGGCCCAGCCCAAGCTCTTATCCAGCTCCTGCTGCTGTGGCAGGTCCCATGTACCTAGACCCTAGGCCGCTAGGCCCCCCCACTTCCTCATCTGGGATTCCACCAAGCATGGAAGTTCCTCAAAGGGAATCTGTTGGCCTGAGGAGGTAGGGGTGTGCCTTGCCCACTGGCGGCCCCTCCTGTTACCTTGAAGCTTCTGATTCACAGCTAAGGGGACAGCTCCCCTGAACAATGCTCACTGGTCACTCAGGAATCCGACCCCCTCCCCAGGCTCCCCAGGCTCCTGCACTAACCCTTGGATGAGAAAAGAGATGTTCTCGATGCCTTTCTGATTTAATAAAAGGAATGCATTAAAGAACTTAGGATTGGCTAGGTTCAGGTCATCCAATTTTTTTATTTAAAAAAGGAAAAGCATAAATAAGCACAAATATCGGAAGGACTTTAAGCCAACAGACTCCACTTAGCTAAGCCCCACCAGACCCTTGGGTGGTAGGTGCTGCCCTTACGTGATAACACAGCTCTAAGGATGGGGTGAGCATGTCCCAAGAACCCAGGGTAAGTGACTAGGACACATTAACGTGGACAGTTGCTGTCCAACAGAGAAGCAGATCTGGCCCCAGTGAGTTCTTATCTGAGAGTAGAAGTGGGACAAGGGGACAGAAGGCCACAGGGCCATCTCCAGCACTGAAGTCACCCACAGGCCGGTCTGTGTGGATGGAGCTCTGATCCCATACACAGGATAAACAGGAAAGCCCTGGTCACTAGAGAAAGGGCCAAGGCTACCAATGGAGCAAAGGTGGAACCCTGGGCTAATTCTGAGTTTCCTACAGCCAAGCGAAAAGATGGCTAGTTCTCACTGGTCACCAGAAGGTGCCTCGGATTCTTGGAAGGGACAGGTTCTGCATGCTCCTGACATCTTCACGCAGGGCCACTTGGAACAGAACGAGGCTCCTCAATTGCAGCTCTTCATGGGACCAGTCTCGGCTGTACTGGGGTCTGTGTGTGTGGCTGGCAGGGCCGCAAAGGAAGGAGCAAGCAGGAGGCAGGCCCCTGCTCTTAGTGTAGTGCTGGTGAGAGGGCTAGGAAGAGACAGGGAGGCAGTGTGAGAGGGTGTGGCAGCAGAGCCGGGTCAGACCTGGGTTATCAGCCAGGAGGTGGATGTGGGAAACAAAGCAACTGGCAGCTCATTGGATCGAAAATGATGAGAGCCACCAGGAGCCTGAGATCAGAAATGGGCCCCTTTCTGAACCGTGGCCATGGCCACCAACTAAAAAGTTAGCATGCTCTCACCTGGAGGACCACCTTGTCCTTGACAAGTCCTCTCCCTAGAGGGATGCAGATGGCCACCCACAAGGCGAGAGGGACGGGAAATTCCTGTTTAGACTGGGATGAAGGGACAGGGGCTGGCAGAAGGTAACTCCCAAGGATTGGATTCTTGGACTTTGCTCCTTTGGAACAGAGGATACCCTAATAGGCCGAAAAGAGTACTTAGGGATGGGTAGGTGAATGCGTGGAAGCATGAATGGATAGGAGGAAGGAGGATAGGGGGATGAATCCATGGATGGGTGGATTGATGGATGCATGAATGGATGGGTGGGTGTATGAGAGAGTGGATGAATGGATGGGTGTGTTACAAGTAGATGAGTATAGAGATGGAAGGATAAGAGGATGAATGGCCAGATTAATGGATGGGTACATGTGTGGGCAGATGGGGGAACAGAGGATAAGTGGGCATGTGATAGATGGAAGGATGGATAAATGGATGTAATGATATACAGATGAACAGACAGACTGCTGGATGGGTGAATGAGTGAATGGGAGGGTAGGTGGATCGATGGATGAATGGGTGTATGGATAAATAACTGAATGAGTGAGTAGATAGTAAATGGATGGATGGACAAATGAATGAATGGGTGGATGTATAAATTGATGGGTGGATAGATGGGAAGACGAATGGGCAGATGAATGAATGTATAGATTAGTGGGTAGAGTGGTAGATGGATGGATGGATGGATTGGTGGGTGAATAGCTAAGTGGGTAGGTGAGTAGTAAACAGGTAAATGGATGAAGGGAAGGAACAGTAAATAGAAAAGGTGGGTGGATTGGCATACAGATGAATGGGTAGATTGGGGAATGAGTAAATAGATGAAGGCATAGGAGGGTTGGATGTGGGTAGATGAGTGGTAGATGAATGGATGGGTGGACATGCAGGAAGCAGGAAGGAAACACAATTTTCTGCCACCTAAGAAGAGTCCTGGGAGTCCAAGTTTGGATGTGGGACCTGGGAAGAAACTGTCTGAAGGAGGAGGTGAGTGTGGCCATGAGCTGGAAGGCAAGGAGGAAGACCTAAGGGAGACTAGGGATGAAGTATCCTGGGTCTGCTGGCTTGGGAGGGTGAAGGGCCTAGTCTAGGAGTTAGCATGGCTTACGCAGCCCCTGCAGATGGTCCCTGGCTAAGGTGGGTGGGGCTGGGCCGTGTCCTGGGGGCCCCGCCTTACCTGGCCCTCCAGTGAGCTCTTTACCTTTTACATGCTTGTTTTGAAACTCGGAGAGGAAGCGTGTGATGCGATCTGAGGGGATGGCAAAGGAGATGCCAGCTGCGACCTTGAGTGTGTTGATGCCGATGACCTCACCGTCCTGAGCAGGGTGGGCAGAATGTGGGGGTTACTCAGGGGCATTCAAGCAAGTCACCAGCTGCTGCTGAGCTGAGAGAGCACCCTTTCCAGGGGCAGAGATGGCTGCCAGCGACCCACTGAGATGGCCCAAGCAGCCCCCAGCTACCCTGGAAAGATGGCTCTCTAGGTCACATTGGTGTCAGTGACACCTCCCCTCCTCTGTGTAACCTCCAAATCCTGAGCACTTCTCTTCTACCCCTGAAGAAAACTTTGGAAGAAGTTATTGGGTTGAGCCTGCCTTACTAGCCCCAGCCCCTCTGCCCTAAGAGGCAATGTCCATTGCACTCAAGATATCATCTAATCCCATCAGAGATGTCTATTCCTTCCTCATGAAAGCAGAGACCAGTGAGCGGGGCCAGGGCAGCAGCCTGTAATCTGTTTTGAGCTTGGTCCCCACCCTGCCCACCTTCATGGGACCAATGCTAAGAGAGCAGGAGTTGGTCTGTCAATGCAATCCACTCCTGGGCAGGACCCCTCCCAAAAGCTGCCTGGCCATCGGAGGGCTCCTGGATGCTCTTCCTAGACAACCCAACCAGGGCACTACCAGCTTGTCAGGGAAGCTCTTTGGGGCCTAGGGCAGAAACTAAAGAATCTAGCCCAGGCCCTACCACATGGACCTCTTCCCCTCAGCAGTTTGCCTGGAAAATACTGAGTGTGGAGGAGGCAGCCACCTACACAAATGCCTAAGTGTCAGCTAGACACAGTCCCAGCCCAGGGCTGCCCCACTGCTATCTTCTCCCACCCTGACAGGGCCCCGTGTGCTTTGTCTTATCCTTGGCATCCTCCCCCATTCTTTCACCTCCACACCCTCACTAGATGCTCCCATCTCCAGGAATTCCTCCCTGGTCTGTGTCAGTGGTGAGGCCTGTATCCCTTCAGAGCCGCCTCAGGTACTCCCGTAGTACGTGTTCCCATCAAGTCTGGACACCACCCACTCTATGGATAGGTTTCCTGGAGGCAGGCTACACTGAGTCTTCAGAGTCTGGGATCCAAGCTGAACCCACCGCCCTATTCTGGAAAAATCTCAGCCAGGGTGAAGCTGAGCCTGACTCCAGAAGGAGTGAGGGTAACATAGCTCATGGGGGTGGTCTCTCCTCCCACCTTAAATTATAACTGAGGACAACAAAGTCCAGGGCAATATCAGCCTGATCTGAGCCCCCATTGCCCAGTGTCACCATGGGGCACATGGTCCCAACCTGGCAGCTGTTTTCAGTTGTCCCTGAGGGTTCCAGGCAGCACAGGCCTGGTGCTCAGGTCTTCCTGGGCCTCCAATCCATCCACACTACTGACCTCTGGACATGCAGTCCCTCGGTCTGCTTCTACCTCCAGCCTGTGCCTCTGGGTGAGCAAAGCCTCAGAAAACCAGACACTCTACTTTAGCAGACACTTACCAGGTTTACCAGGGGTCCTCCAGAGTTCCCATACTGCAAAGAGGGAAACACTGTTAGCTGTGCCACAAACCTCCTTATTGTCCCCAAGCTCTTTCCCCACCACTGACTGCAGTCAATGACAAGCCGGGTCACTGGAACTGACTTCCACTGCCTTGGTGCTCAATCCCCACAGGCATCAGCAGGCAGCTACCTCTCTGACCCTCTGGGTCTTTGCACAAACTGTGCACTTATGTATCTCCACAACTCACCAGTTGCTAGGCACCTGCAGAACAGGCAGTGTCTGAGGTTTGGTCGTCTCACAGACATGAATGACTCCATCAACCAGTCATGGAACACACAGGGGGGTACATACCAAGGCACCCAGCCTTGGAGCTATGTGCCATCCTAATCCTAGTAAAGTGCTAAGCTGTGTGGGACAGACTAAGACCTTCCGGGGGTGTGACTGGGCCACCCCATCTCTGCAGCTGTCCAAGGTGGCCTATCTCTGGGGGGCAGTCACTGGGTGAAATCTCTGCATGAGATAATGATGTGGTGTGCTGTATGATAGGACAGGGAACAAGCTGGTCAGAGGTCACTGAGGTCAGCCTTGCCCACAGGACTCACATTGATGATGGCGTCTGTCTGGATATAGTCCATGTCTGAGTCCCGAAGGCCCAGCTCCTTGCCATCCCGCTGGGCAGTGCTGACAATGCCCGTTGTCACAGTGTTTTGCAGGGCAAAGGGGCTGCCAATGGCCACCACAAACTCGCCAGGCCGCAGGTCTGCTGAGTGACCCAGAAGCAACACAGGGAGCTTTTTCTGGAAGGAGAAGAGGGGTATGAGAGAGGACAGTGGCTCAGACCACAGAGAGGGATCCTGACAGGCTGCTCTTTGGAGAGGAAAGAGGCGATTCACAGCCCCGAGACCAAGCTGAGGCAAGTCGCCAACGTGAACTAAAGCCAGGCCAGCAGCTGGCTGAGACTGAGGCTGGAGCTCACAGAACCAGGCCTATCTTAGGAGGCCATAAGTGTCTGTCATGGGGGAGCACACAGACAGAGAGTTCAGGCTGGGGCCTGGCCTCTGACATCCTTGAGTTTGTTAGGGTCTTTCTATGTATCACTGTCTGACCTAGATCTCACTCTGTAGACCAGGCTGGCCTCTGTCTCCCAAGTGCTGTGATTAAAGGCGTGCTACTGCCCAGCTAAGCCTGAGATTTAGTGGTGACAGTTTGCTCTGCAGGTCAGCTGAAAGCTACAGATACCCCAAGGCTTGGTGTGCTGCACCCAATAGAGGCACCCCCAAGGAGGGGTATATAGCTCCCCAGAACCCTACCAAGGCCCTGGAAAACCTAGTTTGAAATCTTTGATATCCTAATATAGACATGCAGGGAAACTGAGGCCAGGGAAGGTAACACTCTATCCTGCCATTTCTGGCACACTAGGTGCACAGTGTTTTGCACAGGGCTAGCAGAATCTATCCATCTGTTTGTGAACTCAGCTATCTGGCCCTGAGGGTGCTGCGGTCTGAGAGAGTAGATGTATGTGTATTTGTTTTGGGGAGCTGCAGGGCACAGGTTTGAGCTTCAGAGGCTCCAAGAGGGGTGTGTGTGTGGTGCCGAGGCACCCATACCATGCTTGTGCTACCAATGAAAGCCAAGCACGCTCTACCAGTCACCTCAGGGCAGTGTCCCTGGTCGGTCTCTGCATTTATGCTCTTCACACCAGGGAAGCTCTGGAAGAGCTGTGGTGCCCTGCGCGGCCCTATCGCTTCTTACAGCTGCGCATGGGTGAGCATACAGCCTTTCCCAGCCTGGACACTCTGATGACCGCAGAGCTGCATGCTGGTCATAGGGAAGCTGGGGTTGGACCTTCACAGTGTGAAGAGTCCCTGCCACTTCAGCCCTTCAGTCTGTCCCACCCACCCTTGGTTTTTGTGTTATCATGAAGAAGGGATGCACCTAGACTCAACCCGTGACAGGGCTCAGAACTACAGAGCGTCTGCATCAGGGTAGTCCATTATGGATCCTCCACTTTGGTAGTGAACGCTGCAAACACCTGTTACCATGGACACTGAGAACCTGCATCCAGGAGGGGCTAGGCTCCACGTGGCCACACCAGCGGCTCACAGACATCAACAGGAAACAATGTGCCTGACTCCCACTAAAGGCACAGTGACATATTTGATGGTGGGTGCAGGGGACACAGGATCCATGGCCATTCCAGTGCCATGCAATGGTACCATTGGGTGCAATAGAAAACATTTTGAGGATGGCTTGCATCTAGGCTGGCCCTGCCACTGTTGGCCGTGATCTTAGGTGTGTAATCTAACCTCTCTGAGCCTTGGTTTCCCCTCAGATTCCAAGTGATGAGAATTCTAATCTTCCCAAGGTTCTGTTTCTCCCTGTAAGATTCTAAGTGATGAGGGTTCTCCCTTCTGGGGCTGTGCCACAAACAGGAAGAATACTACCTGGGCTTCTAGAAGCTGCTGGGGACCATAAAGGATCGTGTGGTAACCAGAAGGAGTATGGGCACAGAGGTAGAAGGTAGAACTGACTTCCCTGGTCTGTCAGCCCCCAGTGACAGGGAACTCCAGATGTGGGCCCAGCTAGGATAGTAAAGAGGTATGGAGGTGTGGATGCTGTCTCCTTCCTCCTGTGTCCTGCTTGCTCCTAGTGCCTTGGGCAAGGGCAGTTCAGAGGCCCCAGGTCTGACATGCCCAGTGGCCCTGAGTCTCAGATCACTGCTATCCTCTGGGAAGGCTTTGATAGTACAGCTGTGTGGTCTGGGGAGGGCACTGCTGGGACCGGCAAAGGCACCTCATTCCACTCACCTTGGGGTGGATTACGATAGTGGCGATGTCGGACTTCTTGTCAATGTCCTGGATGGTGGCCTCATAGGCATCCCCATTCTGTAGCTGCACCTTCAGCTGCTGCCGGCCTGAGGCAGTGTTGGAGCTGGAGACCACGTGGGCGTTGGTGACAATCAACCCAGCCTCTGACATGATGAAGCCTGAACCACTGGACAGCGGCACGTTCCGGCCAAACAGAGGGTGTCTGAACAGGAAAGTACAGGGGACATTCAGGGCAAGGCCTTGGCGTGGGGGAGTCAGCATGGTAGAGGAACAGAACCATGTGTGGGGAAAGAACAGGCTTGGGGGACCACTCCCTCCACCACCTGGGTTTGAACTGAGGCTGTCACTTGCGGGTGTGTCCTTGGCAACATTGAAACTAGACCCGGTTCATGGCCATAAAGATATGACCATCACCTCTGATCTGCAGTTTGCTGCAGTGAGACACAGTACCTGTTGACATGTCAGCATGCACCAGCCCACAGTGGCGCCAATGCCTGACAGCAGGGCCCTGGAAACTAACTGCCAGTCCAACCTCACCCATGACCTAGCTGCCCTCAGGCAGGCTCTGTAAGCCTTCTGAGCCTCTGTCTTCCCATCTGGGAAATGGTCTGTCTGCTTAAGGAGCACTGACCCTACCTTCAGGATAGGAGGGGGCAAAGGTTGGTGCAGCTTGGGACCTTCCTCGGGGTAACACAAAAAAGTATACAGGCCCCCAAAACACTAAACAGATGAAAGAACTCAAGTGTCTAGCACTCTTAAGCATGGGTCAGTCTTTTCAAAATGTCACTTCAGCCTGTCAAGGCCAGGGAAAGCAGCAAACATTCTAAGTGCTCCCTGAAGCCAGGGACAAGTTCATGTGGGCCAGTGTCCTCCAAACAGAGGTGATCAAGTCGTGACCTCATTTGGAAGTAATCTCTGCAGGTGTGGCAGGGCTGTGACGTTCTGATGGAGTAGGGGCCCTATGACCAAGCATCGGTACCCCGAGAAGACTGGAAGCCGGAAGAGGCACATGGGAGACGGGAGGAGAGGATGCAGTCCAACCTGAGGGAACCTGAGCCACTAGAAGTTAGAGCGAGCCTGGGAACTGGGTAGGATGTCCTGCAGACGCCTGATCTTGGACCTTAACCTCTGGAGTGGATAGGCAACAGGTCTCATTGAGGTCTCACTGTTTAATCCTCCAGTCTGTGGGGCTCTGTAACGCAGCCCTAGGTAACCACTGCTGCACAAAGCTCTCGGGGGAACCTGGGGTCCAGAGATGTGGTGCTGTGTGCTGGAGTCAGGCAGGAGGCAGAGCAGAGCAGTGTTCCCACCCCATGCCAGGCTGCTCAGCTTCCTGCGCCATAACAGCAGCATCTGTTCCCATCCACCAGCCAGGCCTCAGGGCTGCTATACCAGCTCTTCTCAAGACTGCAGACAGGGCCCAAGAGAGCCCTGAACCTAGATCCCACAGGTCAAGGGTTGTGGCTGGAAGGTTCTGTGCTATCTGCCTTTCCAGGGCCTTACCCACCCATAAGGCTTTGGCTTCAAAAGCCAGACATCACAGCTGATACCCAGCTGCCTTAGCCTGTGATTAACCAGCTCAGGGTTAGTGCCCCAGGCCCTCTGGATGTACACAGTCCCTCCTTAGCCCCCTTTGGCTGAGACAGCCTCTTAGTACATTCATTTGTAATTTCCTCAATGACGTGTCTTGGATTTCACCCCAGGGTCAAGGGCAAGGGCAGGGAAAAATCGCATAAGGCAGGGAGATGCTCCTTCTCCAGGGTCAGACAGGCTGAGATCAAACCTCAGTTCCAGGTGGGATGTAGTTGTGGTGTGTGTGTGTGTGTGTGTGTGTGTGTGTGTGTAAAGGCGTTGGGAGGCATATAAGTTGTCAATAACATCAGGGACCTGGCGAGCAGAAGGGTCCCACAGTCCCACAGGGACTGAATTCCCATCTACCTCTCTTTTCCAAGATCAGGAGCCCCAGGATGGCTTAAGGAAACAGACTCAGAGCCAATGTGGTTCAGAGCTCAGGCTAGTCCCTGGATGAGTATGGACTATCCTTTTCCCTCACCATATACTGCTCCCCCAACACACACACACCATGAGGCTTTTGCCACTGTTAATGGAGCACAGAGGGAAGGGATAATGATTGACATCAGTAACCAGGCAACTCCATACCAGAGTCAGACTAATAAGCCGCTCACCAGCGTCCCTGATCCCTATCAGGTGGGCTCCTGTCTGGCTCCACCATCCCAGCTGGCTCTCTCCCCTCAGCTGCAGGGTGAGAAGGGTGGAGATTGTTGTGTCTAGAGTCCTGAGGCTCCTGCCACAACCAGCCTCTCTCTAGGGGGTCTAAATTGAGACCTCAGGACCGGATGTGAGTGATGGGACCTTGGCTGGTATGTCTGGAAGGCAGGGCCTCCTCATCCAGCACAAACATCTCTGGGATAGAATACTGGATGTGGGAGGAAGGGAGGAGGCTCCGCCCCTGTCTGTAAAGAGGGATCCTGCCAGGATGCTAGGCCACACATCACACAGCGGGCTTCCTTTCCCATGGACAGAACTGCTTCCCTATCCACCCACCTCCAATCAGTCAATCCTCCCTCTCCTCCGCATCTAGCCACGAGCTGGCACATTCTCCCTCATACCTGATTCAGACACATTTGCCCTGTTGAGCTGGTACCTCACTGAGACTGTCCCCTGTTTCTATTTCCTAGACTCCTAGGTTCTCACTTTAGGCTAACCTTCAGCCCCCTAGGTTTCCATAGTTGCTACTCATCCTACCCCAACTGTTCCTGTGAATCAGGTCTAATTTAGGTGGCAGTAGGCAGCATGCAGCAGGGCAACTGGGAATGGCTGGGAAGCTGCAGAGCAACTCAGGCCCCCACGCACCTCAGGAAGAGCTCTATATGGACCACAGCTGGTGCGATCTTCTCCACCACATCGGCGATGAAGTTGAACTTGTACCGCGGGCTGGTCAGCTGGTGGAGACCTGCGCTGGCAGCAAGGACCAAGGGTGTCAGTGAGACCTGCTAGCTCCCAGCAGCCCCTAGACCCAGGGTGAAAGAGGCCCTGCTGGGGACCCCTGCCTGGACTCAAAGCCAGTGTCAACATGGTCTGCACCCCATTCCCCAGAAGTGCAGAGATACCCAGACATCTGAGATGGTAGTCCCTGCCCTGGAGAATGGTTAACTAGGACTTTGGGGAGTTGAGCCCCTACGCATTTTCCCCACCAGACTCTTCAGTGTTGAGCAAGAATCGTAGAGAGGTTTGAATCTTTGCTCCAGGAAGCGCAGGACTGATGCTGGGGGTCCTTGCCTGCTCCCATATGACAGAAGTATGTTGCAGAGCTGACCATTTGCCTGACCAGTGTACCGATAGATAAGGGCACAGTGAAAATCCCCGAGGCTTCCTCTCCTGAGCCACCCCCATCTGGCCTCTGTAAGGCCCTTCCTCATTGGCCTGGCTATAGATTCCTGGGTGGATAGAGCACCCCGCCTTTGTCTGACTTGGCCATAGCCCAGGCCTACTTGCCAGGCAGCTCACAAACATCCCCCAAACCTTAATCACTGGCTCAGATTCCTGCCGCCATCAGCAACAGGGCTGTGGCATGTGGGTGGCACGAGCCTGTGCTGAGGCCTCCAGGTTCCGGCCTCTGACACCACGCTCCTTGGCACTGCGCTTCTGAGTGGTTCGTGGGCTCTCGCATGAGCACAGGGCTGGGAGCCGCACACGACTGGGCTCAGTGGGACCCGCCGTCTTCTAGCTGTGGACCTGTGCAAGTCGCTTACCCTCTCTGGGCCTTGACTTTCCCATCTGACAAGTGGGACTGAAGGTGACCCCTCTCGGATCCCGGGAGAACTGATAAGATGTAAGCAGTGACATTCCCTGTCCCAGGAAGCCACCTGGTGGTGCGAAAGGGCTCTATATGGCTCTCTGGGGCTGAGCCTCCACCTCAAAAACCTGGTTTCCCACACCATCAAACAGGATGGAAAAAAGAAAACAAACATGTCCACAGCAGCAGCCGTAAGAGGGGCACAGACAACAGCCTGTGCTCTGGAACAATTGTGGGCCAGTACTGTCCCCACACACAGCCCAGCAATGTCCCTGACTCCCAGAGTGGCAGCCTGGGAGGAATGGAGCCGCAAATGTCAAGATGGGGAAATGGAGGCTTATGAAACAATTCCTAGCTGGGCCTCCTGTGCAGCGTAGCCAGTCACGCCTGCCCACAGCCTTAGTGAACCCAGCCCTGGCATCCACCGGCAGTGAGGGACAGTCAGTGACCAGCTGGGAATGGAGACGTGTGAAAAGGGCTGGAACAGACAGAACCTGGGATGAGACGGGCTGTGCAGAGGGTCCCTGTATAGGCAAATTCATCTGCTGCCCCTGACTGGCAGGAAGTAATTAGAGAAGTTGTCTAAGTGGGTTGAGCTCTGGGCCCCGTGTGCCTGTGACTGCCCTTCTCGTGGACTTCATGGAGAACAGAACACCCTATCTGTCTCACTGCCCAGTCCATCCTGGGGCTCGGCACCTCCAGGACCTACAGACCCCTCCCCAGGCTCTGCCCACCTGGCCTGCCAGGCCCACTATGGGCAGGGGTAGAACTGAGGCAGGAGCCAAGGCCTCCCAGTCCCTGTGTCTCCAGGCTGTTGGGAACTGACCTGGAGGCTCAAGTCAGTCAGCAGACCCACCATGGTGCTGCTCCAAGCTCTTAGGCTACTTTTCATTCCAGAGTGAGAACCTGACCTTCAAAAGGACCTTGTCAGCTAGGACTCTGCATGGTAGGTAACTGGTGTTAGTATTCAGGCACCTGTACTGGCCTGCCCTTGGGGTTCTGACAGGATAGTCAGCCACTAAGAGCACCTGCTGTGTGCGTTCACTACTTTCCCTTATAAAATGTGGACCTTGCCCACCTCCCAGCTCTTTTTCTGCTCTCTCTTTCTCTCCCTCTTTCTTTTCTGCCACTCTTGTCCCCAGGGACCAGTCTCTGCCCCTCCCCCATGCCCCATTCTCTGCCTCTTCTCTCTCCTCTTCCAATAAACCTCCTATGTGAGCCTTGTCTCATGGCGTGACTTCTCTTCGCAGCATTTTTAAATAAATTACAGCAACTGGGGAGATGGCAAGGCCTGGAGCCAGGGCCCAGGACAGCACACTGCTTTAGGCTGGCTCTTCACACTTAGGACCACAGAACAACCAAAGAGATACTATACATGGTCCCGTTCCCCAGCACTAGCACCCCAGCACAGAGACATTATTTGGCTCATCCCACAGCCAGGCAGGCAACCCCATATCTTCCTGGAAGGAGGGAGGAGGAGGGTGCAGCCACCAGCCCCACAAAAACAGAACTTGCTCAGCCCAACCTGAGGCTTGGAACCCCCACCCCAGAGCAGGGTTACTGCCCATTTTACAGCCCCCAAAACTGAGGTTGTGTATGAATGCTATCTTAGAATGGCAGGTCTAGCCCTGCACCAGGTCAGGGCCCGCCAGGCATGGCCCTTTAATCGGGCCCCACTCTCAGATGAGTCATCATGAGTCACACGGAGGGCCCCTACCACAGGCTTCCCACATGAACTGGCTTGGCTGGGCCAGGAAACAACTCTGTTTATTTGGGGTTTCTTAACAGCCCCACCCCCATGCCAGGCCCAGCCAAGTTCTGAAGGCCTTAGTCTCGGCACACTCAGCTGTTGCCTTTTTTTTTTTTTTTTGGTTTTTTTTTTGTTGTTTTTCAAAAATAAACAGAATCTGAAGGCCCGGAAGTTTTGTTCGGCAGCCTGACACGAGCACAGCCATTGTGGCTAGGTTTCTGGGGCCTCCTAGGAGAGGAAGGGCTGCAAGAAGTAACCCCACTGGGATGGTGTGTGAGCTTTGGACAGTCAAAACTGCTGTGGAAGAGATGAGGAAACAAAGACGCAGAATGGGAAGTGAATGGCCGAGACACACCACGGGGACACCATGCACCCTACCGGAGGCTGCACACTGAACGGTTGCATCTGCATTAGTAACAGGGATCTGTATGTGTGCCCACATCTCCTGGAGTTCTACAGCGTGCAAGACATACAACTATGCGCGTTAGCCCAGAGCCAGCACCCAGTCGACATGTAGAGGAGCCTGGTTCGGATCCCCATATCTGGCTCTTCCACGGTGTCCCCCAACTCTGCTACTTCTTAACTGAAAGACCCCATAAGTCTCCTGAGTCCACTGTGCCTCTGTTCTCTTATCGGGGACAGCAGTGGCATCCCTCCACTGAAGTTGCAGGCTTGGTGTTGTGTGAGGCCTAACGGGGGATGGCAAATAAATCTCCACATGGCACATGTCTGTTGTGCAGACGGTGCTGGACGACTGAAGGCAGCAATGAGCACACCACACCCTCCAGTTTTTACTGCCCCTCCCCACTCAGGCACAGGTGGAAGCTGAGAATCGCTGTCAAGTGAGAATAGCCTCACAGCACAGTGGTGGGCAGGCAGCATCTCCTCCAGAGGTTGCCTCAGCCAGCAGAGCCTGGAATTTCACAGCCAGGAGCACTGGGCTGGCCCCAAGCCAGAGACAGGTCAAGGCTGGGCTCTCCTGGAAGCTAACCAGCTGTTCCAAGCACAGAGCTGGGATGTATCTAGGTTTAGGGGTCTGGCTGTGTGCCTTGGGCAGGCCACCTGATTTCTCTAAGCCTTGTTTCCCAGCCTATAAAGCAGCCACGGTTATCAGCGTTGGAGAGCTTAGTGAACCCGACTCAGGGCCTGGCGCCCAGTGCCCGGTTGCTGGGCTTGATGCCTTGCACCTGGCTTGGTACCCTGGGTTGTGGCTGTGAGGGAGAGGTGGGGTGTGGCATGTATGCTCCAAGCTGAGCAGTTGCTTTCCCCATCTTCCATTCCCTAGACAGGACCTGGGTCTGAGGGCCACAGACAGCAGCCTGATTCCCGGGAACCACAGAGGAATCTTAGGCTGATGTTGGTGGCCACGGAGCCATGGGTCACTTAGGGACAGACAAACTTTCAGAAGGATCAGCCCTCCAGGCAGGAAAGCTGTGGCCGGGCTGAAGCTGTAGGGACTGTGTGCTCCACTCTTGCTGCTCACTACAGGGCCAGCCCAGCCTGGGTACCCAAGCACTGAGGATACGCTAGAGAAGTGGTTCTCAACCTGTGGGTCGCGACCCCCTTGGACAATGTATCAGATATTTACAGTATGACCCATTACAATATAGCAAAATTACAGTTATAAAGTAGCAATGAAATAATATGGCTGAAATATATAGTACAACATACATGGGGTACTAACTGTATCAAAGGGTCACAGCATTAGGATGGTTGAAAAACACTTTTCTGGAGAACTCTCTGTGAGGGTACAAGTGTGACCTTAGGGTTGGTGACCTGCTGGCCTGGGCCTTGAGGAATGGGGGATCAGCATACCTGGCAAAGGGACTGTGTGTGCAAAGGTGAGTGACGCAGGGAGCAAGAGCCTGAGACTGGAGCTGGGACAGAAGGTGAGGCCACTGAGCAGTCAGGGCTTGGATATTCAGGTCCCGGAGCCTCTGCTGGAGGAGTATGCACCTTACAGGCCATGCTGATACCGCAAATACACAGATATAGCTTGAGGTGCCCCAAGTCTGTCATGTAGTTGACATGGCCAGGGAGACTCTGCCTCACTGTGTCCAGAGCACCTACAGGCCAGTGAGCACACACAGACTCTTGGTGATGTAGGACACCAGGGTCAGCAGGCAGGTGAGTGCCATTCTAGGCAACATTGTACCTGCATGGCTTCTCTGCATGGCCACCTCTGCATGCCCTAGAGGTAGATGAAGAAAGGACCTGGATTTGACAGAGCCTCTGGACTCACAGATCATGGAGCTCCTCCTTGTACCCAGCCATGACACACAATCCTACCCACCATCAAATACACGGATGAGGCCACTGACATCCTGCCAATCCCCACTCATGGACAAATGGCTATCCAATTCTGCTGTTCCAGCAGACAGAGGGGCCAAAAGAGGCTTCATCTTCTTGCCTGGTTAGTCTCAAATGCTGAACTCTGAGCCCCTAAAAGCTGCTAAGAAGAATGAACACAAAAGCCACCCAAAGCTCTTAAATAAACAGGCTGGGAGAGGCCAGCAGGGTCTTGCACATTAAAAGCTGCTGGTTAAAGCTGTATGGGAACTGCCCCAAGCCACCCCCACCCAGTTCCAAGAGGGGCTGGATGTGGGACATGGACTTCAGGAAGCCAGCCTGAGAGCAGGTCATCCTAGCAAAGGGACCCTTCTCATGAGGATGCTTTTCTAACATGCAGGTGGCACCCAACAACTCCTGTCATTCCCACAGGAGCCATCTAACAGGGACCAGGACAGCCACAGGTCATGGGCCAGGAGAGCCTCAGGGAGCCATGGGTCTAGACATTCATATGCCATCCCCTACTGTGTGTAACCAGGTGCAGGACCCACCTCCACCATGAGGCCCAGAGTGAAGCAGAGAGAACAGACAGGTCAATGGACAGGTGGTATAGTCTGAGCCATGAGGCACAGTGGTAGGGAAGGCTGCTTGGGGTGGTGGGACATTGAAGGCCAGGAAGAGGAACCCTACTAGGAAAGAATGAGGGAGGGAACTGTGGGCAGTGAGCAGAAAGTGTGAAAAGGCCCTGAGGTAGGAGGAGGGGAAAGAGTAGGTTGGCCAGAGGATGAGAAGGTTGCAGAAGATGGCAGTGGAGGGGTGTGTGTGTGTGTGCGTGTGTGCATGTGCGTGTGTGCATGTGTGTGTGTGTCAGGGGGCAGACACAGGACCTGAGAGTACAGGTAAGTGTGGGGGGAACAGAGGGGGTCTTGTGATACAGGAAGATGGAAGCCATGGTAGCTTGGTCTCCCTCTGCTACCCAATCTATTCTGAGACCCCAGTGCCACAGGAGAACCCCTCTCAGACATCACCCTCAAGTGGGGCTTACTCGCTCTCCCTGCCTCCAAGACATTCATGAGCCCAGAGCATCTGGGCATTGTGGTTTGTGGTCAGGCTGGTTAGTGACCACACTCACAGTAGACAGGAGGTGATGATAGGTGCAGTGGTGACAGAGGCTGAGACATCAATGTCCTGGGGTGGTGCTGGTGGCCGAGTTGGGAGGACCAGTTTGAGACAGCCAGGCTGCCTGGGCCAACTTTCATCTGCATGGAATGAGCCTGGCACTCACTCTAGTGTGTAGAGCTTCTGAGCAGCGGGAGATAGCGGCAGAGAAGCCCAGGGTGCCTCTGTGAATGATGTCCCTGGAGTAAACAGCAACCTGGACCATCCAGGTCAAAGTGAGCAATGGACAGGGGTCAGGCTCAAGGACACTGGCCCTGTCTAGCTGTAGCCATCCTGACTGGAATGAAGACATTTTGAAGGACACTTGGCCCTCCCCTCTGACTACTGAGACAATGGGCCCTAAGAAATTGGATCTCCCATGACTATCATGCTGGGAGGAGAAGGCTGCAGGCAGCAAGAGGGATGCATCAGGCCACCTTACAGGAGAGACTGGAGTAGAGACGATGATGGGTCAAGGATGGGTGAGAGCTGCTTGGTTGTATGTACTTCTGTCCCTCTATTTAAACCTAAATCTCATGTCAGGACCCCTAGATGGACTTGGGGAGCTGTCACTGAGTCTCTTTGCTCCTCTTCCCAATGTGGCCACATTGTTTTAGTTGGTCCTTTGAGGATGGGCGGTGGAGCCTGGCTTGTTAACATTCCTGGTAATGTACCCTCCCTCTCTGGTTTCAGCTGCTTGGCACCTTGAGCTTTGATGGTGGCCAGTACTCTAGACCAGACCTTGGTCTCTGCTCTACCTAAGCCTCTCCACCCACCCCATCTTTGACAGTGAGCCCTGTTCATTGTCCCAAGTTAGCACCTCTCCTAGGGGCTTCTTTGCACAACAGCAATAGTGCACCCAGTACAGGAAGTAGCACTGGAGCTGTGCTGGGTCTCTCCCAGTCCTGTCATCAGACCATTTATGGATGAGGACCCAGAATACAATGAAACAATGTGGGTCTATGAAGCCCGGGGTCCTCTCAACACCCACAGACTCTCAGCCACTTTCACCATTCTTAATGATGGATACCTGCCTGATCCTCAGGCTGACGTTCTTCTCTCTCCCTGCTCTGTGCCTTCCAGGGTCTCTAAGTCTCAAGTGCACTCGCAAGATCTGCTTCATGCCATACACTGTTACCAGTTAAGGGACAGCCAGGAGCAGAAAGGATGGCTCAGTCTGTGAAGAACAGAGCCCCCTCCAACCCTGCCCATCTCTGCCCAGAGCCCGATGCTAATAGTATCCTGCCACATGGAAGATCAGGGGAAGAGTACACCAAACACAACCAAGATGGCAGCAGAATCCACCCAGACAAAGAGAGCACTGGGCTGCTGTCCCTCATGTGGCCTGTGATCCCAACCATACCAACTTAAAGCCCTTCCAAAATTTAGGTGTAGACCCTATAAGATCCTTCCACTTATGAATGGGGCCTAAGGCCTTTGTAAAAGGTGCCACACCCCTGTGGGTCTCTCACCCATGCCACCTCCTTGCCTTCTGCTCCACCATGGCATTTGAACATACAGTAGCCTCCCCTTTAAGGGATCACAGCTCTCAGCACATTACTGAGCCTAACTGGGCCTCAACCATGGACTTCCAGGTCCCAGACATGAGTGAGACATGAATGTTTGTTCATTATAACCTGCCTAGTCTCCCATACTTCATCATAATACCATAAAACAGATAAGGACATCCTCCTCCCCACTCTCCAGAAATGGCTGACCCATGTGGTCCATACAATCCTACATGACACTTTCCAGCCTAGACACCTGTGGTCACTCAGCCTAGGGAGAAGGCAGATGCTCACCAGGAAAGAGCAGAGCCTGCCACTCATTCTCTGACCTCTGGTTGTCTAGAGCCCCTCCAGGCTTATATACCTACTCCCTGGGAGAATGTTCAGCCCCCTAGCCTTTTGGGGGCACAGGACCTGAGTGTTCAGAAGACTACACAGCTCTGTCTGACAGGGCAAAGCCAGCCTCTGGCACTATGCTTACAGCCACCAAGACCCATCCCTACCCAGCTTGAGCTACTGGCACTGTCCAGTGTGTCCGGTCACAGCCACGCCCACAAGGGTCTGTTCATGCCAGTGCATCTTTCCAGGATGCCTTCCACACAGCACAGAGAAAACTCAGCCTTGTTCCCCAAGGGGTGACCAGATGACCCTCTGTCTGGTTCCCAGGTGTCCTCTGAGTGACCAGCAGAGTCCATTCTGGCCTCAGGCTAAAGACACACAGGGGTCTGATTTGGCATGAGCTTGGGGCTGGCTGAGCTGCATTAAGGATCAGTCACTTAGTCCCCATCACTCAGAGCAAAGCTTGGCATCCTAAACAATGCCCCAGACAAGAAGCAGATTGGCAGGATTTTCTGGCATTTTTCCGGATGTATAGAGTTCTGTTGCAAGGTAAGAAGTGACCTAGAGCCACCTGCCAACCAGGGGAGGCTTACCTAGGATTCTCCCCCTGTACACTGTACCCTTGGAGCCTGGAGGATGAGAGTTACACACTGCCTACAGCCCCAAACTGCCCTCCTAAGACCGCCTGGCTATAGACAGAAGAAAAGAAAACTCAGAGAGCAGAAATTGAAGACCAGAAAAGACTGCTCATCACTCGTTCCCTTCTAAATCACCAGGGGACTCAAAGAAACAGAGGAGTTTCTGGGTCAGAGCTCCACAGCCCACCAGACACTACCAGGCTGCCACACTAGGTTTCAATTCTAACTTGTTCTGTGTCATTAGGGACAACATTTACCTCTTGGGCCTCAGTCTCTCCAATTAGAAAGCTGGAGGAATAGCTAAACTGTTCCTAAAAGGCTGCCCAGTGGTACTCTGGGAGAGGGCAGAATCCCCTTGGGCCTTAGTTTACTCAGAATAAAGCCTTAGGATTTCTGGTGGAGCTTACCCGAGGGGCAGGCGCCCTTCTGCAGTTGGCGCACCGGTGTCCCGGAGATCTGCAGGGCACGGCGGCTGGCAGCCTGCAGCGCGCACACGTCGGCATAGGTGTGCCCATCCGTGCCACACACTGCATAGGTCCAACGGCAGCGGCACACACCGCGCACACACTCCAGACTGTCCCCGCAAGGCGAGTCCAGGGGGCGACCACAGGGCTCGCCTTCGCTGGCAGCGCACACCAGACAGCAATTGCAGAGGTCAGGCACATAGCCTCCGGGGCAGCGCGGGCTCGGACAGCGCGACACGTCGCAGCGCGCAGGGCATGGCGCCGTCGGGGGCTCCCGGGCGAGCGCCAATACAGCCAGCGTGGCCAGCGCGGCCAGCGAGGCGGGAAGCAGCGCGCGCGCCTGCATTGTAAAAAGGCGGCAGCGCTAGACCGGCAGGGACACCGAGGCCCGGGCGGCTCAGGCGCACTCCGGCCAGGATCGCAAGAACATGGTATGGGGACTGACCCGGGCCTCTCCTTGGCCGACCATCCACTGGCGTTTAAAGGCCAAGGCCGCCCGCCCTCGCTGGAAGGGGCGGCCCTGACCGCCGTCAACCCCGCCCCAGCCCCACGGGACCCCGCCCCGCTGGTGGGGACCCACCCGGCGCCTCCTGCTCCAGGCCCCTGGTGTGGGGGGGTGTATTTTGGGTGACAGGTCTGCTAACCCATGGTGAGGGTCTGCAAAAGGGGAGCTGCCATGGAGTATCCCAGTCCTAGCCAAGGATCTGACTACAACCCCAAAGACATAACAAGTCTGAATTCTGTCCCCAGCTTTCCTCCATAGAGGTACCCCTCCTCCACCCTCCTGAGCAGGAGAGCTCAGCAAGACCCCAAATCCAGACACCTCCTGGTCTGCATCCTCTATCCCCCCTGGGGACATTGCGACAGATACTTGGGAAGCAGCTGGGTGCCCCCAACTCCCATCTTCAACTGGAGGGCATGCCCCCAGCTTAGGGAGGGGGCCCATCTGCCTTCTCTTAGGGGTCTATTCTCTCTCCCAGATCTAGATCTCTGGTTGCTGCCTGGTTTGCCTCAGTTTCTTCTCCTACAAGGAGGACTGAGCGCCTCTCACCTCTGGGTCATTGGAAGTACCAAGGTACCAGGCAGTGCAGGAGCAGGAAGCACCCTGCCTCAGCTCACCCAGCCTCAGCTCTTCCCTACATCTCACGGTGCCTTCTTGTGCATTCACCGAAAGCTATTTCAGACCCAGACCAGGCGGCAGAGTGCACTGGTAACAGGGATGTCAAGTCACTGGCAGTTGAGACTGCAGGAGTCAGAGGACCCAACAGGCCCCCCCACGCCCATCCCAATAGGTGATCCTAGATTGAATACACAGTCCCAGGGGCTAGAAAACCTGGTCTGCAGCACAGAAGAGAAAGAAAACAAAGTGGAGGGTCCTGGAAAGAAGTTGCTACCTGCCTGGAGTTTCCCAGCAGCACTGGAGGGCATGGCGTGGTGTGGTGTGGCGACTCCTCTGCTTCCATCGGTCCCATGGATGGCTGTTGGTGGAGGGCTGGGGAGATAGGATTGAAGAGCAATCTGGTTCCTGGGAACTCTCATGTTTTGAGGTCTAGGCAATGCTCGATGGCCAGGAAGCAGAGTGGCCTCATCAGAAAGAATTGTTTGGGGAGAAGAGGTGGGGCTCCAGGTGTGAGCACTTAGCTGGTGGTGGTCGGGGCTGGAGGGGGGGAGTATTGCTGTCTCTCCACAAAGGGGTAGACCAGGCCTTGCTCCAGACTTTTTGTGTACAAATGTGGAAACAGAGTCTCAGGCTCCTGGCTTGGATGTCCCACAGTGTATAAGAGGTCCTGGCTGCTGCTTGGCAGGCTGTTCTGCATGTGTTATTTGGCTCCCCACGTCTTCCTGCTTGAGAGGTGGGTATCAGGGGCCTTGGAGTGGGGCTGGGAAAAGACAGTGGGCTTCACTTGCATCCATTTTGTCTCAAGTCTCAAGTCCATCTTTCCCCCCTCTCAATCACATTACCCTGAATGGTCATCTGACCTGATCCTTACCATGACTGTGTGTAGTGTTTTAGTCCCCTGTGCAGAGGCTTGGAGTTAAAGCAAAAACCCAGCTGTAGCTTCTCGTCTAGGAGGGAGGTAGTTCCGGGCTCTGCCTTTGTTCTTCTGGAAGCTTCCAAGGAGTCTTCTGCAAAGGCAGGGCAGTGGCTCCCCCTGCTGCCCTGGCCCTTTACAGCTTCTCATTCAGTCTCAGGGACACCTCAGGTCTGTCTCTGCAGTCTGAGTGACCCACTACCCCAGGCCTCTGACCTCCAGGGCCCCAGCATCTCCTGCATGGTCCACCAGGGAAGGGGCAGCCCCTCCTACTCTCAGGACAGCTGGAGGCACAAGTACTTGACAGCCTTTGTCATCCACCAGTGTGAGTGGGCCCTGGACTGGCTCTCCCCTGCTGCTCTCTCTTGAATCATGGTAGGTGGCTGGCTTGATCCATCCGGTCTCATCAATCTTTGTCTTTCCCTGCCCAATATGCCATAACTCTTTACCAGGAAACAGCACGGAGCTGGTTGCAGCCAGGCTGAACCAGGGTCTGCCTCCTTTCTGGTCACCCCAGACTGTCCCTCCTGCTAGGCCATAGCAAACAGCAGAGGCAAGCTGGGCCCTCCAGACCCTTACGCCTTACCCTTCCTGCAGCCCAGACGTCATCAGATGATGTCACAGCTTATATGGTTTGGGGGACCTCAAAGATCATCCTTGGCCACACCTGGCATGTGATAAGGTTCCTCAGCCTGTGTTAGTGGGTGACTCACAGGGTGGGCCCTGCTTGGGTGATGATATAAGGCACTGTCTACAGCCCCTCCTTTGGGAACTCCCTCATGGGGTGTTGAGAAGGGCAGGAGCAGCAGCTAGCTGTTTCTAGGAGCCCTGTGAAGGATGGATGTGATGATCTTTGACCAGTTATTGTTAATCCCCAAGATGTGAGGAGAAAGACCATCGACTTGAATCATCATGACCAAATTAATTAAAGCAAGCAATTAATTGAAGCAAATGTTTTTATTTGTGTACACAGGCTGCCTCCCACTAAGGTGGCATTCAAGAGGTCAGCACTGGACATGAGGAAGACAAGGTTTTTATAACTCACCGGGTAGGGAGTTTCCAAACCAGGGATGGGGGGAGGTTGGTGGGAAAAATAGGTGGGGTTACAGAAGCAGAACATAACAAGGTGGTCATAACAAGGTAGTCATAACAACCTTTTGAAACAAAGGTAGGGTTGCAAGAGAATCATTACAACTTTTTAAAACAAAGACGTGGTTACTGTTTCCTGGAACAGGCAGTACAGAATCATTTGTAGTTAAGGTTACATGTGGGACATAGCCCAATCCTTGAGAAACAGAGGTTTAATCATACATAGGAATGAGCCTAGTTTGTCTTTACTGTAAGAGGGCTTTCAAACCTAAAATGGAGGCAGGCTGGTTCTTTATTATGAGTCTCTATATGAACTGCTGCCCACCACAAAAAGAAGCTCCTGCGATTAATGTTGAGAGCCACACTAACCTATGGTTATAAATATTTAGAAAGAAGTTTTACAATATATCCATTCAGCAAAACAACCGAGGGTCTATGAATGCCTCAGCCATGGACTTTTGATCAAGTTTACAGTATCAGGCATGAATTCCATCCTATGGAACAGGCTTTAGATTCTATCAGAAACAGCTGGTAACTCTCATAGCAGTGGTGTTGATATTGCGCCTGTGGGCACACTTGTCTGGCAGGTCGGTATTGCAGCATGCAGGGGTGGTTGCAGGGTGAGACCACCAATGTCTCTTCTCCCCCAGCAGCCTGCACAATACTCTGTAGCATTCTGAAAACTAGACAGCAAGGAGGAAGTTTTCTAGTCAGTTCCAGGTTGATTTTTCTGTATCCTACACCCAATGTGTGTGGTGTCTGCAGCAATAGGGTCTTATCATTTGGTTATGGTGGGAAGTCAAGAGCAATGGCAATAGCCCATGCTGTTTGGGGAGCCTCTGGGACCTTCCTGACTAACAACTCATAGGGAGGTATCCCATATCTGGCCCTGAGATTTTCATTTAATAATCTGTGTCTTCTAGAAGCACCATTGTCTACCTATGCAGGTTACCTCCATTCAAATTTATTTAAGACCATTTTTAAAGATGGGCTTTTAATGTAGTGAATTTCCATATGTATTTCTCATATCTCCTTAGTTTTGGTTAACCCTCCCCATCCATTCTCTCCCTCATTATTCTTTCTATTCCATCCCATCCATCCTTCCCCCCATTTCTCTAATCCCATCCCTGGTTAAACATTTAACCCTTGCATATACAACTCCCCCTTTTAAAGTGTGTGGCTGATCATTTTTTGGCATCTTTACAGAAATATACAACTATCATTACAATGAGTTTTAGAACATTTTCATCTCTGTGAGTTAGCTGCTCTGTGCTCCCCCCATGAATAGGATCATACGAACTGTGGTCTTCTGTCTGCCTCCTCTCCCTGAACATCACGAGTCAAGGTTCATCAGCACGGCAGCATGAATCAGTCCCTCTCTCTTCCTTAGCATGACTGGATAATATTCCATTGCATGGTTAGACCACATGTTTGTACATTCTTCTGCCAACGCATGGATTTTTCCCTCACTTTTCAGTTATCATTTTTAAAAAATGCCATCATGAACATTCCTGTCTAAAGTCTTACGTGAGCATATGGTCTTGATTCTCTTGAGAGTATACCTAGGAATAGAATGACTAAGCCATGTAGTGGTGTCATGCTTGTCCGTTTAAGGAGCACTAGGTTTTTCCGTATCTGCACCACTTTCCACCCAAAACCACGAAGCTCCATTTACTCCAAACCCTCAACGACTTTTGGTATTTTCCATTAAAAAAAAAAAGACTTTTTATGGAAAAAAGTTTTATAAACAAAAAACTTTTGTTGCCATTCTAGTAGCTGTGACATGGGGGTCTCCTTGTGATTTTGATTTATGTTTTCCAGGGAGCAGGCAGTACCACATGTCTTCTGTGTGTCTTTGGTCACTTGTGTCTCTGTCTGGGAGAGATGTCTCTGCATATGGTGACATGGTGACATGGGCATTTATTCCCAGCACTCAGAAGGACTTTGAGCTAGCTCTCTGTTGATTCTCGGTGGGTGAGCCTTGTCATTCTTTCAGTCATGATCACAGCGTCTCTCTTCGGTCTTTAGAGGCATCCTGGCTTTAGTTCTTGCTTTTGGGTTCGCCATTGGTCTTGAACTAGGTGTGGAGTGAGGTGAGGGGTCTGGCCGCATTTGTTTGTATGCAGATGTCTGGTTTCCCCAGTGCCCTTGGGCTGACATTATTCTTTCCCCACTGGATGGTCTTGGCACCATCTCTGCTCCCTGCCACCTGCTCCCTGTCTGCTCCAGGCCTGTCCCTCCTCCGCTTGAACCCAGGGCTCCCAGAGAGCCTATGTTCAGCCTTCCTTGGGTGGCTCAGACTTCAGTGTGTAGGCTTCCAGCAAGTTCTTGCAAGTTCTCTTCTCTCTCCTCCTCTCCCTTCCTCTCTGGAGAACTCTTCCCAAATCACTGCTACAGGAAAGGCAAGGAGGAGTCACCAGTTGCCAGTGGCCACCAGCCTGACAGCCTGTCTCTGCCCTTCCTCTCAGCAGTCATTCTGCGCAACATCTCTGCTCCTTTATCCCTCTAAAGCCCCACTCTCCGGGGCTGCTCGGCTGGGGCCTGACCACATTACTTTCTCCCTGGCCTATATGCCCTTTATTTAAAAAACATTATTTTCAGTGTTGAGCTTGTTAATTTTCTACTAGTTAGATTTGTTCTGACAATTTCGCACATTTGTATGATGCATTCCGATTACTTTTAGCCCCATCCTCCCTCATCCTTCTCCCACCTCCCTCCTCCTCCAACTCCCTTTCCCACATTCATGTCTTTTCGTCCCATGACCCACTGAGTTTGACAAAGGCCATCTATGCGACCATGGGGAGCTGTCTATTGGTGCGCTTACCTGTGGGCACACAACTGAACTCTCTACTCGCATTCCCAGATCTGTCAGCAGGCAACAACTGAGCAGGGAAGACAGCGTCCTTGTTCTTCAGCGGTGGTGAGGTCATAGGTGTGAGCCAGCATGCCAGGCTTAATCCTGTATTTGATCAGCAAATCACCACTGTTCACTGCAGGGTACAGGCAATGCTTCCTTCCGGGTAAGCAGTGTGTTAACATGGCCATTGCTTCTTTCCCCGTTGTTTTCTGATAAGACATTGGAAACCAGAGCTGGTCATTTGGAAGCTACTGCTGGCTGTGATTCCCTGGGTGGAAGGTCTCAGGACCACACCTCCTGTCTGTCTAAACACTGAGTCCTTTGATCAGCAGTGTTTTGTTCCCTGCCTCCCCATCCCCAGGCCCTGTGACCATCTTCTGTTCTCTGCTGGAGGGACACACCAGCTTTCTTAGATCCCCTATGAGTGACATCACACTATCCTTGCCCTCCTTTGCCCAGCTTACCCTTCAGTGCTCCGTTGTCTAAGTTCCTCTGTGTTGTTACCTATGATAGATTTCCCCACTTTGGGGCCCAATTGTATTCCCGTGTGTGCACACACCACCCCACTTGCCTGGTGATGGACTGCAGTTGCTCTCATACCTGCCAATGGCAGAGAGTACTTCAAGAATACCGGACTGCAGATGCTCTCAGAGTGGAAACAGAAGCCAAGAGAGTTGTTTGGCCAGCCCCAAGGACCTCCTCCTCTCCCCATTCTGAACACACACCCACCTCTGTCCTCTGATTCACTGGTGTCTTTCAGAGACTCATCTTCCCCCAGACCCTTCTGCCTCAGCCCTGCCCCCTCCCACACCTGCTCTATGTGGCTGCAGAAATTCCAGCCTTCACACCACCGCCTCTCCTGGGATGGGAGAGCTGGTGCTGGCCATGCTACGTGGCTGTCCTCTCCCCAACCCACCTCATCTTTTCCACCACATCCAAAGGTGGTGTGTGCCCTCCGCTGCCCCCCACTGCACCTTCCCCAGTGATGCCACTGTGTTCTGGGATTTTAATTCTGGGATAATTGTAGAGTTTCACAAAAGTTGAACCAGTGTCTCTGTGCTGACCACGAGATGGTCTGCACATTACTGCATTTGCTCAGTCCTTTTGCAGCATTCTGACTGCCCTTCTAAATGTCACCAGTCAGAAACGTCATCCCTAAAGTCAGATTGGATGAGAGGTGACCAGGAATAGATGCTGTCGTGGGGATGGGACCTTTGGACAGCATTAATGGCCTTCCGAATGGAGGCGAGTCCTGAGCCAGCGGTTTGCTCTGTCTCACCACATCATGCCCAGTGCCACACCGCTACATAGCACAAGGCCTCGGCAGACACCATCAAACACCACTGCCACATTTCTGATGCTCTAGCCTGCAGAACTGTGAACCAAGCATGCCTCTCTTCGTTAAAATTTAGTTGCTCTCAGATGTTCAGTTACAGTGTCCTAGTATGGATTATGTCATCTGCCCCCCCCCTTACTTTCCCCCTCCTTCACATGTGCTGTACTCAGCTTGCGACTCTTCCTTCTTCTGCCCCACTGTCTGCCAGCGTGCATACAAAGAGCAGGGTGGCCTCTCGCATGCCCATTGACAATGGTCAAAGTACAACCCAGGCCTGCTTCTGTGGAGCCAGGAGCTGAAGTGAGAGTCCAGAGTGGGCAAAGTTTGCTAAACCTGAGGCCTCTGCCCATAGTCACTCAGAGGACAGTGCTGCACACTGCTTGTGTTGGGGAGAGTGGGAATGGGCTCAACGTCCTCCTGCCCTGCCCTGCCCTGCCCTGCCCTGCTTCATTCTGCAGGCCGGACACATGAAGCCTGAACATGGGGATTGAAGACAAAGAGGTGGAGCCTCTGCTTTACTGACGGTCAGTGGAGGGCCAAGCTGGCTCCCAGGACTCACACTCCTGCCCAAAAGCCAAGGGTTGGGCAGGGTTGTCCCAAGTGGTTGCAGGATTCTCTTCTCAGGCCTAGCCAGGGTTTTCTCTTTTGTGGGGGGAGGGGTAAGGTAAACAGCCCCATGCTAAGCCCATGGAGCATGGGCTGAATGCCTACTCCTGGAAGAGGGTGACAGGGGCATGTTGAGAAGGTGTGCCATCTGGCCCGTGCTCTGAGGCAGAATGTGAGGCTAGACCAGGTCAGGAGAGGCAGAGCTGACAAGAGACTCCAGTCAAACTTGTAGGGCGGCCGGGGCTGGAGTGTGAGCCTACGTGTTCTCAGACAGCCGAGTTCGCATGCTGTGTGGGCTAGGCACTCAGGGTACTCACAGGAGTGCCTCTACCACAGTTATCCTAGGGGACATTTTGATGGCACTTGGAGTTTCAGACCCAGTGCCCCATTGACCTCATGCGCCCTAGCATGATGTGGTCAGTGACAAACTCCATAGGCTGTGGCACAAGGGCCAACTGCTCCTGCCAGCAGACTGCGCCGGCAGCAGCAGGGTCTGGTCGCCGTCAGCCTCGGCCTGTAATTTTCCCGTTCAGTGGGCAGGAAGCTCCGGCCGCACCTCTGCTGTGGCTGCCCTGTCAGAGAGGGCCCCTTGCCTGCGGGACTCTGACCAGGGTCACTGCGGGGCCCTCACAGTAGCTATGTGCAGATGCAGCATTGGCAGCAAGTGACTTCATCTTTGAGGCATCTCCTTCCCACAAGCCAAGACTAAGGTCCCCATGACTGGCTCATGCTCTGGACAAGCCTGAAGCCTTCTGGGAACCTTAACTCAGGTCCACCCCCTCTCTGTGTGTCTGCTATGGCTCCCCAGGATCTAGTTCTCTCCTTCCTGGCTCCATGAGAGTACTCCAGGAATCTGTGCTGTTCCTAGCTCCAGGGCCTTTGCTCTTGCATGACACCTTCTTCACTGCCATAACGTGGGATTCTTCTCCATCTTCGTGTGTTTGGACTTGGCCGTGACTCCCTAAATTGAGACAGGCATTACCTCTGGACCCACATGATCCTGGGCTCCCCTGAAGAAGCCAGGCCAAGTACGACCAGCACACTGTTCTAGCCACCATAGCCCCCCTCCCCCGTCATGTTGATGGCATGTTCCCACCCCCGGTGATTCTCAGAACTCAGGACACACTGCCCTGTGGCTTGTCTGGGCCACACAGAGCAGTCAAGGCTGAACCCCTTGTGTGGCAGGCAGAATGCCTGCCCCTGAGAGGAGTGAACGCAGGTGAGTTGGGGTGTGAGAGCTGAATGCAGGCTCCTCTCACTGTGGCGTCTGGGAACTGTCGAGGACATTGGCCCTATTCCCTGTTGTTCTGAGTGCTGTGTGGGTGGGGGTGGGGGAGTGATAGCAGAGGGCTAAAGAGGAGGGCTTCTTATGTGACGCACATGTGACCCCATCAAATTGGGAGGAACCCAACACTGGCTACCAGGTCTCTTGACCTTCAGGACAGCAGGGACTCTGCCAGCTGGGACATGGTGGGAAGGAAGGGCAGCAGGGACCCCAAGCATCAGTGCACCTCATTGTGCTGCTTGCACAATAGCTAAACTGAAGTTGGCTGTGATGGACAGAGCACTGGACTGTGATCCCAAGCAGACCTTCAGCTACCCCACTGATCACCTCCCAGATCCATGAGAGGGACAGCTTGGCCTGCAGCTCCACTGTGGCTTGTGGCTCTCTCCACAGCAGGCCCTTTTCCTCAGTTGGGGGAATCACGGTACACACCAGCTATCTCCATGAAGATGCAGAATGGTCAGTCATGGCTACTGTGGGATAGGTCACATGGATGCACGAGTGCTCCAGAGAGCAAACCTACCCCCGCCCCATATGTACATACTTCAGGGCACCTGTTCAGAGAGATAGTGGGAGGGAGGGTCTCAAGTCATTGAGAGTGTAGGAGAAACCTGTTTTCTGGTTGATCATACAGCTGAGCAGCTTGTGTGGTGCCTAGAAGCCGACCCCACCAACTGTGCAGGTTGGAAATCCAAGATGTTGGGATGACCAGACAGACACAAATCACAGGGCTGAAGGGTCAAGGTCTCAGGGCTCAGAGTGCTAACTACTGTCTGCTCTGGCTTCATGGGCCTCACACACCTGGCCCTGGCCCCTTTTGCCATGATCCCCAGAATCTCCCTGTCTTGGGGCAGGACACTGTTAACAGAGTCAGAATATGGGTTCCCTGGAGAACATTTGTTGAGCACCACTATATACACCCAGGATAAATAGGGGCATGTTTTCTGGACTACATTCAGAGTTGTCAACTTTGCAATAACGCCTGAGCTCACACACCACTTCCAAGTCTCAGCCATGTCACTACCAGACTGAGCACCAAAGCAAGTGATGCCACCATCCAAGCTGTTATCACCTCGACTGTGCAGTGGGAGATGAAGTCAGCCTCCCAAGAGTAGAGGACAGGATGGGACTTTCCATCTCTGTCCATGTCATCTCAGGAACACGGGCTCCCCAAGCTGTCCCTATGTGCTCAGGAAATATCTTTGTGATGACGTCATCCTTGCTCGGGGACAGAGCTGCTCTCTTGGGCAGTGTTAGCCCCTGAAAAAGGGGGAAGGAGGTTTTGCACCCAGTGGGGGACTAGGAAAGGGGACAGTTTATCTTGGAAGGGTCTAGGGAAAGAGTCCAGTAGGAAAGGCCAAGGAAGGGGTCCTTCATGAGGGTCGGGGGAGGGGTTCTACAGGATGGTGTGTCTGAGTATTCATTGATTGACTGACAGACCTACAAAGTCTTTGTCTTAAAAAGCTTGATTTCCCCAATATCATAGACACTGAGAGCAACAGTTAATAAATGGGACATCCTGAAACTGAGAAGTTTCTGTAAAGCAAAGGACACGGTCGACAAGACAAAATGACAGCCTACAGAATGGGAAAAAATCTTCACCAACCCCATATGGGACAGAGGACTGATCTCAAAAATATGCAAAAGAACTCAAGAAACTTTCAGTTCTATATTAAAAAATAATAAAAAAAGAACTCAAGAAACTTGACATCAAAAAACAAATAATCCAATAAAAAATAGGGTACAGACCTAAACAGAGAACTCTCAGCAGATGAATCTCAAATGCCTGAAAGACACCTACGGAAATGCTCAACATCCTTAGCCATCAGAGAAATGCAAATCAAAAAAGTTCTGAGATTCCATCTAACACTTGTAAGAATGGCCAAGATAAAAAACACTGATGACAGCTTATGCTGGAGAAGATGTGGGATCGGAGGAGCACTCCTCCATTGCTGGTGGGAGTGCAAACTTGTACAGTCGCTTTGGAAATCAGTATGGCTATTTCTCAGAAAATTAGGAAACAATCTACCTCAAGACCAAGCAATGCCACTTTTGGGTGTATACCCAAAGGATGCTCAATCATACTACAAGGACATGTGCTCAACTATGTTTATAACAGCATTATTTGTAATAGCGAGAACCTGGAAACAACCTAGATGCCCCTCAACCAAAGAATGGATAAAGAAATTGTGATGTATTTACACAATGGAGTACTCAGTGGTTAAAAAAAAAATGACATCTTGAAATTTGCAGACAAATGGATAGATCTAGAAAAAAATACATATTGAGTGAGGTAACCCAGACCCAGAAAGACAAACATAATATGTACTCACTCATAAGTGACTTTTAGACATAAAACAAAGAAAACCAGCCATCGATCCACAACCCCAGAGAACCTAGACAACAAAAAGGACCCTAAGAGAGACATACATAGATCCAAATAGGAAGGAGAAAAGACAAGATCTCCAAATAAATTGGGAGCATGGGAGTCATGGGAGACAATAAATAGGAAGAGGGGAGGAAGGGAGGGAAGTAGAGAAAAATGTATAATACAATAAAAAATTAAAAATGAAACAAAAATACTTGATTCCTTGAGAATCCTCCCGTCTTATCACATGGTTTTTAGAGAATTGCTTCTTTCTGCTTGCAAAATATATAGTACAAAATGTATTTTTATTTTCCAGAAGTTGGATGATTCAGAGCTAGAGATACAAGGAACAAAAAATTACATCTAATGTTACCCGAAAGCAAGGACCAATTTTGGCTTTTGTCAAAACCCTCCCAGGAGCGTCTGGGAGATGATCCGGTGGGTAAAGTGCTTGTTGTGTAAGTGTGAAGGCTGCAGTGTGGAGCCCCAGCGCCCACATAAAAGACCAGAGAGGCATGGTGCCTACCTGCAGTCCCAGTGCTCCTGATGTGGAGATGGCGGGGCAGGGGGCGGGGAGCCTAGTGCCTGGAGCAAGCTAACTGGAGAGACCAGCTCAATCAGCGAGTCCCAGATCCAAGTAAGAGGCTCTGACTCAGTAAACAGAGTGACTAAAGAAGACACTTGACAGCAACCTCTGACCTCCACATGCATGCATGCATATGTGTGTACGCGCACACACGTGTACATGTGTACATTTACACACATGCCTAAACACATGCTAACATGCATGCACATCACAATCACAAACAAAATCCTTTCAGAGAATCTAAAGCGGTGCTGCCATGGTGGAGAGTGGTTCGCAGGCTTCTCAACCTGTTTGCCGAATCCCAGCCATTCATTCGAGAGACTTGTCCGCATGACAGCTGGGACAGGATGACCCACAGCGCATTCATTGTAACCACCAAAGACTTGCCAATTGTGCCAAACTAATGCTGAAGTAGCTATGGTCTGTCCCCAGCATGCCACAGACCACACGGTCGTCAGCGGGAAGAAGAGCATCACTGGTCCCCACAAGCCTGGGATGGATGCAAGGATTCAGTGAGAGAAACATGCATGTCATCTCATTGCATAGCTTGAAATGATGGCAACAGCCTGAAGGCTGCCAGGGAGGGCATGTGGCTGCCAGATGTGTCTCTTAGCTGTGGCGAGCACAGGAATCTACTGAAACCTGATAACGTGGAGTCACAGACAGTAGTGCAAGGCCACCACCCTGGTGTCCCTACTGTACCAGGTTACATAGCCTGTGATCTTGAGGGATGCTGGGAGAAAGGCTTGCAGGACCTGTCTAAACTGTTTTGCAAATCTACAACTAATTCAAGATAAAAAGTCAAAGTGGTCCTGATTTGAAGGTGGAAGCTACTTCAGGAATGGCAAAGATAGGCAGGCAACTGAGTCTGTGTGGCTGCCACCTGGTGGGCCGAAGGACATGAACCCTGAGCAGGGAGCTGTGTGCCCAGGGCTAAGGGGCACAGGCAGTGGAGCCTGAGGCACTGGTCCATGACTGGAACTAGAACCGTGGGGGAAGGACAGGGAAGCTTGCCTGGTGTTTGTCCAGCCCAGCCCAGGGCTGTCCCAGGCTGAGCCTAGCAAGAGAACAACAGGGAGGCAGCTCCCTGGCTAGAGCAAATGAGGAGGGGGTGTCTCCAGTCAGTGAACATAAAATCTTGTGCCCCTCATTTCTCACAGTCTATTTGCTTCCTGAAGGGGCCGTCTTGATTGTCACCATGTGGAATATCATCTTGAATGGGGCACCTGCCATTTCATCTCTCTACTATTCATGGTGCTGGACAGACACACTCAGGCTATGGGCAGGGATAGAGGACAGAAAGCCAGAGAAAGTCCTGCTACTCCGTCAGCATGACTCTTATCCTCCCTCAGTGACCCCTGGCCAGCCTTTGCTCACTCTCCAAACCCTCCCATCTGGCAGCCGCCTTGATCAATCCCTCCTTGCAGCCCACTCCACAGGCACGCCCTGAGACTCACTGTCAGCCAGGAGTTACTGGCGCAGTCTGGAATCCCCTGCCCGCTTCTGCCTCTATCCATTTGCCCCTGGTTCCCTCAATCACATCCTGACTCCTGGGGCTATGAGAACAGCACCAAGGGTCTTTGGGTTGGCCAGGGAGGTGGGAAACTTCTAAATGTCTAATACGTTTTAAGTCCTCACTGAACTTCAACTTCTTCTGTGGCTCAGGGTCCAGGTAGATGTCTACTGCCCTCTGTCCTGTTGTCTGTCTGCATGGAAGGCATCACGTCTTCCACATGGTGCCAACACTTCAGTCACTCTGCACTACTCTGGATCAGGAACTCAGGCCTAAAACTGAGCTGTGTGACCAGACTGGGAACCGCTCCCTGACCTGCTACACAGTGACACACAGTGGTCTTAGGCCTGGCCTGTCTGGAACCCCCAGAGAGCACAGTATACTCTTGGAACACAATTCTGTTCACAGACTGGGATCTTACAGCCGAGTAACCAAAGGGTCAGAAAGGAAGGTGGACCACCTGGCCACAGACAGAGCGTCTGGTCATTTCAGAGTTAGTCAAGGGTGTGTTGGCCTGCTAGCCTGGAGAGCTTTTGACTGTGTGGGAAGCCTTATAGAGGATGGGGCTCTCCTCCTGCCTGTGCGTCAGGAAGAGAGAACAGCAAGTGTTCATGTGTATACCATGACTGATCAGAAGGAATTGATCCTGCAACAAGGTTCAAAATGGAAGACCCTGGTTATGGGGCTAAAGGGCAGAGCTCTAAACCATCTGTTGAAATCATGACCCCTAAGGCAACGGGTCTTAGGGAGGGGTACTTAGGGCCGGAGCAGGCCTAGAGGGTGAAGGGTGTGGGACACAGAAAGCCTTGTCCACTGTACCTTGCCATTGCCCCACAGACAGACAGAAGCCAGGGCCTGTTGTTTGTCAGCCATGCCGACCACAGAGCCAGGTCACGACAGCCACAAAAGGCAAGATGGGCTTCTCACACAGTAGATCAGTGTGAGTACTTAAACAGAGAAAAGAAGCAGGCCTAGGTGGGTAAAGTCAACAGAGGGCCTGCACAATGAGGGGAGTATTGAGGAGGAAGAGAGCTGCCCCTCGCCACCACCCTGTTCCTATTGACAACCTTAGATAGACAGCAGGAAGTTGACCAAGGAGCCTGAGCAGCTCGGGTCAGCCACTGGGGTGACCAGCTTATAGGACGACATACGGGGGCAGAGGAGGCCGCATGAAGCTTGGGCATCAGAACTTGGGGGGTCTCTAAGGGGCAGCCCAGGTGAGAAGTGGTGGGCTGGCCTCTCTGGTGTGGGAGCTCTATAGTAAGCTGGGCAACCGCAGCTATGTGACTGGGGATTCCGCACTCTTTCACAGTCTCAGTGTCCTTTATAGAAGGGACTGAGGAGGTTGATGGCACAGAACTAAAAAGATACATGTTTACACTGCCTGAGAAGTAGGAGGCACTTTGACTGTGTGTGTGTGTGTGTGTGTGTGTGTGTGTGAGTCCCTGACTGCCGGAGCAAGAGCAGGCTGTGCAGAAGAAGATGGGGCATTAGAGCTGGATTTGCCCAGAGGAGGGAGCATAGGAGTTTGCCAGATAACTTCTTGGACAGCATTTAGTTCGTCCCTCCCTTCTGCACCAATCATCTGAGCCAGTGACTCACGGAAAGGACCTGAGAGGAAGCTTTTGGGTTCCCTTGTCTGATCTATTTGGGTCTCAATATGTACTCTGATCCTGCCTTCATCCACGTTGGCCTCATTCCATCAGGCAGGGAGCTGGTGCCTTTATGGGTGATCTGGGAGCTGCCGGTTACAAGCCTCCCTGCTTGACTGGGTCCTCAGAGCTACCCAGTGAAGTATTGCTCCATGGGTCTTTCTGAAGTCACAGAGGAGGGAGCTGAGGAATCCACACAGCCACTCACAAGAGTACAGCAGTACTTAGGGCCAGAGGAGTCCCTCCATGGAAATGTCAGATGAGGGGAAAAGACCCTGGGGGCACACAAGGGGCACAGTGGCACCCCCATGACTCTGTGGATCCTGGCTATGTGGGATGGTGGGCATGCAGAAGCTCAAGGTGCAGGAGTGAAGAGAGAGGATGCCTCAAAGCATCCACCAAAGGGAAATCTGTTTTCAGACATTGCCTATGCCTGGGACCTGTAGGACCCTAGGACTTCTGCAAGGGGAGTCACCCTTCCAAGCCATGCCCCATCCCCCACTGTGATATGCAGCCCACCTCTCACCTTGCAGACAAGCTTCCACCATCCTAGCTCCTCTGCTTCTACCCTGTCCCATTTCCAGATTCCTAACTTAACATCCTCCTTCTACCTCTCTCCTTGGAGTCACCCAGTCAGAGAGCCAGAGTGACCCTGGAGATGCCAAGGTAACAACGAAGACCTTGCAAGCATGATCCTTGCCAAATCTGTGATTTTGGAGCAAGGCAGATGCCTAGGTGGCCTTGACTGGCTTTCTGTGTCCTTGCTGGAGTGAGGAACAGGGAGACACCCCCACTCCCCGCACACTGAACACTGGTGTGACTGGAGGAATGTGGACTGGAACAGTACAGTCAGCAGAAGTGACTGGAGCCCCCAGAGCTGGTGTGCTCCGCACTCCCACGCCCTGCTGCTCAGGTTTGCTAAGCATGTGACACAGGAGCTGGGCTGGGATATTCTGCCCTCCCCAGCCACCTCCCTGCTAGCCTCAGCTCCCAGGGCCTGTTCGCCACCTTCTCTGGAACACCCCTCATCCTCACAGTGCAGCGCCTCCAGCTGCCCACCTCAGAAGTTTGAGGCCGGAATTTAGAAAAGTTCGCTTGTCACCATAGTTGGCACAAGCAGCCTGCAGGCTCTGCTCTGGCAGAGATCCAACCTAGGTGGCTCTTAAGCCTCTCAGAAAATATAGATCACATTAATGTACCCCAGACATATGGCCTGGAGAGCAGCCACTGAACTTCTGGGAAGAAGACAGCCCCATGGAGAATCCTCCAAACAGCCTCCCTGGAGACTTAGCGTCATTTCCTGCCAGTTCTCCACGAGATTGGGACTTTCAACTCAAACTCCTGCCTCTGGGAGCCTCCTGACCTCCGGACAGATCGCTTCTGCAAGAATTGTGCTCTTCTGAGCCAGCCTGAGCTGATCATCACAGGTAGTACATGAGACCCAGCTGTAGCATCACAGTGAGAGAAAAGTGCTAGGGGAATGGGATCAGACAACCTCCAACAATTATGGCTCTTGGGGTGTTCAGGGAAAAGAAACTAAACTACAAGGGTGCAAGGCAGAGAAAGCTTGTGAAGGAGCTATTGGCGTGTGGTTGTGTGGGCTAAGTAGGAGTCCATAAGCCCACGAGTGTGAGCTGTTCCTGGGGAGCATGAATGGTGGGTAGAATGTTGGCCATGTGTGGTGACCTCTGTTGAAGCAAAACCAGTAAAATACAAGCGACACAGTCACCGAGGTTCACACCCTCCCGTGGTTCCTATGATCATGTCTGAGATGGGCCTCAGAGTTCTTGAGATGGACCAGGACCTAGGGGAGGCTGACTTGCTCAGAGCTATGTGGACTGGATGTTGCTGTACCCCAAAGGCCTATGTGCTGATGCCATGGTCCCCAAGGTGGCATTTCTGGGAGGTGGGGATGACTGCACCAGGGACCCTGGGCACTCTTTGGTTTAAGTGGTTTTCTCTGATGCCCCCTGCTGGCAGTGGTAGGACTCTCCGCTCAGGTGGCTGCATTGCTGGGATGGCTGAAAGCCAACTGGAACTGGGTCCTCTCCAGTGATTGCCCTAGCTGTTCCCACAGAGCCCCGATCCCCATGCCCTATGGGGGAAGGGAATCCCCACCTCCAGAGCGAACCGTTGAGATCTGGGCTAGTCCAGCCTCACTTGGCTCCGATACAGGCCATGCTGGGAATGGGTGTGCCCAGTCATTACTGAATGATGACCGCTTGGTGGAGTCTTTATCCTGGCCTCTGGTCTAGAAGTGGCCATCTAGTGTGAGTGAGTTCATTATTTAGCGGTTCTTTTCCCAGCCTCCTGAGGCAGGCATGCAGGGGAAGGTGAGGGAGCCATGGAGGTTCTGGGAACAGGGAAACGTGGGTGAGGAATCAACACCCACTGCCCTCCTCCTAGGGCGAGCCTGTGTCTGTCCTCAGACATATCCGGAAGTCCCCGCTCCCAGGTTGATGAGTCCCCACAGAGATGTTCTCACCCTGCTGACAGGGTCATAGAGGCATCCTTGATCTCCAAGAGCAAATGCCCCTGCTCTCTACAGATATCAGCCTAGAATTCCTGCCTCCCTAGGACACAGAGGCTGTCAACCTGAGTCTGGTCAGGAGGACTGGTTTTGCAGAAATGCCACAGTGGGCAGGGAAGGCCGTTTTGCACAGCAAAGCAACCCGAAGCTCTGGTCCAGGTCACACACAGGGTCCTGGTGATCCTGCCCTCATGCCTTCTTGGATTCCTCAACACCTGCATCTTTCTGCCCTTGAACAAAGCTGGTGCATAGAGTGACCAGGCTCCCAAGAGAGTGGACACAGCCCCATGGCCTCAAAGTCAGGCCATGTGTGAAGGAAGGTGGTTGGATAGACTTAGCAGACACTAGGCCTCCATCTAAGTCTGAACCATGGGCAATGGGCCTGCTGGCTGCCTCAGGCCACAGGATATCCTAGACCCACGCTGATGGAAGAGCCCTAAGGGGTGCATCAGGCCTAGGTGGAGCCTGAGAGCCCCAGTTTCCATCCTCTACTCCTGCCTCAGCGGAGATTCTGCCAGCTGCTCTGGGCCTGTGTTGTCTCCCCTCATCATCCACAGAAACTCAAAGCTGGGCTTTTTTGGTTGCAGATGATGAGACAGAGGATCTGAGAGGTTAGGACAGTGGCCAGTGTCACTCAGCCTTGGTGTAGCATGATATGGCTGTTGGGGCATCCTGGGATCATGATAGGAAAGAGCCCTGTGGGAGGGCCAGCTCAGGGAGCACCCTAAAGCTCCTGAGCATGCTGCGATCCAAGTCTCACCTCAGCCCCAAGGCAGACACTTTGTTTCAGGGCTGACCAACCTGGGCTCAAAGAGATCTATTCCCAAAGGCCCTGCACTCCCAAGACAACTGGCAACTGAGGACCCCCCAGGCTGTGGACGACTCCTTGCTGAACAGCAGGCAGGGTATGACCTCAGCCAAATGGCCTTATTTACTCCGATTCTGGCTGAGCCCAGAGTGGGTCACCATTACCTTTCATCTTCAGGAAAGCTACCTCCTCTCCCCCCGTGGCCCAACCCACCCAGGAATGGGACTGTCCACAGCTGGTAAAGAGCTTGGGTGGGGGAGGAACTGATTCTGGAAAGTTCTCTGCTGCTCCCTGGTGGGGAGACAGGGAGGATCATCTGTTCCAGCCTTTGAAAAGTGGATAATTCTCCTTGGATTTCCGCAAAGTTGTTCACCCCAGTTCCTGCCTGCAGTGTTTGTCTTAAAGAGAGACTTAGGGGGGAGAATATAGTGTTGCGGGATACACGGGGGCTGCAGGACACAGTGACACTGTCTACACCACCGGAAGCCATTGAAGGGAGGAATCTCGTTCCTTTAAACATGACTGAGGGAAGGCCTTGGAGCGTTTCTGATCACGTCCAACCTTCCTGTGCCCTGGTGTCCATGCTTAGTAAAGAAACTGTCTGAAGCAACTTGCCTGGGCTAGAGACTTGAGGGACACCAGGTCTCGGGGACTAGATGACATCAGAGGTCAGAGGGGAGCAGGCAATAGCAGGAAGGGTGGCCATGAGGCCATTCGCATTTACCAGGCAGCAAATGGCAGCACTGTGCAGGCCAGACAAGCCTTGGACCAAGGGACACTGAGCAGGGAGAATCTTCCTCCTATGGCCAATGGCTCTCCTGACATCACCAGAGGTGGTGATGTCCACAAGCTTCTCTCAAGGTTGAAGGGTCCCTGCAGGCAGGCAGAGCAGGCACTGTACTTGGCGCTGAGGTTCAGTTTCTACCTGCTGTGACATGGATAATCTGGGTCCCCCATATCTCCCGCTGCCAAAAGGGGCCATCATGTCCTGAGCTTGGGAGGATGAAAGATGCAAGCTTGTGTCAGATCCCATGAGTGAGCAGAGAAGGAGACAAGGCCACCTCAGGCCCTGCCAATGGACTCTCATCACAATCTTACCTTTTTATAGACAAGGGAACAGAGGATTGAGGTAAGTGACTAGCAAAGGCCACGCCATGAGAGAGCCAGCAGGAGGCCTTGCAAATACCTGCTGGGTTCAGTCCTCACTAGAGACAAGGTGGGGACAGGCCGCAGTGTGGGTCCAGAAAAATGGGTCAGGGAGCTGGGAGGGACACACCCACTGGGACACATACCACACACCTTGAAGACACCGCAGTTGCTGAAAGATATTTACTATTGTTTGGTCCTTTCTTCAACACTCCCTGACCCCCAAAACAAGTCACCCACACCTGAAGAAGAGTCTCCTTGTACAAGTCTTCTCAGGTTGTCAGGATGAGTAGCCAGGGGCCAGCCAGGATGCCAGGCCACAGAAGCGCTGGGGCACCAGGTTGGTCCTGCGGAGGTTCAGTTCTGAGGCAAAGGTCCTTGCTTTTTGGTAGAAGAAGAGGGACATTTCCCGGTCCATGAGGAAGTGGTGGTAGATGGTGGCCAAGCGTGTGTAAATCTTCAGCTGAGCTTTCTTGTGGCCCAGGTCCACAGCCGCTGCCAGTGCCAGCTGGTAGTACCCAGCTGCATCAAAGGGATCCTGTGGGTAGATGTGTTTGACTGGGATTTAGCTGACTCACTGCCATGGGGTGGGAGATGGGGAGGGGGGAGGGTACCTGGAGCAACCCCCAAGGGCTACACTACACCAGGGTACACCCACCCAAAATGGTTGACCCATAGGCCATATCAGGGTGCTATGAGGACATCTCTTTTCCCATCACAATCACAACTTAGCCTCTTTCCCAACAGGGCTAGAGTTTTCTGGTCCTTGTGTTTGAACGTCGTTTTTTAAAAACTGTCCCAGCAAAGGGCACACCAGCTTGGGGGCTAGCTCAGAGCAGCAGCAGGTCTATCTAACCCCAAGTATGATCCAGCAGTCCAGGAACAGCACTATGGCTGTCCCTCAGGTCCACTTTGTGCACACATCTGTGCCCCTTTTCTGAAGTTCCCTCCTTCCTCCAGGATTCCAGAGCCTCAGGCCTTGACCTGTCATGGCTTCTGTTTCTCTCCTGAGCCTCCTGGCTGCCTGGATCTTACCTTGCCTCACCCCTAGTCATTCCAGAGGGCTGTATGATACCTTCCTTGGAGGAGGTGGGTCCTCTGGGACTTCAGGGCCTTGCTGACTCTGGGGGCTTCCTGGTCCCAGAGTGTTTGTACAAGTAGCCCATGTCCCTGGGAACTAAGATGAAGTGTGATACACCCCTCTCCCGGGTCAAGAGCATCTTTGCCTCAAACTCAACATCCCAGTAGGATGCAAGTTCCCTCTGGACCCACCCCACAGGAGTCTCCCACCTTAGCTTCTTTCAGAGGTCTCCAAAAGAGTGAACTGAGGGGCTTCCTGAGACCCCACCCAGCCTGCCTCCTTTTGTTCAGCATTTGTGACAGTTTCCTCGGCTGACAACAAAGTCCAAGCTCTACCAATATCTCCTCTTGTACCGGCCCCACAGAGCCAGTACCCGAGAACAGAGCAGAATGGGCCAGGTACGGTGGTGGGCACTCCTCACCCTGGGCCCCATACTCCTCCCTGGCTAACGTTGGGACACGAAGAAGCATGGGGGGTACTGCATCTCAGGGGGAAGAGACACTCTGGAGGAAAGGGCTAAATGAGAAGAACAGTTGAAGCATGTGTATCTGCACATGTGTGCAGCTCAGATTCACACATGTATCTGGAGCTGTGACTAGCAAAGACTCAGAAAGGGAGCCTGTGATCGGTATAGCTCTTCTGGAACCTCAATTTCCTTCACTGTGAGGCAGGATGGTAATATCTCCACCCATCCCCTCCAGATGACGAGGACTGACAATGCCACAGAATTCAATAAGGAATTGTGGGACAAGGCTGTCACTCCAGCTGGGCTTCCTGGAAGAGGCAGCAGGATGTGGGCTGGATTCTGCAATGTGAGTCTCAGGGGCCAATGATCATAAATGTCTTTGTCCCTTTATGTTCTTTTTGGGGGTCACCACATCCAGGAAGCTCCCTATCTCCTTTTCCACTGCTGGCATACGGTAACCCTGTATCCTTTACTTGTCACCTGAGAGGGCCGAGTCTGACCAGCACAAGAAACTAGCCCTTGCTGGTTTCTCACAGCCGGGGCTTGCTTCCTGAGAACGTGAGGCCACTGCTGGGAGGCAATGACTGCAAGTGCAGAGCTCACACTCAGGAGAGCAAGGACCCAACCCCGGGCGGAGCCCCTTCTTGCCCACCTTCAGGTCATAGAAGATGATGTCACCCAGCACCAGGTACACCTTCACGTAGTACAGGGTCTCCTCGTCGAATTCCAGGGGTGAGTTGCAGAGTGACAGAGCCTTGAGGAAGAAGTGCTCAGCCAGTTCTCCGTGGCCCAGCCGGTGGTGCAGGGTGGCCAGCCGGTGGTAGGCCACGCGCTCATTCAGGCGGTCACCTGGGGATGCAGGTGGAGGAGGCAGGGGTGAGGACACTGCCCAGTGGGGCAAGCATGGCATGAGCCAATCGGGGGAGCATGTGTGTAAATGCAACAGATCACGGCAGCTGTGTACATTCACAGCCTTGAACCGGGCTGCTTTAGCCACTCCTTCCCTGTCCCTGGACTCACTTTCTCATCTGTAAAGTGAGCTAATGACAGTAGTTCCCTTCCTATTTCCATATCTGGCAAAGCTGCAGGCTCACATGCCCCCTTTTGTGTCTACATGGAGCTGCCTGGGGGAGGCTTCAGTTAAGCCTGTCATCTATGCATTCTCAGGCACAGGGCTCCACGACTGGCTGTGGCTGCTGCCTTATATGCTCAGCACAGTCTGGCACTTTAGGGAGCCATGCTTAGAGACCCAGGCTTACCCTTGCAGACAGGGAAGCTGCGTGGGTGGGCTCGAGTGCCAGTTCATGGAGCCCGTACTCAGTGCTCTGAGTTCAGCTGCATTCCTCCTGCAGGCCTGAGGCCTCACTCAGGGTTTCCTCCCAGGAGGAACACAGAGACTCCCAGTCAGAGGCTCGGTGTTGGAGAGAAGGAAGCCTAGCACTAAGCAACAGGCTGCAGACAGGTGAGGACAGGAGAGGAGAAGAAGAAACATGGGAGAGGACAGCATATACAAGTCCACCTGTGTGGAAAGCAGCTGGCCAGCATTTGGTGCAGCAAGAGAAAGCAGCAGAGAAAGCCTCGGAGCTCTCTTCCCCTTAAGTCCCTGCCTGCTCTGTGCTCAGCCAGGGCTAGGTACTGCCAGCTCAGCAGAGCTGCTATGGGCCTCAGCCAGCCTGCACAGGAGATGGAAGACGCTGAGCAATGTCTGCTCTGCTCGTGGTCCTGGGACTGGAGACCAAGCAGGATGGAGTGCTGAGCAGGGCATGGGGCTGGGGACTCACCTAGGGTGATGCTGAGTCCTAGGGCCTCATGGGCGAACTCCAGGCCCTCCTGGGGTGCCTCCAGTGCAGACAGAAGGGCCACCAGCTTATTGCACAGGCGCAACTCTGCCTCTTGGTCCCCTACAGTCACAGCCAGGGGCAGCGCCCGGTCCTATCCACATATTGAGATTAGGCTTCTGCAGTGCCCACCATGCAATACCTCCTGGGCCCACATGTGTGCAAGGAACTGCCACCATCCCCCACTGTATGGTCTTTTCATGGCACTGAGGATGGAAACATGTCCTGACACCTCAGGCTGGGATGTCACCTAGTCAACTACACCTTCAGCCTCAGCACAGCCTGTGCCTCTCTGCCCAGGAGACAGGGCTTAAGCGGGACAATCAAGTACTCTACTAAAATACATGATATGTAAGCTCAGAGTCAGCTGTACACTGTGAGCCATGAGGACAGAGGAGAAGCCCGTCTTCCCTGGCACCCTGTGTGTCCTTTTACACATGCCTAGGCCTCTCGAAGCCCAGCTTCCTCATCTGTAAGGTGACAGGATTTCCCACCCAGGGCTGCTTTAGATATTAGTGTGCAAGCAGGAGGCATATACTGTGCTTTGAAGATCACTCTAGGAAAGCTAGCTGCACCGCCACTCTCTATCTCCAGGTGGGACGCCTCTGCCTGCCACACCTGTGCCCACCAAGAGGCACCCATGCGAAGCACACATTACTTGCTTACACTGGCCACTCACCCGGTAGAAAGATACAGCTTTTTCCCGCTCCCAGGTCCCATTGAAGAAGATGTCCCCAGCTGCCTCAAACAGCTCCAGCCCTAGCTTGGGATCCCCAGTACACAGGGCTGCGTTCTGTGCCACCTGTAAGGACAGAAGTTCTCTGGAGATAGTACCACCTGGGGTGGTCATGCCTCCGAGATGGGCGCCCTCACACTTGGAGGCACCAGTCTTTCAGTCTCTGGGGGTTTGCGGCTCTTAGAAGAGCAACCTTCAGGACCTGAGAGCTAGGAAGTGTGGGTCCAGCTGCAGCCGAAGAGTCCAGCAGGTGTGGGCTGCCCAGGTGAGCATGGAAGAACTGAGACCTGGACTCTGGCCTGCCCACCATGTTGGAGTCACAGTTCCCTGCCCCTACATTGCCTGTGGCTGCCACCACATCCTACTTCTTCCTAACCCATCCATGCCCACCTTCTTCCCCATCAGTGCCACAACACAGGGCCTGAGGCTGCGGCTTCCCCCCTGTGTCCAGGGGTTCCTGCAATGCCAGGTGCATAGTAGATGCCCAACAAATACCTGCTCAGTGATGAGAGACTAAATCTACCCACTCTCTAGCTTCTAGGTTGGACCTTAATATTCTCTTCCAGCAGGTGGCGCTGGCTCACCACCCTGACTCAAAGCCGTTTGCCTTCAGGCTCAGCTGCCTGCCACAGCCCATGGACCCTCTGAGCCCTGGGTTCCTTCCTTGATCCTAGATCCTCAGTGCACAGTGCTACTCCTGTGCTCCTTATCTCTACATCTGTACACTGCGTTTGGGAAGCATCACAGCTTCTATGATAAACATGTAAATGGACCATGAGCTGCTGAAGCAAGTTTTTCTGTGTGCAGAGTAGACACAGCATCCTTACATACACTGAGTACTTGCTATGTACTGACAAAAGATGAGTACTGTGAGGAGCCCGCCCTCTGCCCAGGGAGCTCAGATAGTTGTCAGATAGTCTGGGCACTGAAGGAGACTGAGGGAGCCAGAGTGGGAGGCAGGCCCCTGGGATACAGTAGGTACTCAACAGTGATGGATGAGTGAGCAGATGGACAAGTAGATGGACAGGTGAGTGAATAGATGGATAGACAAGTGGATGGGTGGGCAAATGAGCGAGGGAACAGGGAGATGGATGAATGGGTGAGTGAGTAAATGGGTAGATTGAAAGGATGGACGGGTGGATATACGATTGATGGGTGGATGGGTAGGTGAATGAGTAGACACAGGTGGATGGGTGGGTTGGTGGACAGGTAAATGGGTAGGTGAGTGGGTAGTTAGGCGGGTAGATGGGTATCCATGAGTGGGTAGTTAGGTGGGTAGACGGGTGGTTGGGGGTAGATGAGTGGGTAGTTAGGTGGGGTAGGTAGTGAGTGAGCAAGCCAGTACACCCTGACGTCCCTGAGCGTACCTGGATGTACAAGTCCACCAGCTCATTCTGACGCAAGATATAGTAGATCTTGCCGGCCTGTAGCCAGGCACGCGCCTCCTTCTCCTTCTGCTGCAGGTCAATGAAAATCCCCAGGCTCCGTTTGGTATAATCCAGAGCAGACTTGTAGGCCCTGGGGTCAGACACAGGCGTCAGAATAGGATCTGCCTCCAGAATGGTCTGGAAGGTCAGGACCTGAGGGGATCCTCTGTGGGCAGCATTCTGTCCTGCCCTAGGCACCCCAACACAACATGGAAAGACAAAGGGAAATCTTCAGAGGGAAGACAGGCAGCTTTGTGTAAGTAACCCTATATGATCTATCAACCCCCACATGATGAATCCAGTCTGTACTGGCTAGTTTTATAGCAACTTGACACAAGCTAGAGTCATTTAGAAACAGGAATCTCATTTGAGAGTACGTCCCCACTAGGCTAGCCTGTGGGCAAGCCAGCACTGTGCTTTCTTGATTGATGACTGATGTGTGAGGGCCCAGACCATGGTGGGTGGTGCCATCCCTGGGCTGGTGGTTCTGGGCTCTAGAAGAAGGCAGGTTGAGGACGGCAAGAAAGCAGCACCTCTCATGGCCTCTGCGTCAGCTCCTGCCTCCAGCTTCCTGGCCTGTTGTGAGTTCTTGCCCTGACTTTTCTCAGTGAGGGGCTGTGATATGGAAGTATAAATGGAAATAAACCCTCTCCCCCTCAAGTCGCTTGTAGTCATGGTGTTTTAGAGGCTGGAGAGATGACTCAGAGGTTAAGAGCACTAACTGCTCTTACAGAGGACCCAGCACCCACATGGTAGCTCACAACTATAACTCCAATTCCAAGATACCTGACACCCACGGCAAAACACCAATGCACATAAAATAAAAATAAATAATAAAAAAGAAACCCTAACTAAGACACAGTCTCTGTCTTTTTTGGATACTAGAGAGACATTGGCATAGGGTAGAATTCACGTCTTAGGCTGGGTTTCTCAAACTGTGCACACGGCAGTGGCACAGAGGACGGCTCTCAGCCGTCACTGTCCCTGCTCTGAGTTTCTGACCTGAGGCCTGGCCTGGCCTGAGCACCTCCAACAAGCTCCCAGGGAGATGGACAGCAGTCCAGGGGCATACTCAAGAAGCCTTGCTCTAGGCCGCTAGCCCGCTGCTCCTGCTGTGAGTTCTGTGTTGGGACAGGAGCATCTCCTGTTTTGTCATAGGCTCTTCCCTGCTCCAGTGTCCCTGCCTTAGGGGAGATGTCATGTTGAGGATTTTGCCAGCTTCCAGGCTACCCAGAACTTCAATGTTGGTCACACCTTAAACATGACCCCCGAAACCTGGCTCCAGGGAAGCTGGCTCTGCCCTCTATGGTGAGAAGCCTGAAGAACATGTGGCCACCACCATACGTCTAGCAGGTGAATGACACCCAGCTGTCCTGGCCCATGAATGACAGCTAAAGACCAGGGGCGAGTGGAGGTCAGCTCACAGCAGCAACCATAGCATAGGTGGCTTCGAAATGCCTGTAGCAGGGACCGTCGTGTAACTGCGAAAGTGGGGACAGGAGGGTATGAGTGCTAGTCCCTCATCAGAGAAGCCTATGCTGGGACTCAGATGTCATGAACAATTAATGGAATGATACCGGCCCTGAGGGGTTGGGACTTGGCTGGTTCCTGCGGGGAGGGGCTCCCCCAGGCCTTCTGTGCCCCTACGCTGGTGCTCTTACCGCTCGGTGCCCAGAGACAGGTAGAGCTGGCTGATGGCCTCCAGGAGCTGACCCTCCAGCACCTTGTCAGCCGTCCTACGCGCCAGTGCCAGCTGGAACTCATGGTAGATGACACATCGTACCTCGTTGGGCATGACCTTGCTGTAGAAGTGGCACAGCTTTTGCACAGCCTGTAACTGACCTGGGTGGGGACAGAGACAGGATGTCACTCTCCTGGCTCCATCACCTTTGAGGCACCCCAGGGCCCTGTGTATGTAGGGGTTAAAGGTCCCAGTGTATAACTGCCTCTCCTCAAAAATGAGTCAGGTCCTCAAAAATGGGGCTACTGAGCCCAGAGCCAGGCTATGTAGTCAGTAGAACAGCCTACCATGATGTCTCCATTAGTTGACATACCAGGGAAGCCTGCAGATAGTGCTGGCCACTCCAGCCAGTCCAGGAAAGGGGCCTGTCCAGGCGCTTGCCCTGGTCCACACCTTTTGTGTCTGTCTCACCACACTCTCCCCACCCTGGCCTAGAGGCCAGGGAAATAGCAGCTCAATATAATTAGACACACAGACGGTGCACAGCCAGCATCCTGCCTGGAGCCTGCCACACAGAATAATGGATTTAGCCTAGCTCAGGCACCCACAAGCCTGTGCTTCACTCAGGAGGCCAGGCTCCAAGCCATGGCTCGCTGGGCTATCCCAAAGCCAGGAAGGGGCTGGGAACCATGTGGCATCCCCAACTGTGAAGACAACCCGGAAATCAACACTGAGGCAGAAGGCCTAAGCCATAAGCCAACCTGACCTCAAGGGTTTCTTCAGGGCTCATGAAGCAGTCTCTAAAGATACACACTGGCCAAGCTTCAGTAAATGCAAAAGGATGGAAGTCATAAGGAATGTGTTCTTCAGCTACACAGCAACAAACTGAACTACAGAATAAGTTCAGGGCCAGGCTGGGCAACTTAGTGAGACCTTATCTTTTGTAAAAGGCAAAAGAAGGCTGGGAATACAGCAAGGTTACATAGCATTGGTCTAGCATGCGTGAGGCCCTAGGATGGTTCCCCGTCCTGCTGAACAGACAGACAAAAAATCAATAACATCAGAAAATTTGGTGAATTCACAGATATACAAAAGTAGTCTGCCCATTCCTGAATAGTCAGAGGTTAAAGGAAGAGACACAGGGAAACAGAAGCATAGAAGTTTAAGGGATGATTGGGTTGGAGACATGGCTCAACGGTAAAGAGCATTGGTTTCTCTTACAGAAGACCTGGGCTGATTCCTAGCATCCATATGGTGCCTGACAACCACCTGTAACTCTAGTCCCAGGACACCTGATATCTTACACAGATATATATGAAAGCAAAACACCCATAAATAATAATAATAATAATAATAATAATAATAATAATAATAATAATAGAAAGTTAAAGGATGTTGAAAAGCAGAGCTGAGGTCCCTGGGAAACTGATAGCTGTAAATGCTTTTGATGGAGATGGCAGGAAGGGGGAGAAGGTGAGAAGGGAGGAAGGTAAAGGAAAGAAGGGGTACAGGGAGACAGGGAGGAGAGAAAGGAGGAGGGAGAGAGAGGATAAAAAGCCTCAGACTTCAACTCCCACCTTACTGAGCTAATATGGAACAAAGGTGATGCTGGCGAGAGCAGGCCAGCGGTGGAGGAAACTCGCAAAGCCAAAGTCTGATGCTTTGAAAACATCGACAGAATCATAAACCTTTCTCCAGCCTGACCAAGAAAAAGGCTGCAAATTTCTAAAACCAGAAGAGAGGGTGTGCACTGCTGACAGTCTCATGGAAGGGACAGATCGCCGTGAACCACGCCCATCAACACACCAGAACGCTTTCCAGAAGGATGCACTGCACCCACACTGGCTCAATGATGGCCTGGCCTGTGGCCCCTGCGTTATCCCTCAGCCTCCCAGGGGAGGAGGGACACATACGGCTAGGTCCTCTGCTGTTGCTCTCCGAGTTTGAGGGGTATCTGGGGAGGCCTGGCAGGGATGGGCTGGTGGCTCTGTGGCCATGTTGCTGAGGCTGTGGAAGTCTGGCCCACAGAGGGAGGATGTAACCTGAGGCTTCCCGGGGTCCCTTTCATACCAGAATCTGTCCTACCAATTCCTTACCTATTGGACCCTGCTTCCCTCCTTGGCTCCCTCCACACAGCTGTGTCCATGAGACCACACATGTGGGTTAGGCCTCTGCTGGAGAACAGACTCCAGGCAGATTCACCTATTCTGTCTTCCCCACAGTCATAGCAAGTGTTCAGTAGCACCTGATGGCTCTCCAGTCCTCTTAGTAAAGGGTTCCTGCCCATGCTTAGCACCCCAGCCAAGGCTTACCATCTAATACTGTGAAGTGCATGGGTTCAGTCACCCTGTTCTAGGTGCCTTACCCAGTACTCCCTGGTTGGCTAGCCTTCCCTCCAGTCTCAGAGCAAAGGAACGTCAGCCAGCCACAGGCTGGAGTAGAGCTGCCTGTGAGCACATGGATCACCCTCTCTACGGCTGTTCTTGCGCGGCCGTCAGTTTTCTGTTTAGCTCCAGACCCCAGCAAGAACAATATGGTCTCACTTGTGATGGGGCTGGGATCACACCTGTACAGGTCCCTGTGGGTGAATTTGATCTGTTGTAAAGTTCTGATGACTTCTAGGAAGAGGCCATGGGAGGTGTTCAGGGCTGCAGATAATGTATCTGGAGGTCTGATTCACAGAACCCCAGGCTTGTGTTAGTTCAGTGTTGTGTCTAAGGTAACCTCTATTCCGGTGCTGGGGCAGGGGTGTGGAGTCCTTAGAGCAAGGTATTTTCAGCTCGCTCCCCATGTCATCATATCTAGCCCTGTACAGGAAGAGGCTGCATCAAAGATGGTGGGAAACATCTCCAGGTTTCTACTACTTGGAAGACAAATAGCCTCTGTCCTCTGCCTCCCACCCCAGGGTACTCTGAATAAGGAATGACATGCAGACCCCAGGAAGTATGGAGAGGGGACAAGGGTGGTACTTACTCTCCAGATGGTCCATTTCCACAGCCACCAGAAAGGCCCACTCATAGTAGCACTTGGCCTGCTGGAAGAGGGCCCGGCGGGTGCACAGTTGGCCCAACCACAGGAGAACCTGGGTGAAGTCCCGGCCACACACACCACTGGGCAGCTGGGAGAAGAGCCCCACAGCCTCCCGCAGGTAGTGTTGTGCCAAGCTGCGTGCACCAGCTTGCAGGCACAGGGCCCCAAAGTTAGCCAGGACTACTGCCTGGCTCTGCAGGTGGCCCTGGTTGTAGGCCATGTGCAGAGCTCGGAAGTAGCCTTCAGCAGCCTGTCGGGTCCTGCCCGTCCTCTTCAGAGCCATGGCTACCATGTTGGTCATCACACACTCCTGGTCCTTGTTGGCCACGGCTGCGTCTGAAATGGATTTCAGGATGTCCATGGCTATCAAGCTCTTCCCACAAAGCATGTGCAGCCAGGCAAGTGCCACCAAGCGGTCCACGACAGCGTGGATCCCAGCTGCAGTGTCGGCTTCTGCAGCCTGAGACATGAAGGCAATGGCCTGGCTGTGCTGCTGATGGTGGCTGTACAGCTGAGCTAGACTGGCATAAAGGGGTCCACACAGGGCCTGTCCTATGCCCGGAGTGAGAGAGGCCAATGCCTGCCTGAGGTAGTAAGCAATCTGGGAGGGGAGGTGGTGGCTTGCCCTTCTTTGGCTGTTTGGCCCAGGAGCATTCTGGAGGACCAGGTCCACACTCCTCAAGGAGCCGGCCAATGAGCACCTAGTCCACAGTGAGGACACCCTGATGCAGCTCAGTGCCAGGTGGGGCAGGCACTTCCGGCCATAAATGTCCGCCAGAAGCAGGTAACAGTCCTCAGGCCATGAGGCCTGTGGGGTCCCCACATCCCTGTTGAGGCGAAGCAGTCTCTCCAGGTAGGGCAGTGCCTCCTCAGGCTGCTTGAGGTGGGTGTAGTGCCTGGCCAGCAGGAAGCAGGCCCGGGCCTCGGCCTGTGGGCTGAGGCCACAGATGGCCCTTCGCAGTGCGTACTTCAGGAGCTCAGCGTCTGTGTTACGTGCATGGCCGGGTGTCCCAAGGAGAAGGGCTGCGGCTTTGGGTGCCACCTGTAAACACTTCTCCCCGTTCTTCTGCTTTAGATACACGGTAGCCAGGCTGGTATACACAGCTGCCACCAGCGAGAGGTCCCCAAAATTGCCCTCCAGAGCTCCCAGGGCTTCTTCAAAGTACACCCGGGCCTGGGATAGCTTCAGTTTTCGGGCACACAGTCGCCCCAGCAGGAGGCAGAGCCTGGCCAAGGCCATGCCCAAATTGACTTTCTTGGCAACTCCTCGGGCCTGTGCCAAGCGTCCGGCCAACTCCTCTTCATCGTCAAAGCCACAGAGGACAGTGCTCAGCCAAGGAAGTGAGATGTCATATAGGCCCCGGAAGTGGGCTTCGTAACCAGGGGCATTCAGGACCTGCAGCAGTGAGTCTAGAGGTTCAGGATCTGTCCAATCATCTTCAGGATCCAGACAGAAGGGGGGCTCCTCACTGCCTGCTGAACTCACTCTGCTGGACACTGCTCCCAGGCTCCAGGCTATTGGGTCTTCAGGGCGGTCAGGGCAAGCCTTGCACCGTTCTAGAATGTTCTTTACCATGTGCAGTGTCTCGTGTGGTTCTGGGTTCAGGCAAGGCAAAGTCATTTCTAGAAGTCACAGAAGGCACAGTTGGATTAGTTTTGAACCTGAGTCCTAACTTGACCTGTGTGATATCCTCCATCTCTGCTCCACCCACTATTCCCCTAGCCGCATATTCTGGATGACACTTTCCCACCCTGATTCCAGAGCACTGGAGGCTGAATCAGGGTCAGTCCTGATGCCTCCTGTCAGCTTTCCTACTCAGCAGCCCCCTCTCTTTGACCTGTCCTTGGACAGCCGAGTTTTCAGAGGCCCTGCACGCACGTCAGAACACAGGGGTGAATTGTAGACGGTTTCTCTTTAGAAAGAACAGAAAGCTACCTAAGCACCTGGCCCACAGTCAGGTCTGGTCACAGGCGTGTGACTCTGCAGACTCCTCGGACCCTAGAAGCCATGAAATCCCTGACAGCCATTGGCATAACTAATCAGCATGGGCTCAAAGGCTGCCACATAAAATAGGCAAAGTTAACCAGGCTGTAGAGGTCATAGCTCAGTGACAAACAGTGTATCCAGAATGCATGTGGCCTGGGTTCAATACTCAACAACACACACACACACAGAGTCCCTGGAGAAAGTAGACAAAACCAATGACAATGAGGACAGGGATGCTGTGGTCACTGGCCTCAGTCGTACCACGAGAAAGAGATAGTCAGCCGGGTGGTGGTGGTGCACGCCTTTGATCCCAGTGCACGCCTTTGATCCCAGCACTCAGAAGACAGACACAGGCTGATGTCTGAGTTCAAGGCCAGCCTGATCTACTGAGTGAGTTCAAGACAGCCAAAACTACACAGAGAAAATTGGGAGCATGGGGACCTTAGGGGAGGATTGAAGGGGAGAGGGGAGAGGCAGGGAAGGAGGCAGAGAAAAATGTAGAGCTCAATAAATATCAATTAAGGGGCTGGAGTGATGGCTCAGAGGTTAAGAACACTGACTGCTCTTCCAGAGGTTCTGAGTTTGATTCCCAGCAACCACATGGTGGCTCACAGCCATCTATAATGAGATCTGGTGCCCTCTTCTGGCCAGCAAGCATACAGACAGACAGAACACTGTATACATAATAAATAAATAAATCTTTCAAAAAATAAAGATCAATTAAAAAAATATATATATATATATATCAAAAACAAAGACAAACAAACAAAAAAGAGGGTGAGAAAGGGACAGTCTCCCTGGGGAATGATCCCAGGGAAGGTTCATAGATGGCCATTGAGCACAATCTACCACCATCTATTAGCAGGTGGCCTCAGATGGGCTCAGATCCAAAGTCACACCCTTTCATGGGGCAGAGCAGATACTTGTTTTCTCCTGGGAAAACACAAGCTTAACATAGAGTTATTTGGAAGGAAATGAATGAACAAAGGCTCTGGAGCTCCTCCACTGGGATAAAAGAGCCTCTTTGCTCTCAAGTTTGAAAGTTAAAATATGCTCAAAACATGGGCTGGAGAGACGGCTCCATAGTTAAGAGCACCTGCGGCTCATCCAGAGGTTTGGTTCCCTGCACACAAGGCATCTCATAACCATCTTTAATTCCAGTTCCCGTGGGGAGTCCAATGCCCTTTTCTGTCCTCCATAGGCACCAGAAAAATATGTCTGGTGTATACAGCAGACAAACACTTAGACACATAAAAATAAAAATAAATAAATCCTTTTAAAAAATATGCTCACACAATCTGAAGTCAGGCGTGGTAGTGCACACTTATGGTTCCAGCAGTTGGGAAGCAGGAAGAAGAATAAGTGTTCAAGATTCTCTTTTGCTACACAGCATGTTTGAGGCCAACCTGAGATCACTATCTAAAGTTTTATTTAAATCTATCTCTTTACTATTCTGTAAATAGTATTAGACCTAAGGCTATTAGATTGGTTAAGAAATCCCAGCCACAGAGGTTTACAGCTGCCTTCCTGTCTGGACAGATGGAGGAGGCCCAAGGCCTTTGTGAGGACCTGGGCAGAGGACGGGCTACCTGGGAAAAAGCTGCTCCACCCTCACCTGCCTCTGCTCACTGAGCCCAGAGCAGGAGGCCTGGGGCCCATCCCATCAATACCAGCCTCCTCCTGGCCCTCTTGCTTGAATCCCACTTAAGCTTAGATGGGTCCATTGCTGGGGACTATCCCAGGACCCTGAGGGGCTCACATTTCTAGATCTCCTGTTTAGACCCTCTAGGGAAGAAGATGGTTGCAGAAGAGTGAAGGGAAGGGCATTCTGGAATGGGCCCCAAGAGCGAGGGACCTCTAAGGTTAAGTTGTGGGGGACTTTCTCTTCAACCCCTAATCAACAGGTGAACTCCCTGCGCGTGTGTTCAGGCCCTCGGAGGGAAATCTGGGTGGTTGCATCGGGTCTTGAAAAGGAGCCCACAGCAGCATGGGCTGGAACAAGGTGAGAGAGATGCCCGGCCTTCTTGGGAGGTCCTGATGAGGCCATGCGTCTACAGGAAGAGATCTGGGTCCCCAAGGCTTCCACAGGTGTAACAGAGGAGCTCCAGGCCACCCATCCCACATCCCCCACCTCCTGCAGAGGAGGGGCATTGGTGGTGAGTGCCCATGGTGCCCTCATCCTGCTGCCTTTGCCCTGTGTTCACACCTGGTACCTGAGACTCAGCCATGAGCGGAGGAACCTGAGCCACAGGGCGGTACCTACCTCGTTGCTCCAGATGCTCACCCTCTGCTTCTTCTAACCAGTCTAGGAAAGGGAAAAGAGAAGCAGTCACTCCTCTGCCTGCACCCTGCATCCTGCCTCATGCGGCCAGGTGAATGCAAGCTCTCCAGTCACTAGCGCCTACGGTGATCAGGGCCCGAGAATCCATGTTCTCAGATGTCTCCAGGCAACAATGGAGCCCATGTCTACCCCTGGTGTCCCCATCTCCACACATCCTACTGAGGGTGCCTGTGATCCTTGTCAGCTCTGTGACAAGCGGGGCGCAGACAGATACAGAACAAACTGGGCTGGGACTCTCCTCTGCTGATTGCTATTCACCCAGGTGGCACTGGCACCTCATTCCCACCTCCTTGGGTTGGCACTAACTGCCTGCTGGATTGCCATAGCAACCAAATAAGGAAAAGAGCTGAAGAAGACATATAAAAACCAGGAAGTTATAACATCAGACAAAACTTTGAGGCTTGTCTAGTGGAAAGGAATTGCATTGCCTTTGGTAGTTCTGGTCCTGGGATTCAACAACCATGGGGCCAGTTCTGTCTAGAGCTGGGTGAAATGAATCTGACCGGCACTGACAGAGGAGCCAACCCCATGTACTGGTAAGGGTGCTGGTCAGATCACAATGGGGTCCCCAGGCTGTCCTACCCTCAGAAACTAAGGGTTCAGGTGTGTCATCTGGTGCCTAATGACAGTGGAGATAGGTTCCCTCTGCAGCTAGGGCCTCAAGACTGTCTTTCTGGGTTGCCTGCACCCAGCCCTGAGGGCACATTCTTTGCTTGCCTTTCCCTGCTCCCTGGTGGACTTTCACTGCTTCTTTGAGGATGTCCCGAGACAGGTGGTGTAGTTGGAAAGGGAGGGGAGGAGAGGGCCCCTGGGGAGCTTGGAAAGAGCCAGAAGCACCCAACCAGCACCCAGCTCTCTTGGGACTAAGGCAATAGTACATGAACCTGGCGCTAGCAGGGCAGAGTGCAACCATCACGTGTGGCCTTAACCAGACCACTGGACTCCACCCAGTTGCAAAGCATTTGGACCACACCCTTCAGAGAAGTTCCTGCTCTTCCAGGAATCTGCCCTGGGAAGACTCCAGGTTAACAGGACTCGGAACAGTCTTTACGCCTTCCCCAGCACACAGAGAGAACAGAGGTGCCACACACTCCCTGCACCTACCCAGGCTGCATGTGGTGCACACATCTGTGCCAGATGTTCTGCTCAGGAGCCGCCGAGCATCCTCATCTGAGAAGTGGCCCTCTCTGCAGAAGAATGATCTTTCTTCCTCACTAAGGAAAAGCGCACTTTCCAGACTGGGGAGACAGAAAAAAAAAAAAAGAAAAAAAAAGGCCGTATATAGAACTAATTCAAAGTCCAGGAGGCCCCCAGGAGAGTGGGCAGAAGGAGTCTGGCCAATGGAGTCGCTCGCCTTCAGGTTAACTGAGTTTACTGTCATTTCAGAACTCTGGAACAGAGCCACGGGTCAGCTGAGCGCCCGCCTGTAAGAGCCAGGTGGCTTCACTCCACTGCATTTCCTACTCACTGAGGACATTGCCCCCTGGGCACTGTGTTGTCTTTGTAGGATGGAGCTGTCCAGAGCCAGGAAACAGGATCAGCAGCCATTTATCTCTTCAGCTGAACTTGGGAGGGTGTTTTTGTTTGTTTGTTTTTGTTTTATTTTTTTTTAAACAAAAGTCAAAATTTCACAATAAGACCCATTTCTTCTCCCTCATTCAACTGCTGGCCCCACTCAACCACAGTGGAGAGACACCAAATATACACAAAGCCTGCCTGTCTGGTAGTGGTGACCTTTAATCCCAGCACTTGGGAGGCAGAGGAAGGAGGATCTCTAAGTTCGAGGCCAGCCTGGTCAACAGCATGAGTTCCAGGACAGTTAGGGTTGCACAGAGAAGCCCTGTCTCAGAAACAAACTAACAAACAACAACAAAACCCAAAGTCTGCCCTTGAGAGGACCCTTGTTAGGTCCAAGATTAAGAAAGACTTTAAGTGGACAGGAGAAACAGCTCAGAAATTAAGAGTACTTGCTACTCTTGTAGAGGATCTCTGAGTTTGGTTCCTAGACACAACCATCTATAACTCTAGTTCCAGGGGATCCGATGCCCTCTTCTGTCCAAACACCCATTTGGTGCACAGACCAATACATACATAAGCAAAACACTCATACACATAAAATAAAATAATCTCTCTCTCTCCTTTTTTTTTTTTAAGAGATTTAGATTATACAGTCCTGGGAAGGCGAGTGCCTGGGCAGATTCTTAAGCCCCACTTGAACCATCCCGTGAAGCCACCATTCTTCCCATGGTACCTAACACAGGACAGGGCTCATGTGGCCATGAAGCCAGGCAGAGGACACAGAAAGGGACAGAGGGACAAAGGGAAGAGTGAGTGAGGAAGGAAGGTATTTTGCCTATAGGACTAAGTTAGCAGGGAAATGTGAAACTTTAAAATGCACCTTCTATCAATCAAGGAAACCATAGCCCAGCCCTTGGCCTCCTTGGGCCTCTGAAGGCTGTGGGGAAGGAGTGAGGCAGGTGACACAGGGAGTGTAAAACGCTCTCGGTGGTCATCTTTGGCTGTAAACAGGATGTGAACAGGTGGAGATGTGAATTTCTTGAGTTTTGACATTCGTCCTGGGCTTATACATGAGATCCTGACTTTAAGAGCCAAGTACTGCAAAGAGGTAAAGGACTGTGACTTGTAGAACTCATTCTCAGAGGGTCTGGAGACAGATGGAAGGGAGAGAGAGAGAGAGAGAGAGAGAGAGAGAGAGAGAGAGAGAGAGAGAGAGAGAGAGAGAAGACGAAGCAATCAAGATGAGCAGCTGGCTTCAGCCATGAGCTGGTAAGGGATGGATGTTGCTGCCTGCTCCTACCTTCTCTATAAGTCTCAGATTACATCAAGAGAGAAAAAAAGAAGAGCCTCTGGGCTGTTCCCAGGTTCAAGGCAGGAGAAATGCCAGAAGATATTTGAGTGACAGAGAAGTGGATACAGTCCCTTGCTGTGAAAGATGATGCCAACATCCCCAATGCTCCGGGGAGACGGGAAAATGGACCAGAACCCAGATCTTCCAGCCCTCACTTTTGTTAAGCTCAGAACCACTAAAGCCATTAGGATCCCACATCTGCCAAGAGGCCAGGGACAGAGGATGCATTGCGTGGAGAGCTGTACCATCTGTATTGAGAGACCAAGACACAAGCCACGAGCCACACCATTGTTTCAAGGACCCAGATGAAGTAATGAAGTTATGTAAAGCGACATTGCACAACTCGGAAAGGGAGAGCCCAGAGTTCTCTGTCCCTGGAGCTGGGTGGAGAGTCACCCACAAAGGGTGTAGATAGTCTGTGTCCCTATTCCGCATTTGCTGACATTCTGATGGGGTACTAGAAAATGTAGCTCCAAGTATGATTAGTACACAGGTCCAGCCAGTGTCTGCCTGCTCTGACAGGGACACTTTAAATCAGGGGCCAGAAGGGAGAGGACTCATACGGATGGCAGCAGCCTTGGAAACTGCATCTGAGAGTCGGCTATGGGATCTATTGGCAACAGTGCCACTGAAACATGTCCAGTTTGAGAGAGGTGTGACCACAGAGGGGACAGAAGCAGAGGACAGGTTCTCTGCATACAGCTGTATCTCCAGGATCTTCAACTGAGGTCTTAACCAGGCCAAGTCCAGGGGAAACCAGGAACTGACCAACAGTAGGCTCAGATGAACTCACTGGGCACTCCCCGTTCACTCCCCACCCGCCACTGTCCAATGCTATACCGAGTTAGTACAGAAATGACCAGAACACTCCTCTGGAGGTCCCCTCAGCTGGAGCAGATGCAAGCAGACAGAACAGGGCCAGGGGTGAATGATTAGGGATGGGATTACAGGCTGGCAGGGCCCCCAGAGAGCCAGGTGACAGCGAAGGGTTACCCACATCTGTTCAAAGCTGAGCTGATGGCAAGTGGAATCTGAGGCCATGGAAACCAGGTCCAGAAGCTTTACAGGGCTTTATGTTGAAGAGGGGACGTGGAGAACCCTCAAAATGCCTGTGCCTCTGGAACCTGGGAAGGCAACCTTTGGGAATTGGGTCTTTGTGACTGTCACCAGCAAAGCTGAGACAGATAGTAGCAAGTGTCTCACAGGAGGAAACAGACATGCTGAGGAGTCACTGGGAACTTGAAGGATTCAGTCAGAAGCGAGGGTGGCCCGGACCAGTGGGCACTGGGCTCAGCAGGAAGGCACACTCCCCACTCTCCAGAGCCATAGCACCTCAGCGGCTATACCTCAGGCTCCCACTGTGGAGGTTATACCTAGCAAGTGAACACTTTTCACCAAAGCATGAAGAACTGACACTGTGAATGGATACCCTGGACAGTCACACAGGACCCTCTGGTGGCAGCCTGGAAGGTCTGAGTAAGGTTCAATGGAGGAGAGAGAGGAGCTGCCCAGGACAGTGCCCAGGTGGCTCCTGAGAGGTTAATGGAAGGTGGCAGGATCCCTGTAGGAGCAGTGTGGGGTTCAGGAAAGGGACCTCTGCCACTCACTCAGATGCCGGGCCCTGTATGCTGACGAGGCCAGTCCTCACAAAGCCCACCTGGCCAGAGGCCACGTGCCGGCCCACACACCAGGGCAGGCCAGGCACCTGGGCACCGATGATCTCGATGACATCACCAACACAGAAGGACATCTCTTCGGGCCCTGAGCCCTGGAAGTCAGCTACCGCAGAGGCCAGGCCAAATCCTGAAGGGAGAAGGCCATGTGGTCAGAGCTGAGGCCCTGTGGACAGACAGGGTAGCCCTCAGGCATCTGTTGGTGTCCATAACATGGCCAGAGGTATGTGAGATGAGGCCTGCCTCCTGAGGTCTGAGGAGCTGGGCCTCTCTGTGGTCCTCAGAGGGGCCATTTGATCCTCACACCAAATGGGTCACCAAGGCTGAGACACTGGTGAATTCAGCCCTAGGCCACTACAGGACTTGGCCCTATGCAGCTTAGACTGTGTGCACGCAGCAGGTACAGGAACCATCCAAACACCAGCAGGCTCCACAAGGGGAAGAGAAATCTGTCCCCATTCCCACCTCAAGGGCAGCCTGAAGGAGCAGTTCCTCATGAAGAAGGCCCAGGACAGGGCCAGAAAACCTATCCACCCTCCATCCTGCCCCATAGATTGTAGGCCAGCCAGCCAGCCAGCCAAGCCTAGTATCTTCCAATGAATCAGTCTCAATGGGGTATCCTGTGAGTTCACATTCCTGGCTCTGCAGGGTGTGAGAAGAGTCCCAACACATTTCCCCAAGTGCTGGGCAATTTAGTTGGGCGCTAACCTTTTCTGAGCTTTAGAGAATCCTGAGTATTGTAGAAAGGATTCTGATGTCTTCTTCTGGTTTAGGGCACATTCAGGACAAACACAGAAACTTCCAGAATACTAGTCCCTGCCACCTTCTTCTGCCGCCTCTCCCCCAGGGAGGGAAGTCTAATACTCACCCATCAGCTGGGCCTCAGGCGTCCCCGGTCTATCCATGGATTCATCGACAGGATCCCATGGGACCCTGAGAGTCCACCTGGAGTGGGGAAAAGAGGTCTGTGCCGTGGTCGCAAACTGGGGACAGGTGTGTCCTATAGAATGCTTAGGAGTAGCAGCCCTTCAGGACACACATGGATCCTGCCACTTCTTCAACATACCTGCTGGTATGTGGGGTGCTACACAGGCTGGGTACCTCACCCTAGGGGACACTGCCGCCCCTGTTACCATGAGCCTGGCAGACCCCCCCATCCTCCTCCCCTGGCAAAACACCTGCCCTGCCGCTCTCCTGGAGCAACTGGGGCCAGCAACTTGAAGGCCCGCAGCCCAGGCAAGGATCTAGATTTCAACTCCTGAATTCTCATCTGCTCTGTAGCCTGGTCAAACTGCCCCCACCTTGGGCCTCAGTTTCTCCAAAAAATCTTAGCTGATTACTGCAGCCCCTCCTCTGTTCCAAGGGCTCAGGATGGAGATTCGAGCTTGGTACCTACTGGTGGAATGGAGTCAAGGGCTCTGGCTCAGTCTCTGCTGCTTCTGCCTTGGAGGATGTGCTGGGCGTGGGGGAAGATGAGTCTGTCTCCAGGATGGCCACTCCCAGAGGGACCCCTGAAGCCCGCCTGAGGGTCTGGGAGCCCTTCCTTGCACCCTGGGGTCCCATTGTCATTCTCACACGGTGGTCAGGACACAGAACAAAGAAGGGCCCTTTGAAAGGACAGACATGGTCAACAGGGTTACCAGCAGGGCAGTCATAGCTCTGTCAAACAGGAAAGCTGCCAGCCCTAACTTCAAGGAGACCCACAGTAAGGGCAGGAACCTTACAGAAGCGCACTCTACCCTCCATCTGTGGAGGCCCAAAGGAGGTCCCAACCTCACCTCCACTGACACAGTGAGGCACACTCAGACTCATTCTGGGCCTCAGTTTCCCACGTGCACTATTCAGGGACAGACATAGCATTCCTATGTCCCTGTGTGCTTCGATGTCACCAAGGAGCCTGGCCTCATTTCGGTGTCCACCCATGACCAGGGAAGAAAAGCAGCCCTGAGATTCTTTCCTGGGGACTCAAGACCATTTTCTATGAGGCCAACAAGCTCAGAGCAGGGGCACGGGGTTTTAGAGAAAAACCCTTTCTCTCCATTCTCTTTACCCCTCACCTCTTTGAGAGTCACATACAGTGTGACAGTGTCTAGGGCACCTTATGCTATATCATGCCTCCCACCCATGACACTCCTGTGTCTAGAGCTGTCCCCCACATTGTCCCCAGCCCTGTGTGATCTAACCAAGGTCACCGTTGCTGCCCACCTTCCTGGGCGAGGAGACTCTTGTGTGTCTGCTTCAAGGCATCCTTGTTTACATACATGAGAATGGCCACCTCCTCCTCCTCACTGGGTGAGAGCAACCAGAAGGTCTGATCCACCAGCAGGTTCTCCAGGCAGTGGTGCGTGAAGCCTGCAAGACCAGACAGGCTCCAGGAGGGGCAGAGGACCCTAAGACCTCAAATACTAGACCTGGAGAGGACCCTGATAGACTGTTCTTCTCCAGACTCTGTGGGTCCCTATCTCACTATCCTGGCTGTTAGGGTTACACCTGCCTACCACTCACTACATCATCTGGCCTTGTGTCTTGGGGTTCAGAAGCGTCAAGAGTGCAATGCTCTGCACACTGTGATGCCTACACCCCAGTGTCATAGCCACTGTCCTCCATGCCCACTTCCATCAATCCTGTACAGGCCTATGGGATGCTGGGTGTCACTGCCTGCATAGGGACCATCCATCCCATTATCAAGGTCTGCTTAGCTGGGAAGCCTAGCCTCACTCCCTTTATAAAGCCATGGCAAATGCTGAGAGAACCCTTCATTTACAACAAATGTCGGTGGACATGGAGGACAGGAACTAAACGGGCCACTGTTTTCTGGATGGCAAAGTCCCCGACTGGTGCCTAGAGAGTACCCAAAGGCCAAGCTGACTGATAGAAGACTGAGCACTGCACCAGCTTCTGGTGCCCCCTCCCTTGCCTGCCTGGAGGGCTGAGAAATGGTGACTTAGTGTAATCCACAGAGACTGCAGGTGTGAACACATTGTTGTCATCGTCCTACAAACCACACTGGAAAACAATTGTACAATTGATTTTTTTTTAAAAAAAATCTCATGTTTTTTTGTTTTTCTAGACAGAGTTTCGCTGTATAACCCTGGCTGTTCTGGAAGGAACTGGCTCTATAGACCAGGCTGGTCTTGAACTCAGACCTTTGCCTGCCTCTGCTTCCCAAGTGCTGGGATTAAAGGGTGTGCATCACTACCCAGTTGAAAACTCATGTTTTAAGTAAATTTATGAGTCCGTGTTGGCCCACATTTAAACCTTCCTGGACATCACATAGCCCACGGACTATAGATTAGACAGTCGTGTACCAGGGTGTGCTTGGGTGCACGCACCCAGCCTCCCTCTGAGAAATGCAGGGAGGGACCACAAAGCTCAGTCCCATATGTCAGCAAAGCCCTGCCCCTCAGCCTGGCCGTTATACTTTTGTTTCTGTTTTTTTTCTGGAGTCTAGGGTGGTGTAATGCTAGGTTTCTCCGAAGGGGGCGCTACAACCCACTGTGGATGCCCACTGTGCCTTACCAAGAGCATGGTAGGTGGAAAACTTCCAGATTTCTTCAAAAGTCTTAAACGTCACCACAATCCGGTCCTGGTCACTGTGGATGGACAGCAACCTGGCTGACAATTCCTTAAGAGGAAGAGACAGTGAGTGACAATATTCCCCGTGGCCTCAGTGCATCCAGTTACTAGAGAACAGGTGCGTGGCTCTGGAGAGAACTTGAAAATGGCCCTGGTTGGGATGACAAGTACGGGACTCATTCCCTTACACTTCAGAAACTCATTATCGCTGTCCTCTACTTCCTATTGTAAGTGGTCAGTTGGGATCCAAAGCCTGGAGCCAGCAGCCCAGAGGTACAGTTTGTTGAGCAGCTTGAGGGCCAGGGCTGTACTAGGAGCTTGGCGGCGGTTATCTGATAATAGCGTCTCACTGAAGACAAAAGTCTAAGAATTTCCAGTGTATCGTTAAAGGAGCTGGTTTTACGCGGGCCATGACATTCTACCCCAAGTCTGATGGTGACACACAGCCCAGTCCTGTCCCTCACTGTCCTCCTGAGTGACTCTTCCAACTCTGTCACCTTCCTCTTCTGTCCTTGCTTTGAAGGGAGATGTCCCGACTTGTTCCCTAGGCCCCTGGGTTGACTCACTCCAAGCACACGGGCCACTTCCCGGCTGTCATTCTCCAGCAGGCGGAGCCGGCTCCGCAGGGCCTGCTGCAGGCTGGGGCTCCGCAGTCCACTCTTCCGCCTCACGGCCAACAATTGCAGGGTCAGGTCTGAAGGAGCAGAAGGCGGTTCAGGCAGCTTATCTGGCCTGATGGGGGAAATGCCCCCCACCAGCTTCCACCCCTCACAGGAGTCTATAATACAGCAAACTCCACAATGCCTGGAAAAGTCTGAGTGGCTGTTCCCTCCCCAGCCTTGCTCTCTCAACTCTTTGTCTGGGTCCTCAAGTAGGGGACAGGACCCTGGGCCACTGTTTACCTCTCCAGACGTGGTTTCTCTAGCTGTGCCTACCCTGCACAGGAAGAAGGGGATTCGTGTTCCATCCTTCCCATGGGCCAGCAAAGAGTACCCATTCAGCCAGGGTCCCTTAGTAACTGTTACCTTCATCCTCCCACTCCCACAACCCCTGCAGAGGTGGGCCCACCTCAAACCACAATGGACGTGTCAGGCGCTCTGAAGCCTCCATACTGGCTCTTTCCCATCTTCAGAAGGGCCCTGCCCCCACCTTTACCAATCTACCACGAGTCCCCACCCTTGACCCTGCCCACCCTTAAGATGCTTTGGGCTGCAGCCAGCTTTCCTGGGCCTCTCTCAGACAGTGTTCTGATCGCCACACATCCAGAACCTTGTGTACTATGACCTGGCCTGGCTCCCAGAACTGCAGGGCAGCGCGATCCAGTGGGTCTTTCTTCATGGTGAATGCCCTGTTTGTCTGCATGTTATGTGCAGTGGCTGCCAACCATTTGGGGTTTCAGGGCTCTTGAGAGCTTCCCAATGTGGCTGAGGTGCCAGCCTTTTCATATAGTCCAGTAAATTTGAATACAAGCTGCCCTTGTGATTAGTGTCTCCACCCTCCCCCAGAATAAAATCTGTCGGCCCTGTATGATCCTCTCTGCTGCTTCAAGACATCAAAGCATCCTCAGCCCTGTCTCAGCTCTTTTTCCTGCCTTGCCCAGTGCCTAACCTGGGCTAGACTGCCCTCCTGCTGTCATTTCCTCTAATGCCTCTTGCCCCAGAATCCAGGCTCCCAGGCAGCCAATTTATCTGTCCTAGTGTTTGGAACTGCTAATCAAACTGGCCCCCTGACCCTCAAGGTCACTGGCAGCAGCCTTCTCAGGGGCCGTTCTCTCCACGGAGGATACTGGGGTGTGGGAGAGGAGTGTGAGAGAAGGAAGGAGAGATGCTGGTTCCCACATCCTTGGGACATTCCAGAGCACCTGCCTGCATCTTCTGCCCTTGGGATTCTGATGTCAATATTCTCACCCCAACTGGGGAAGGTCCAGAGTCTGAGCAGTGTAGAAGCTTCTGGAACAGTTATTCTCAACCTGTGGGTCATGACCCCTTTGGGGTTTGCATATCAGACACCCCCCAGATCAGGTATTTACATTACGATTCACCACAGTAGCAAAAGTACACTTATGAAGTAGCAACGAAATGATTTTGTGGTTGGGGGTCACGACATTAGGAAGGCTGAGAAGCACTGCTCTGGAATGTCACATTTCACAAGGATCCTGAGCTGTGACCACTTTTGAACCCCCCTTCCCTGCAAGGGCAGGCTCTTCACTTACAATTGCCCAATGGCTCGTGCACCCCAAGCGACTGCGGGCAGCACTAAGCACCCCAAAGGGGACTGAGGAAGATGGGGATAACAACAGAAGTGAGAGTTCAATTCCAGAGCTGGGTGCTCAGGCCTCCCACAACTGGAGACAGAGAGGCTCCAAAGGGAACTTCCTTAGCCCAATTCTAAATGCAGTGCTCCCCAACTGTCCTCAGTAGATGCTAGCCTAAGGATACAGAGGCAAGCACAGGCTGACCCTGACCTTCCAGTGTTCTATGTGTGCAGACACTTAGAATTGAAGGCCTATCCTTAGCACCCTGAAGCAGGAACCTGCATTTGGCCTTTTCCAGATAATGTTAATGTGGCAAAGCCCTGGGTGGATTTTTGCTTGCTCCCGAGACGCTCTACACTTGCTTACTTTGTGACCTGGAATGATCCCTCCCCAAGGCCCTGTGTTGAAGCCTTGGTCCTTAGCTTGTGGTGTTAGGAGGTGGTGGGGCCTTCAAAGGGAGGGCCAAAGCTGGGTGTGGTGACTCAAGCCTATAATCCCAGCACACAGGAGGCTAAAGCAGGAGGATTGCCTCGAGTTTGAGGCTACCCTGTCTCAAAGAACAAAACCAGCTGGGCGTGGTGGCGCACGCCTTTAATCCCAGCACTCAGGAGGCAGAGGCAGGATCTCTGAGAGTTTGAGGCCAGCCTGGTCTACAAGAGTGAGTTCCAGGACAGGTTCCAAAGTGACAGCGAAACCCTGTCTCGAAAAACCAAAAAAAAAAAAAAAAAAAGAAGAAAGGAAACCAAAACAAAGAAATTGGGGCTGAGTGGAAGTCACTGGAGAAGGCAGGGAGATTGTAAGACCAGACTCCTTTCTCTTTCAATTCCCAGCCATGGGACAAGTGCTGTTTCCTGACAAGCGGCCCCCACTGTGACTTGCTGCCCTAGATTCAAAGCAAGGAGCCAGCCAACCATGGTGAGCAGGAGGCCCACCCACTCTACCAACCTACCTCTGCACTGTCACAGTACCAGCTAGTGACACAGACCACAGATCTGGCCTGTTGTGAGACCCAGGCCCTGATGCTCACCTGTGGGATACACTGCCGTTTGTCGGGGACGGGTTTCAGCAGCCAGCTCAGCCATGCTGAGAGGAGGAGCCACATCTGCAACATACCAGGCGACGGCGATTAGAGGGGCAAGAGATTCTCCAAACAACCTGGTCCTTCAGGAAGAAGGCTTGGCACTCACTGGACTCCTTTCTCATCAGCCACCTGGGATGCCTCACAAAACCCCCCAAAAGCGGGGGTAAGCTTTTAGTTAGCCTGGCAGCATGCTGCAAGAAACAGGTCCTAACCCAGCATGTTCTGGAACCTGATATGGGCATCAGAGTGAATTAAGGTGCAGTCGGTTGGTATATGCAGCTCCCTACAGACTTACTCCCTGCAGCTTCAGGATACCGTCCACATCCCATGGCTCTGCCCACTCTCCAAGTTCAGATCTCTGACTCTGTCCCCCTTACCAGATGTCTTTCCAGATGCAACAGCAGCATGTCTAAAATTTGCTCTCGAACAATGTAGAAAAAATTGTCATGTCTATATGTACCCTCGGAGTGAGAGGCAGTGAACACGGAGAAATGCCACGTTGGAAACACTCACTGGAGGAGATGTGAGTCGCTTGCTCTGTTTCTTGTGACTTCTGCTGCGCTGCCCCCACCCTCCCAGGACTCAGAACTGAGGATGTCCTTTCCACTGAGTAGCCTTGCTGCCAGCGGTCCCCAAGACAGAAGTCCACAGACTGGATGGGCCTGGCTACAGCCATTCTGATGCCACAGTGTGTGTGTGGTGGTGGTGGTGGTGGTGGCAGCAGTGATGGTGGTGGCCGCAGGGTTAGGGGTTACTTTACAACCCAGTAATTCCAATTTCTAAATATCTACTCAAAAGATATGAAGAGTCAGGTCTGTACAAAAGCTTATACCTGTGCGTGTGGCAGGTATCCCAAACATGGAGATGTCACTGTTGGTAAAGGCACTTGCTGCCAAGCCTGACAACTTGCATTCAATCTCTGGGACCCACAGAGCAGCCTCCAGAGGGGAAGTTTCTGGCCACATGGCCCACAATGCTTCCCAAGCTCTCTCTCAGCTCAGACACTGGCAGTCTCTCCCTGGGTGGCCTGGGGGTGACCCTCAGGACTTCCCTGCTTATCTGCATTTTCCCTTTTGTTTTCCTACCCAGGAAAAGGAGAGCCATGGCAAGCTGTGGGTTCCCCAGGCCCAGGCCCCAGCCCTAGCCCCAGCCAACCCTCCCTTCCTGGGAGGACCATTTCCTGTTTTTGAGTCAGTACCAGACCACTAGGCTCCTCCTCCTCCTCCTCACCCAGGGGCAGAAGGACCAAAGGACAGATCTACAATCAGGTGCCCAGCCTCCTCACATCAGGCCTGCCTGGGAGCTTAGGGCTCCCTTCTCTTGGTTTGTTGTTCATTCTTGTGTAAACCAGGAGTGACCGAGAAGGTAGCATTTGGCTATCTCTAGAGGCCAAAGACCGGACAGCTGAGCAAGTAACAGTCATACAGCATGAGGAAGCTTGAGAAGTGGGAGGGTCGGTCCTCCTCCTCCCTGTTCTCTGTCAAGGCCCAAGGACGGCAGTGATGGGGCCCTTGGGGTGGCTAAGGTTGCCTCTCAGGTTTTTCAAGTAGGGGAAACTGAGGCCCAAGTCTAGCAGTACCCTGTGGACAGCCATGATGAGATCGAGCCCTCCTGGGGTGCAGCCCCTCTGGATTCCTCATCATAGCGCCCAGCTGCTTGTCTGGGTAGCCACACAGCAGGTGGCACCACCCAGGCCTCAGGAAAAGACTCCAGTCCTGATTTGGCCCCTGGTCACTATAGAGCCTGAGCCTTGGTTTGCCTTATGGGAGGGCACTCGACCCTGAGTAATGTAGGGAGTCAATGAGGACAAGGTAGGATAGCATTGCATAGACTAGTCAGTCCATCAGGAGTATTTCTAGAACAACCTCTAGATGAGCAAGTTGGCTCCAGGGCAACTTTGCTATTACTGAGGCTCCTAGAGAGGCCCCTGGTCAGCAAAGGACCCACTGGGCCTAGCTGCACTGCACCCAGCTCAGAAGCCTGGCCTTCTGTACTGAACCCAGTGGGCCCAGTGAGTAGCACCAGGGTACCCACGCCAGCTCTGTCAGCACGGAGGAGTTAGAAGTACATGCAGTAGACAGGTGGACAGGAGGATAAGATGGGCTTCACCAGCTGTACTCACCACCTTTGACTGTTGCCTCAGGCCCTACTCTTTCTTGACCAGTGGGCACGCTCACGCATAAACTGTGGATCTGGTCCCCATGGCTACAGCCTCTTGGAGGCTCCTCGGGGCCCCGTCCCATGGTGAATAGTTCAGAAGTCACCTCCTCCTCTCTGGAGCTCCTCATGACACACAGTGGCCTCAAGGCTAAGAGCTGGGCATGTTGTTGGCCTTCTGTGGAGAGAGGACAGTGGTCAGATGACGGGTCTCTTAGTGACAGGATGTTGTGGTTAGAGACAGGTCAAGAGAAGAGAAGACTGGCAATACAGGGTGCCCAGCACCTCCAAGTTCCGGCGGTGAGCTTTGTTTGCCATAGGCAACCCCACAGGCTGGTCTCGTGACCAGCCCATAGGTTTCTGCATGTTCTTCCTAAACCCCAGGCCATCTCACCCACCTTCAGTCGCTCATGTCTGCCACGGTTTTACAATGGTGGGGCCTTTGTGCAGAGGCTGATATTTCTGCCCAGAGAACCCAAACCCTTCACCTAGTGAATCCCCAAGCAACTTTTCAGAGTACTTGACAACTACCTCCCCAGCTCAGTCAGACAGCTGAATTAGGCTTCCTCAGAGCCGGGCACCAACAAGGACATCAAATCAAAGTCACCTCATCTGACAAGACAGGGTGGGTAGGGGTGCTGGGTATCTCCCTTCTTGCTCTCCAGGAGGTCCCTGAGAAATGTTTCAGTGTCCGACCTGAGACAGCTGCTCAAACATCCTTGTAGATGACTCAACACATGTACAGGATGCTGTGGGGACAGAAACAAGCCCAAATCTCCATCAGACACCTGTGGATCCTGGTTTTCAACGGGATGACCACACACCCCATCTAGCTAGGGGGGAGGGAATCAGCTCAGAGATGGGCAAAGAGCGAAAGAAGGGAGAAAAGGGGAGGGAGGGGTGGAAGGAGAGAGAAAGGAGGGAAGGGGAGAGAAGGGATCTCAGCTTTGTAGGCTATGCGGTTCCAGACCCCATGACCTCAGTTTTACTGGTGATCCCAGGACCTGTCATTGTGGCTTATTCCTCCCTGGTATCAGAAGTGATAGAAGGACAATGTAGCCTCACAGTCATGTTCCTGAATGGTTCTATCATCCATCAGAGGGCACAGAGCACCAGATGCAGGTAAGTAAATGGAAGGGGCCACAGGCAGGGCTATGGAACACAGGCTAGACTCTCAGCTTTGGTAATTGTGACAGGGCTAGCCATATAACACCCTCAGAGAGGACAAAGGGCCCTATGTAGAGGTTGGTTGAATGTAGTTCTGAACACTCCAGCCTACAGGCCTCACTCACTTCAGAACAGAGTATCTGCCGAGGGTTGGAGGCTTTCGTCTCTGTAGACAGAACAGCCATGGGGACACCCTCTTACTGAGTCCACAAGTCTGACCCTATCCTTTCTTACCACATACTGAGAATGGGGTACAGACCCAGAAACCCAGCTGGCAGAATGGGACCAGTGCCCACATGTGCCACCAACTGCTACCACGAATGGCCCATGTCTACTGATCTGTGGTGGGGAACTCCCCCAGCAGAGGTAGACAGGGAAGTGGAGCATCTGGTCTCTATTCAGATCTAGGATATAGGTCACAGGAGTAGGATGGGCAGGAGCCCAGGCCTACAATGCAGAAAGCAGAGGTGCCATCAAAACTTTTACCCAGGACTAAGGGGTTTGCTTCCGTGCCTGGGGTTTTGTTTAGTGCTTGTGCAGGGTGTAGTGGAGAGGAGAGGCTGGAGTAAAAAGGCCAGGGGTGCTGTGACCGGTCTTCCCCCCCAAAATAGGGTAACAGAACTCTTATGAGACTCATTGTACATTAGATACATCAGAACTCCCTGGCCCGGTTCCTGCTCCCTCCCCAAGAACTGCCCAGGTACATGGAACTGGGCCAGCCAGCCAGGCTTAGCTTTAGGAGGTCTTGTCGAGAGACATAGGCCACACACCAGTCATCTACTGCCTGGGGCCTCAGACTGCTGTGGCCAAGGCCCATGGAACTTCTCACTTTATAAATGGGGAAACTGAGGCTGAAACTGTGCACAAACTTCTTTCTTTTTTTTTTTTATTTAGAGACAAGGTTTCTCTGTGTAATAGTCCTAGCTGCCCTGAAGCTCAATTTGTAGACCTGGTTGACCTCAAACTCACAGAGATCCACCTGCCTCTGCCTCTACCTCCCAAGTGCTGGGATTTAAGGCATGCGCCACCACCGCCCGAGTGATGCCCATTTCTAGTGGTGGGGAGGAACATGCAACTCCAGTCACTGATACTGACTGTGAGCCCAAGCGCCTTCTACCTGCTGCGCTCTGTAGCTTTCAGGAGGCTGGCCATCTGGTGGGGGGAAGAACGTTCCCTGGGAGTTGGCCACAGAAACCCCAAGAGGGATTCGGCACAGAGTGACAGAACCCTAGATGGCTGAATCAGGAATGGGAGGAGTCAGTGTAAGCCCCCACGGGCGCTGCTGGCACCATGAGGACTGGCCCTGGCCTAACTCATGGCATCTCCCCTTCTACAGATCAGGGGTGAAGCTTCTGATATTGCAACAAGCACTGCTGCCCCTACACTGTGCCAGTCTCGTGCCAGACCCGTGAGTAGCTGGGTAGTCAGTCACACAGCAGGGAGTGACAGCTGCAGGTGGTTAGTTCTGTGTCAAAAAGAGAGGGTCACCTAACCTTGGGGGTGGGCAGCTGGAAAGGGAGGGAGACTCATAGGGAGGAGACTTGGGTCTCCAGGAGAAGTGGCCTCAGTGAGCCCCTGACCTACCCATCTAGCACCTGCCTTTCATTAAAGATTTATTTATTTATTTATTATTTATTTATTTATTTATTTATTTATTTATTTATTTATTTATTTATATATGCAGTGTTCTGTCTGCATGTATCCCTGTGGGCCAGAAGAGGGCACCAGATCTCATTATAGATGGTTATGAGCCACCATGTGGTTGCTGGGAATTGAACTCAGGACCTCTGGAAGAGCAGCCAGTGCTCTTATCCTCAGAGCCATCTCTCCAGCTCCCCCCCATAGGTTTATTTGTGGACAAATCTTTCTCATTCTGCAACTATGCCTGAAGGCTAAGATCTGAGATAGGCAGATAGGAAAGAGATAGCTCATACTAAAGTTACCAAGGGGACCCTGGATCCCTACAGACACCTGTCCACCTCAACATTCAATCTCAAAGGAAAACAAAACAAAACAAACAAACAACTGCAGGCCCCAGGATCCTGGCATGGCCCAGTTCACAGCACAGGGACAGAATTATAGACCAAGTCTGCCCTCCTGTCCCCTGTCCCAAGGCCCCGTCCCAGCTGGTCATGCCTGAGATCCTCCAGGCCATCCTTCAGGCATTGGCCCTATCAGCCTGACCCCCTCCACAACCTAAGTCCAGCCTGAGCCTGAACTTGTGCCCTTCCCTGCCTTGGTTTACCAAACTGTCACCCTGGTTCCTACCACTGCAGAGGCCCATTGTCTTTCTTGCCCAGGTCTGTGAGGATAGGTACATGCCCAAGGGGTAGGTGACTTCTGATCCCTTCTGGTGTAACCCATTGGGGCCCTCAACCAAGTATTTGATCCAATCTCTTGATGAGTGAGGTCCTTGTAGGGTCTGTGGCTCCCAATCACTGCCCCCCCCAAACTCACCATGTCCCACCCCTGTGTTCTTAGTGTTCTCTCTCTGCCACTTAGACCTTAGGTGTCCCTACCTCTAGGCTGGCCAGTGTCTCTATAGAAGCTGACCGATGCCCACTAAACTTTCCATTCCTGGGTCAGGGAGGTGCTCAGGGGCCTCACACAGATCTGGGACTGGGCTTAAAGTGTTTCTAGAGAAATGGGACTCCCAGCTGAGGGAACTTCCCACCTACTCATTGAAGGCCCCCAAACTGCAATCACAGTGGGACTTAAGACTCCCCAAAGAGGACATGGGCCCTGTCTGCATATGTGGAGCCACCTTCTCCTGCACAGACCTCCACAGGCTTGCTTGGCCTGCTCCAGCAACAGAAGCAACCCAGAGTCCAGCCAGCCCAGCCCCAGATGGTGTCCAGAAGCCTCAAAAGTATACTTGCTGGGTTCAAGCGACCAAAAGTGGCGTACAGAGTCTCCTTCCAGCCTTTGCCATCTGCCCAGGTGGCAGAAGCATCAGGTGAGCCCAGGTCAGTCACCACAGACTCTGACCTCCAACGCCCACCTAGGAACACAGAGACCTAGGACCCACATCAGTGGGGGAAATGTTCCATACCTCAGTTTACCGACCCATAAAATGAGAACGAAAACACCCACTCAAGGTGTTAGGAACATCAAGCAGGCAGACAGCATCAGTACTGTAGGCTGGACGGAGGAGCCTCTATGGCTGGCCCTGCCTGTGTCCCAAAAGATCTGGCCGGAGACCCACCAACGGACATCCTGAGCCTCTGCTTTGCAGGACTGTTGAGACTTTGCCTGGAGGTGGCAGTGTTCTCCACAGGGTGGGGACTTGGTTGGAAGCAGGTGGTTTCAGATGAAGTTGCCCTCAGTCCTGTTGGATGTTGGATTAGAATGGTCCCAACAGACTAGGTGGTCATGCCAGATTAGAGTGAGCCTCTACCTGATGCCTGGGGTCTACAAAGACCGGGGTACACACACGGGGAGGGCACATGACAGAGGCAGGAGCCACTCGGGCCCAAGCAGGGGCTGGAAGAAGCAGGAAGGACCCTGCCTTGGGAACTCGGGAGGCTGTACCCTTGTCTCTGACTCCTGGCCTTCAAACCCTGAGAGAACAATTTCTGTCATAGTCTGTTATGGCAGCCATAAACATGATAACCTGAAGGTTTCTTTCCTGGGAAATGGGCTTCGCACGCACACACACACACACACACACACACACACACACACACACACACACACACACACACACGGTGGCATCTGTGATTCCACACACTTAAGACACTGGCATCCCGCCTGCTGCAAGAAGCTCCATGAAACCAGCAACATGGTGACAGTCATGTAAAGATGGCGCCTTTCAGCACCCTCCTCAGACTTCACCTTCACCTCAGCCTGGAGGATGACCCTCACTTCAACCATGTCACGTGGAACCCAACGTTTGACCCAGCCAGGGTCCCAGAAGCAGGGGACTGTAAATCAGGTGGCAGGAGTCTGGTCCCTCACCGCGAGCACAGGTCTTAAAGCCCTGGAGTCCTAGAGCCCTAAAACAGGCTGCTCCTGCTGAGGTCTCCAGAGACTGTAGTCAGTAACCCTAGCCAAGATATGCATTTCATTGGTTAACATAAAGAGACCCAGAGTGACCAGGTCACAGACACAGGGGTGCCACAAAGCTCCACACTAGCATGGGCGTTCTTGTCATGGCCTGCAATGAACAAAAACTAGAATTCAACACTTGGGGCCCACTGGCCTTTGAATCCATGTCTTGTCCTGACCTCAAGGGCACATTCGCAAGGGCCAGGTCACAATTAGCTGTTGGTCTCATCTGAACAATCTTGACAGTCTAGCAGAAGAACCCTGGGGTGCTGAGTGCCAGTCTCTAACAGCTCCCTGGCAGGGTTCTGGCACAGCCCAACCCTAAACAAGCCAGAAGAAAGAGGAAGGTAAAATACTATTCTTAGATACAATTGTGGCAAAGCCTGGCTGTACGGATCACAGCAACTTCACAAAATCCATACCCCCTGTCCAGAGCCCCCTTACCTGCACTCGGCTCTTCAGAGAACTGCCTTCCAGGCCCAGGGACGCAGGTGCCAGGTGGCCACTTCTGGCTCAGCTCCTTGCTGACTGGCCGGCCCACAGGCTATCTGTCTCCAGCTGGCCTGGACAGGCAGGGGCCGCCCACAGCCGGCTGGCTGACTGATCAGTACTGCCACCGCCCCCCTGTTTCCTGCCCCCACTTCCTCCCTGAGCCTAGGGGCCTGGAGACCCAAGGCAGGCTAAGTGCTACAAGCTCTCCACTGACCAGTTGATCATTAGCTCCTTGTGGACCAGAGCCAGGCCCTGTCACTGCCTGCTCACTGCCAGCCCCGTGCTCTGTGGTGAAGGCTGGGGACACCCTCAGTGCTGAGATTGGGGAAGTCCACCGGAAGCCGGCCCTCAGGCCCTGCTAACCCCAGTCCAGCTCTCTGTTCCCTTTTCCCTTCTACACACGTGCATACACATGCATGCAGACATGTGGGTGGCCTTAGAGACGTGTGTGGCTACACAGACCTCGCACATATGTCTTCATGCATATGCACGAAATACACATGTGCTGCTTCTCACTCTGCCCCTGGCACCATCTCAGCCCTCTGATTCCAACGGGTCCATTCTGGAACTGGCCAGCCTCCTTTTCAGCTTGCAGGTACCACAGCCTTAGAGCCGGCCTGAGCGGGTACACATTTTTCCTTTCCCACAGGCTGTAGCCTGACCCGAGAACTTCCCCATGACCCAGATTGAGGCCTGCCTCTTATTCTCAGGCCCTTGCAGTGCTCACCCTGAAAGATGGGGCTGGTCTGCCTGCCACACTCACTAGGCTCTGTAGGTATCTCTTCTCCCTGTCTGTCTCCATTTGTGAGGAGTTCTGAGGTTGTAGGTACACTGTGCTTCACCTCTATCTCCAGAGAACACAGACTCAAGGGCTGCTAGCCTTCCACCAGGCCTATTTTTCTGAAAGCTGTGTCAATAGAGTTCCCTGCAAGCCCACACCCATACATGGGTCTGGAAGCATTTCCTCTCCCGGCTATTGTCCCCACTGCGCCCAAACCAGTATCCTGTTTGTCTCAGAAGCTGCTCTCTTGGCCCAAGGCCAGGGGGATTTTCTGAGAGTCTCCCCCAATGTGTGCAGGGTTCTCCAGGGCCATCCAGCAGGGCAACTATCTTTCAGATCCAGGGCTCTTCAGTAGGATCATCCTGAAGTTATGAGGTATTAAATAGAACCACATAGCTCTGACTTCCAGAGGGCCACTCAAACCGCAGCCTGCCTCTCCTGAGATCCCTCTAGAAGGACCTGTCACTTTCCTGAGCCTCAGTTTCCTCTTTGCAAAAAGTAGAGTTGAGAGGCACTCAGCTCCCACAGTTCTGATCCATGACATGGCTGTAGCATGTTCAAGTTGTCATTGCCATATGATGCTGATCCCTTGGGTAGATCACGCCATGGGACTTTGGGACAGCCCAATGAAACTGTCATCCCCGTGACCCCAACAGGCTTGATATCAAATAGACTTAGAGAGGTAATTTTTCCAGGGTCCCTCAACTTAGGCAAGCACTGGAACCAGGGTCTTTGCTCCCTTATCCCCTCACTCTTTGGTTTCTGTGTCCAGACAGAGGCAGCAGGCCCTATTCCTAGGAACCCCAAGAATCAGGTCCTACCCTGAGAGGTGAGGTCTCCAGATCATCTCCGGCTCATGCTTCAAACGGCCCCACTTCTCTCGTTCCTCTTCATCACATCACTTCCTGAGCGCTACTGAGATGCGCTAGGAAGAGTGACCTGTGACCAGTTGCTCCTCACGCTGCCCCACCTCTTGTCCTAGCTCTTCTCATTTCCTCACCTGCTCCAGGAGGAGAAGTCACAGATGGAGCTACATGGAAGGTATGTTATCCTCCTCAGGACTCGCTGACAGAAGCTAACCTTCTGAGGCAGGTTTTCCCTGCCCACCCTTCAGGCTGCTCAGGATTCAGGCCAATGAGGCACACATTTAATGAAGTCACGGGCACAACTACTATTTTGGACTGTCCTGTGACTATTAAATGCAAGAGCAGGATGCATCTAAGACAAGGGGAAGAGCCATCCTGGGGAGGCCATGATGCCGTTAAACCACAATGGGGACAAAGGAAAGTTCCTGGCCCTCTCACCCAGCGTCCTTGTTCTCCCCAAACATTCTCTGAGGCTCTAATTCCACCCCCTCTGCATAGTGTCCCCTTATGTGGCACACTGAAAGGCTTCTTTGGAGACAAGTGTGCCATTGCAAGGGTCTTCTGCTCCAGACCCTACCTATGGGAGAGTCCACACCTGCCCACCAGGATCCAGCTGTGGCTTGAAGCCCCAAAACCATGGTGGCCCACTGTGTCAACCCTGACACCAGGATGCCATGACTGACTTGGACAGTGATGGGAAGGCCTCAGAGGGCAGGCAAGCTGGGCAACAGAATCAGGACTTCCTGGAAGTGGAAGATTCTAAGTCAAACTCTGGAGGGAAACTAGGCAAAGATGTATTGTGAGGGGTCTCCTAGGGGACAGGTGAGCTCTGAAAACCACTTAAGTCCAAGTATATCCCAGAGGACTAAGCCTCTGGAAACAACTCACTCCCTAACATGGGCAGCTAGGAGAGGCTAGCTACCTGCCCTGAGGTTAATCTGTAACGGACTATAAAAATGTTGAGCTCAGTAGAGCAGAGGCCTCCAGCAGAGCCTTAAAGATCATTATAGAACATGAAGACAAGCATACTTTAAGGCCCAGAGAAGAAATGTGTTTAGCTTTGCTGATCATCGGGTCCTGTGTCAAAGCTGCCTAGCCCTGCACCCAGTTTGTGTCTCCGCAGTGTCCTGTATCTCAACAGAATGATCCCAACCACACCTCTAAGGCAATCTCATCCCTGACCCCCTCCTACCCTGAAAGGCAAGCTGGTGGGTCTTGAGTGTCCTTGCTGGGTGGCATCCTCTTCACAACCTGTCCCTCCGTGTACACTCCCTGCTTGAACATTACTAACTGGGGCGGCATGAGTCTGGGGCTGGAGAGTAGCTGCTGTGTGTGCACACATGGACAGGCCTAGAACCCTGTCTGTCCCACAGGTGCTGATCTGTTATTATTGTTGGCTCTGGTCACTGGAGCCAGCCCTGAGTAAAAATGAACTCCAGCCCTGGATCGCAGGAGCTGCTCTTTGCAAAACAAAGGAAGAGAGAAATGGGATCTCAGGTAACTGAGGGCCACTCAGACCAGATGGATAGACAGACAGGTCACCCAGGAGGAGGCTCACAGGAAGCCAGGATCTGACAGCCTCTGACAGCCCAAAGACACCTGCTCCCGGCAAAGGATTGTCTCTGTGATGGCCAGACTTAGGGTAGTAATATGCTGGCCAGTGGTGTCCAGTGATGTGACACCGGCCAGTGGTGTCCAGCACCACCCTCCAGCCTGGGAAGTCTCTGACACTGCAGCTTACAAAGTCCACAATCACTTCTCTCCCTTCTCTCAGTAGGCCAGGTCTCAGGGACTCCCCTGAACTGCTCTCCATCTTGGGCAAGGCAGTCAGAAGAAGTGTATGGGGCCTCGCACTCCAGATAGGGAGACGAGAACACAGGAAGAAACTAGCTACAGAGAGCCCTTCTTCTCACTGTGTGTCTAGGTTACCATGCCAGGACCATGTCCCCATCCAGGCTGGCAGCCAACAAAACTTCAGCAGGTTGCCCTTCAACAGCAAAGAGTGGAGATCTCACAGGATAAGGTCACAGAGCTGGAAGGGGTCAGATCTTCAGACAGTCTGGGTCCTGAGTGCACAGAGGACTGAGTAGAAAGTTCTAGACTGCCACCATGTGGGTACTTCATGGCTGCCACTTTCCCAGAGAGTTTAGGAAAGTCTTGTTCCAGTTCATAAATGACATGCCAGGATACTAGGTCCCAAGCCCCATGAGCTCTCACTTCCTAGAGCCCCTGTGCTCCTGACTCGGGGTGCAGGCCTTGCCTAGAGCCCAGTCATTCTTGGGATGATCCTGGCGACGGCTTAGCTTATGCAAACATCAACCAGTCCAAGCACACACTTCCCAGGCACCTCTGTGAGAAACAAAGTTATACGAGCTAAGACCTCTTTCTGGAAACTGAGGTCCCCAGGCCATCTCACTGCCCTCTAAGGTGGGCAGGAGGACTTGAGGCAGAGACTTCTGCAGCCCTGCCCCGCAATGTCAGCCACAGGCTTAAAATGGGTGCAACGGCTCTGAGGCCACTTCGGCTGTTACGGAGGCACACACAGACCCGCTTGCTCTCTCAGCCACTTTCCATTTCTTCACCCCTAGCCAAACCTCAAGTGCTGTCGGTGTGCCTGCCACGCCACACACCCCAAGCGACCTTTGCTTCAGTTACAAGCTCAACATCAGCTGTGGATGCCAAAGGCCCCCTTCCTGATCTCTCCAACCAAGCAAACTGCCTGTACCCAGTCCTCCTTTGGTCCTGCTTTGGTGCCAGCAAAGTGGGAGGGGATTGCTTACCTGGAGCCTGGAATCAGGCTTGGCTCCTATATTTCCCTCCTGCCTCCTGTGGAACATCATGTATGGCCCTCGAGAGACAGAGGGGCATCTGCAGGCAAGCCCTCCCTGCATGCTCTGAGCAGGAAACCCCAAGGTGACAGCCACACCTGCACCCTTCACTACCCCGGAGCCCAGCTGTGGTGTTTCCCAAGTGATGTAATGGAGGAGTGACCAGAGGGATCACTGCTTTGATGCCAAGCCAGGCGGGTACTGTGGGATCTCCTCTCATCTGCTAAAGGAAGGGGCATGTGCTTTGCCTCTGTAGAGCACTAGTCGTACACAAAAGACAACCTGGAGACAGACACCTATCTCCCACTGTTCACCCCCATACACAATTCTCCTCAGAGGTGACTGAGGAAGAGCAGGATCTAGAGTCGACAGCTCAGATGAGTCCTCCGGATAGCCACCTCAAATTCAGCCTCCAGGTCTGCCTGGCTCCGCACCTGCTAGGTATGAAGAAGTGGGGGCACAAAGGAAGCCGTTATCACTACTCTCACGATATTTCAGCAGGCTAAGAGTAGAGGAGATGGACCAGTGCTGAGCATCAGAGATGTGGCTGGGCCACCCACAAGAGTTCATGGTCAAGTGGCAATGATAGCCATCAGGGACAGACAAGTAAAATAGCTCCACCCCGAGTGCTGGGACAGAGCAGGCAATAGGCCAGTGACTAAATCTTGGCTGTAGATTGTGGAAATGGCCTGGAGGTGGGGTGCCCAGACAGCTGTGGCTCAGGAAATGTGACTGAATGCATTTCCATATGGTCATGGAGTGGCTGGAGGTGCAAAGAGAGTACAATTAGTGGACTGATGAATCAACCACGGATAGGTAGATAAGCAGATAGACCGATAGGCAGACAGACCAAAAGATAGATAGATAGATAGATAGATAGATAGATAGATAGATAGATAGATAGATAGATAGATAGATAGGTGAATGAATGATTGGTGGCTCAACAGGTGCCCACTGTGATATGACTATGCCAAAAGGACACTGGTACTCACTGAGAAGGTCCCAGTGGATGCAGCTAGAACAATTTGAGCAAGAAAATGAAGCAGCAGGTGGAGGACAGCTCAACGCGTGATAGCTGTTCTTGGTTGTCAGCTCGCCACATCTGCAATGAGCTAAAACCCAGGTGGCTAAGCATGCCTGTGAAGGATTTTTTTCTTAATTAAAGCATTTGAAGTGGGAAGATTTATTTTTAATCTGGGAAGACCCACCTTTCATGCAGGCCACACCTTCTGCTGGCAGCCTCTGTAAAGGACATGGAAGAAGGAAGCTTGCTCTCTTTGCCTGCTCTCGCTCACTCTGGCAAGCCCATTCCTTCACTGGATTTGGAGCCCAGTTCTTTAGGATTCCAGCATATACTGAAGACGACTTGAGACATCCAGCCTCGTGGACTGAAAAACTACCTCCAGACATTATTGAACTAGCTGAACCACAGATGGTAAACCATTCTAATAAATTCTCTTTATATGTTGACAAAATTTACATTCATTCTATCAGTTCTGTTCCTCTAGAGAACCCTGACGGATACACAAGGTGTGAGATAATGGCCCTAAATCTAATCTGGTATAAACAAGCCTGGCTAGCTAAGCGTGGTGCTTTGAATGAGAATGGCTTCTATAGGCTTTTATATTTGATTTTTTTGTTATATGTTTTTGTTTGTTTTTTGGAGACAGCGTTTCTCTGTGTGCCCTGGCTATCCTGGAACTCACTCTGTAGTCCAGACTGGCCTCCAATTCAGAGATCTGCCTGCCTCTGCCTACTGAGTGCTGGGTTTAAAGATGTGCACCATCACTGCCTGGCCATAGGTATATATTGGAATGTTTGGTTCCTAGTGGGTGGAGTGTTTAGGAAGGATTAGGAGGTGTGTGTCATGGGTGGGGGAACTTTTAGGCTTCCAAAGCCCACACCAAGCCCTGTGTCGAGCTGCCCCTGCCATGGATCAGTACATAAGCTCTCAGCTACTGCCCCAGTGCCACGCCTGACTCTTTGCCCCCAGGTTCCCTGCCATGATTGTCACTGATTTATCCTCTGATATTGGAAGCAAGCCCCAGTTAAATGCTTTCATTTGAAATTTGCCTTGGTCGTGATGTCTCTTAACAGCAATAGAAAAGTTATTGAGACAGTGTCTTGGGGTTACTATTGCCGCGAAGAGATGCCATTGGCCACAGCAACTCTTCTAACGACAACATTTAGTTGAGGGTGACTGGCTACAGTTTCAGAGGCTCAGCCCATTATGAGCATGACGGGGAGCATGGCAGAATGGAGGCAGACGTGGTGCTGGAGCCCAGAGTGCTGCATCTTGCAGACATTAGGAAGTCGACTGTCACACTGAGGGAAGAAAAAGACCTCAAAGCCCAACCCTCCAGTGACACACTTCCAACAGAAGGTGTGGCCAAGATTAAAGGTGTGCCCTCCAGCCTCAAGGTCTGGATTACAGGCGTGTGTCAACCAGCCTCCTCCACTCCCTATGAGCTTCTGTGGGCAAATACATTCAAACTGCCACAGACAGTAGGTGAACGGGGCGGTGGAGGGGGGCGATAGACCCCTGCCACCCAGTGCATTCCACAAACATGTTACTCTCCTACATCAACTGCAAGAGACCTGACAATTACTCCCTAAGTGCACCATACATGGTGACCTCCCCAGGACAGTTTAGAGGGGACCAGAGCAACCCTATCATACACACTCATGACCAGCAAAGCAAGGAGCCAGGGTCAGTACCAAAAGCAGGGTCCTGGGAACTCATCACGCAGTCCCACAAACCCAGGCAAATCCTACTGTGTATGTGGAACGGGGTATGGGGACACACGGGGCCATTCACTCTGCTCTGCAGTCAGGGAAGACTTTTAGAACTCACTTCGGTGATTCTTGAGCAGGTCTTGGAGGCTGCATGGGTGTCAGAGTGATGGGCAGCGTGAGACTCAAGGTGGACAAGTGGACCTGACAGAGGAGGGAGGTGGAGGCAAGCACATGCCATGGTGAGACACATCTGCAGTGGCAGATCCAAGTCCTCCTTTACCCCTGAGGGGACAACAATGGGGACAAGAAACAGTTGGGTAACCGACCTCACCAGACACCTACATTTGAGCAATGGTAGTCAAGAGGGCCGACTTCCCCATTCCTGTCTATTACCTTAAAACTTGACAAGATGTTGACTGCCCCCCTTTGTCACTGCCAAGGTTAGATCAGCAGCACTGACATCCGTCACCACATCCTTGGCAGGTAGCCAAGATCAGAGCACCACTAGGTCACCAACCCTTGCAATCACAACTGCAGTCACCTTTGGCCAGCAGCCTCATTCCTGGATACTCCTGTTCAGATTGCTGCCTCCGGTATGGGGACAGGTGCCAACCAACCCAGCTGTTTACAACACCCAGCACCTTGGAAATTGCCTGGTGTCAGATAAGTCACACTCCCTCCCACATGTCCACATGGCATAGCGAGTGCAATGATAAAGAGCCAGGGCTTTCCCTGCATGCCCACAAGGTATGCTCTGGAGACACATCGGGCAGGAAGTGAGGCAGGAGCAGCCACATGCCACCTGGGCACTAGAGCACCCTCCATTCCTCTGCATGTGAAAAGAGACCAGGTGCCTAGGATGCAGAGCATGGGGCCCGCAGAGAGGGTGTCACAGGGGAGTTCAGGGGACTTTGGAGTGAAACCATCTGATGACATTGTGAAGATGGGCGTGGCACCCTGGTGTTCTCAGGAGACACTGACCAGCACAGCACAAAGAATGGACCTCAGTGGAGACACAATCAGGGGGGCAGGGGGCCACTCCAGGACATGTGGGCAAACAAAAACAATTCCATGGGTCACAAATGCATGGTGGATCTTATTAAAACTGAAATGGGGGGAGGGGTCCTAGGACAAAATAATACATTCAGGGATTTGAATGTGGAGAGGCCTCCAGTCGTATTAACATCTGCACTAGATCCTGAGTGGATAACCCCTTGTGTTGGTTACTTGTTTGTCTAACATAAGCTAGGGCCAGCTGGGAAGAAGGAACCTCAGTGGAGAAAATGCCTCTATAAGATTGGCCTGTAGGCTACTCTGTGGGCCATTTTCTTGATAAATGATTGATGTGGGTGGTTTTGGCAGGTGGTCCCGGGATACATAAGAAAGCAAACTGGCTAGGCATGGTGGCACACACATTTTAATCCCAGCACTTGGGAGGCAGAGGCAGGTGGAGCTCTGTGAATTTTAGGCCAACCTGGTCTACATAATGAGTTCCAGGTCAGCTAGAGCACATGGTGAGATTCTGTCTAAAGAAAGAAAAAGCAGGGGCTGGAGAGATGGCTCAGAGGTTAAGAGCACTGACTGCTCTTCTAGATGGTCCTGAGTTCAAATCCCAGCAACCACATGGTGGCTCACAGCCATCTATAATGAGATCTGGTGCCCTCTTCTGGCATGCAAGCATACATGGAAGGAATGTTGTATACATAGTAAATAAATAAATCTTTAAAAAAAAAAAAAGAAAGAAAGAAAAAGCAGGCCGGGCGGTGGTGGCGCACACCTTTAATCCCAGCACTCAGGAGGCAGAGGCAGGCGGATCTCTGAGTCTGGGGCCAACCTGGTCTACATAGTGAGTCCCAGGACAGTCAGAGCTATATAGTGAGAGCCTGTCTTGAAACAAACAAAGGATAAAGCAGCACTCCTCCACAGCCTCTGCTTCAGTTCCGGCTTCCAGGTCCAGGTCCCTGCCTTGGCTTCCCTGCATGATGGACTACAAACTGTAAGATGAAGAAAGCCTTCCCCACACCAGCTACTTTTGGTCCTGGTGTTTATCATGACTGTAGAAACGTTAACATCCCTGCACCACCCTACATCAACAGCAGGGGACGGAGGACTGTTCAGGACTCTCACACTGCCTGCATCTGACATGTTCCTTATACTGAAGTCTATAACTCCCCGTCAGAGGACAAGGCTAGACACATTTGGACGACAAATGGCTGAGGCTCAGAGATGGGCACAGTGGATGGGACCCTGCTGAAGGTCACACCCCAGCCCTCCTACGTCAGCGCCTGCACAGGACTCTGGGCCACACCTTCTCATGCTGTTAACTACAGAAACTAGGATTCTCCTACAGTCCTGAAGCACCAGGGAAACTGAGGCAGGCTTTTGAACTGGCATCTTGTTCCAAATTTGTGGAGTTGTGAGCCTCAGCCCTGCTGGGTTCCTGGAGGGCAGAGACACACCCTTCACCATGAACCAAGTTCTGCTGAGGCCAGCCTCTGCTACAATATGCACAGATTACAAAGGCACCCTGGGGGACAAGGAGACATTCCTGGGTTTATGGCACCCAGGGACAAACAGATTCTCAGGAGGCCTACCCCTTTCTCTAGGGCCTGAGAAAGCCTTCTCAGCTTCCGTACAAAGTCCAGACACTCACCAGGCCGGGGCAGCCTTAAAATCCAAGGGCCAACAGACTCACTCAGCAGTACCACCCTTCAGTCCTTGCCTGAGAGGGGAGGGGAGGATGTCGGAGCCCTACTGTTCCCAGGGACTGGTAGCTGGCAGCTACTTTAGCCACTGGGGAGGAGAGGCCTGTGCTGGGTTGAGAACAGAGGAATTTGGGAGTAAAGCACAGGATCCCTGGCCTTTGGTGCTGGTGTCCAGCGGGTGGGAAACGTTAAAAGGCAGCCAGCATCCTGCCGCCAGATCCCAGACCCCGCAGGACTCCAGGGGTACCTGGTACAGTACAGTAGCAACTATGGTCATTGGCCACATGCAGACACTGCTCTGGGCACCCAGCAGTACACCCTCAGTGGCTAGATGGGGAGACTAATGTCCAGAGGAGGGGAGTTGCCCAAAGACACTCATCCAACACGTGTGGCCCTGAGACCACGGGGACTTCACTACTCCACAAGGTACTGCTTCCAGTCTGGCTCTGAATAGAGTGGGGAGACCACACCCTCTACCTCAGACCTGAGGTCAGCCCTGACAGGGCCCAGTTCCACACACTTTTCAGACTGGAGGACACCAGGGTCCCTCTCTTTGACCACAGCCACCTGGAACCTGTCCTCCCTGCTGCTCCAGACGGGACCTGTTCAAGTGCTCGCCACCCCAGCACCCCCTCTATAGCCCCCACCTGTCCTCACAGGTGGGCAGATTGTAGCTCCCCCCCCCCCCGGGGCAGACCCTGCAGAAACGTCTAGAACTTACCCTGCCTGGAGAGCAGACGCTGCCAAAGAGGAGGGGGTGGCTAGGGAACCTCCAGGTCCCTCACCTGCACTGGGTGACTGTCTCAGTCCTCAGGAGGCCCTGCCCAGGCCACTGGTCTCCAATCAGACAACCTGAGTCATCAGCTGGCTGGGCCCGCCCTGCTGGGAAAGGGCCAGCCTCCTTTTGACCTTCCTCCTCCTTATCAGCCATCAGCTCTTGGTCAGCATTCCCCTGCAGGGTGGAGGAGCAGTTTAGGAGCTCTGCCCAGGCTTTGGGGGGTATGAGAGGAGCCCATAAAACAGAGAGTAGTGGCAGGGAATTAGGACAGCTCACAGAGGAACGGCTGTGCTAGGATGCTGACAGCTCGGTCACTCTCACCCGGAGTTAGCTGGCACTGGGAGAGCACTTACTGTATGCCTCCAGACCCCGTGTAGAGCCATCAAAGCGACAGCCAAGATGGGCAGATCTCCCAGGTGGAGTCTAGAGAAACTATTCCCAAATGTGGATATCCCTAAAGTTAGGTCCTGGCCCCTACTCTTGCTCCGTGATGGTGACAAATTTGGGTTCTTTTTAAGAGTTGCTAAATGATCCTTGTCAGCAAGTGAGTCTGTGAATCCCTGCTCTAAATATCACTCCTACTATCAACAGGTGGCTGTAACCCTGCCCCCTAGGGTCCCTAGCCACCAAGGTGAGGCTACTGTCTCCTGACTGGATGGGTAACGCCAAGAATGTATTTCAATCTTTCTGGGCTTCCTTTTCTTCCTGCTTGGAATGAAAGAACCCAAGAAATTTCAGCACGGGGGCAATGGATGAGTTAGTATACGCAGAGGATTTGGCCTCGTGCACGTTGTGGGCGTGCAAGAGCTTGCACACAACCCCCACCCCTGTGTTTTTTATCAGTCAGCCTGCGGGATTCTGACTCTCTATTTACTGTTGTTTGTACCGGTGGGGGACGGGAGACAGAGCCAGCTCAGCAGGGAGGCAGGAAACACCCACGCCAGCCAGGCTTAGGGTTTGTCCGGAGCTGGCCACTCAGTCTTTTTTACCTGTGCAAGTGGATGAATGAACCACTGGGATTCTAGCTGTGTGGCAATTCTCTTTGCATTTTTTAGGATTTACATGGGATCTGCTCTCAAATCTCTGGTCCATGATGATACCATGTTGTCAGGGGCCCCTGGCACTGTTCCTCTGTCCAGGCCTTGCCTTCTTCCCTGCTCTATTCTTTGTGTGCATGCCTGTGGTTCCAATGCTACTCCAGGCCCTGGGATTCTGCCAACCCTTGCCATGAGCTCTCTGCAGTGCACGTTGGTGACCTCTCTCACACCTGTCTGTCAGCACCCAAGCAGGGCTGCTTCTGGCTGACACCTAGTGTAGACAGGTATGGCAGAACCTGTGTGACTGGGAGATCATCCCCCTCCCCCTATGCCCCTAGTGACACTGTCTGGGAGGAACTGGTGGCCCTGGAGTGTATTATCATCAGAGTGGCCAGGCCTGGGGCCTTAGAAAAGGTTAGTTCAACCTGCTCCCCCACCTCTCCCAAGGCTTGCATCACCGGGAACCTTGCTGGGTGCCTCCCTTGTGCCTTCAGTTTGGGTGTCCCCTGATCAACAAGGTCTGCAAAGCTGTCCCTTTTCCAGGCTCACAGATTGACTTGAGCAGTGAAATTGCTTTGAGGGAATGCCATCCTGGAAGGTCCCAAATGGGGGTGCAGGTACTGCAACAGATCAAACAGCTCCCATGGCTCCCCAACCCCCGAAAGGCAGGACCAGGAGGCTCATTTACACTTAGAGGCTCAGTGCTCTGCCTCCCTAACCTGACTGGTCCCCTCACAGGGCCCACACCTTCCCTCCCAGCTCCATGGCAGGTGATAGGTACCTCTTTCAGTTTAGTTGAGTACAGTGGGACAGACTGGGATTAAGTAAGCTTCTACCAGAACCCTCTGGAACTCCTGGCACTAGCAGGTGCCCTCTTTACCTTCCAGACTGTGGCAGCATAAGGTAGTGGCTCCCTACCTTGTCCCTAGGCCACTGTGTGCCGAGGGACACACCTAAGGGGGCACACCATGAGCTGCCTCTTCTCATGTTCTGCCTATGAGCTTCTGACAGCAGCCTTGCGCACTTGCCTCCTTTAGGCTGACTTGTCTGAGCTCAGAATTCACAGGAAGAACCAGTGCATGGAATCCCAACATAATCCGCCAACGAGGACCTTTGTGGAGCCTGACCTCATTTAAAACATGGATCCATTGCACAAGTCCTAAAGCCAATGTCTTAGCCTTTAAAGAACTTGTTGGACCTCTGGAGCCAAGAGCTGGAGTGACAGCACACCTTTGCCCTGCAGACGTAGGGGCAGGTGGATCTCTATGAGTTCAAGGCCAGCCTGACCTTCTTCAGGACAGGTAGGGCTAGACCTTGTCTTAAACAAACAAACAAATACATAAACAAACAAAAAACAAGTAAAGCAAAGCTCCCTTTTTCTTGTCCAGCTTTTATTCCCAAAGTGCTGGTCAGGACACCCCAATTGTTCATGCTGCTCCTGAGGACAGATTTTCAGATGTTGTCACCAACCTGAGGTGGATCCCCTCCCCTGCCTATATTGTAAACACGTGCATTACTGATTCCAAGAGCCACTTATGTCCTTTATGGCTATATAAAAGTTCCTCCCCCAACCACCTCTGTTTCCCCATTTCTAGTCGGAACAACATCTGCTTCTCTAAGGAACATCTGTGCTGCTCAGATTTAGTGTTTAGTGTCCCAGTCTAGAGAGGATGGTCCTGTCCTGGCTTGCCACTTCTTCCGAGGCTCAGACCCTTTCTGCTGAGAACTGACTCCTTCAAGTAGTCCTTTCACCTCCTCGTGGGTGCACGCACACGTGCGCGCAGACACACACACACACACACACACACACACACACACACACACACACACGGTGGCCTTGATAGAGGTCTCAGGATGGAGACAGGCTGCCAGATGAAGCAAGAACAGAGTCTCAGCCAGAGGCCTAACTTCAGGCCGCCTCTCCCAACACCAGTTCTCATCTCGTGTGTGTTCCTGGCACTGCGTTTGGACTACGTGACCTCAGTAAGGGCTCTCACCATCTCTGAGCCTGAGTACTCCTGACTGAGGTGGGCCAGGCCTGTTTTCTTGTCCCCTGCCTGTGACCTGCTGGATTTCTTCTTTTTTCCAGTCTAGCTTCTCAAGAAGTCCTAGGCTGCTCTGACGCCAGCCAATCAGTCAATCAAGCTGTCCTTGTGAAGAATGCAGCACTGTCTCTAAGGAGCTTTCTGTCAAGGCCTCGCAGCCCCCAAGTTCGTGGCTGTTACTTACCTCACCCATGACTAGGTGGGGGGGGGTGACGGTGCAGGCTGTGAGGGATCAGGAGACTTTCTCTGGTCATACAACCACTCCTAAATGCCACTTGTGTGACCCAGGAAGCCGGGCCACAGGTTAGGTGGGGCAAGAAACAGGAGAGGGAGGGGGCAAGGCTCATTGCAATTTGCAGTGAATGGTGACTCCCTTCCCTTAGGCCTGCTGACCCTTGCTTCTGCTCCTGGCCTTGGACTCTGAGGGGCTGTGTGGGTACCTGTGTTCTGGACAGCAGTGGTCAAAGTCACTACTAGATCTGAAGCAGTGTCCCATTTAAAAAACTATAAGAGCTGGGAAGTACACTTGAACACATTGGCACAGGGAACCACTTCTTAAATATAACCCCAGCAGCACAGACACTGAGAGAAACAATTAATAAATGGGACCTCCTGAAACTGAAAAGCTTCTGTAAAGCAAAGGACACAGTCAACAAGACAAAACAACAGCATACAGAATGGGAAAAGATCTTCACTAACCCCACATCAGACAGAGGTCTGATCTCCAAAACATACAAAGAACTCAAGAAATTGGACTCCAAAAGATCACATAATCCAATAAAAAAAATGGAGTACAGACCTAAACAGAGAACTCGCAACAGAGGAATCTAAAATGGCTGAAAGACACTTAAATGTTCAACATCCTTAGTCATCAGAGAAATGCAAATCAAAACAACTCCAAGATTCCATCTTACACCTGTAAGAATGGCCAAGATCAAAAACACTGATGACAACTTATGCTGGAGAGGTTGTGGGGAAAAGGGAACAAACACTTCTGCATTGCTGGTGGGAATGCAAGTTGGTACAACCCCTTTGGATGTCAGTGTGGCGATTTCTCAGAAAATTAGGAAACAACCTTCCTCAAGACCCAGTAATACCACTTTTGGGTATATATCCAAGGGTTGCTCAATCGTGCCACAAGGACATGTGCTCAACTGTGTTCATAGCAGCTTTGTCATAGCCAGAACCTGGAAACAACCTAAATGCCCCTCGATCGAAGAATGGATAAGAAAACTGTGGTACATTTACACAATGGAGTACTACACAGCAGAAAAAAATAACAACAGCTTGAATTTTGCAGGAAAATGGATGAAGCTAGAAAACATTGAGTGAGGTAACCCAGACACAGAAAGACAATTATCACATGTACTCAACTCATAGGTAGTTTTTAAACACAAAGCAAAGAAAGCCAGCCTACAAACCACAATCCCAGAGAACTTAGACAACAATGCGGACACTAAGAGAGACTTACATAGATCTAATCTACATGGGAAGTAGAAAGTATAAAAAGACAAGATCTCCTGAGTAAATTGGGAGCATGGGGACCTTGGGGGAGGATTGAAGGGGGAGGGGAGAGACAGGGAGGGGAGCAGAGAAAAATGTAGAGCTCAATACATATTAAAAAAAAAACCCTATAAGAGCAGTTTCTTGGAAGGAAGCAGGAATGGGCAAGCACAGACCCTGCAAGATGGGTGGGCAGGCCACAGCTTTGGCAAAAGGCATTGCTGTCTAGAACATTCCAGAATCTGGAATGATCTGGCAGAGCAGCTTTCTTTTTACTGTGTCCCTGCAGTGTGTGGTGGTCCTGGCTGCTGGATCCCAGCGCTGTCATTCATAGTCACGTGGCCTGGAAGTTCCCTCCCTTGGGCCTGCTGTTTGCTCACCTGTGCAAAGGGGACAGGATACAGGGTCAGTAAAGGATTATAAGTAGTATGTGGCCAGGCGGTGGTGGCGCACGCCTTTAATCCCAGCACTCGGGAGGCAGAGGCAGGCGGATCTCTGTGAGTTCGAGGCCAGCCTGGTCTACAGAGCTAGTTCCAGGACAGGCTCCAAATCCACAGAGAAACCCTGTCTTGAAAAACAAAAAAGTAGTATATGGTAGCCCACAATCCGGCATACAGAGAGTCCTTCTTTCTCTGGCTTCGTTGAGACAGTCTACGCAAAACTGGCTAGTCTCCAACTCACTGCTTAAACCAGTATACCTGACCTCAGCCTCCCAAGTACTGAGAGTAAAAGTGTACATGCAAGGCTGTTTTGTTTTCTTGAAAGAGTTTCAGTGTCTCACTTTTAGAGATGAGTATCATTCATTATGTTGCCCAGATTAGCCTTGAACTCCTAGACTCAAGGAAGCCTCCTGCCTCTGCCTCCTAAACACAGACTACAGACGTGTGGCATGGCACCCAGTGTTTCTGCTTTAAACTGCACTGTCATTCACCTATCCCCTCAACAATGAAATCTACCCACCCCCTCTCCAACAGACCCTCATGAATACTACGGCTCCATGGGTCGTGGTCGAGTTTTGGGTTTAGATAACAGCCCTGGTCTAAGGACTGGATCATTTGTGATAGTGTTGGGACCTGCCCCAGTTGCCAGCCCCCTGTGCCATGTTCAGAATAGGGACAGGTAGGGGAGCATGCAAGGCTTCCCGCTGCTTCCCCTTTATCCTGGCATAGGGACAGGAGGCTGTAGTCTGTCATTCACAGGTGTAGGGGGAGTTTCCTCAGCACCTGCTTGTGCAGATCTCATAGCTGACTTGCCAGGTGCAAGGGGACATGCCCCATTTTAAAGATGAAAAGAATGAGGCTCAAATGGGATATCAGGACCCTGGGAGTCGGCCACAAAGAGCGGGTTGCACAGACAACTGGTGGGCATAGACCTTGATTAAGAGTCGAATTGCAGCGCCCTCTAGTGTCTGCCTATCTCTTCTTGCATGAAAGCCCCTAGTTTGCTCTCTGAGAGGTGAGATAACTCTTCATCTGCCAGAGACACAACCCCCACCCTGACTCCTGCTTCCCATTTCCCCCAGGGAAGGGCTTAGAAGGAGAGAGAAAGAGTCCAGAAACAGGATGGGCCTGTGAGATGTCTTAGCTAGTAAAGACAGGTGCTGCCAAGCCTGGCAACCTGAGTTCAGGTCCTGGGACCTACATGGTGGAAGGAGAGAGCTACTCTTTCAAGTTGTCTCTGATCGCTTCCCCCATATGCACACTCAATGTATATAAAATAAATAAGGAAATAAAAGGAAAGTGAAAGAATGTAGCAGCAATACACACACACACACACACATATTCTAAGACAGTTTCTTTGGCTGTCCTGGAACTTGCTCTGTAGACCAGGCTGCCCTTGAACTCAGATCTGCCTGCCTTGGAAGAGGCAGAGTGCTGGAGTGCTGGGTTTAAAGGCACACTCCACCATCACCTGGCTGTTTCCAATAGCCGCAGTTTCCCAGAGATGGGGAGGTGGGAAGACAAATGGATGTCCTGGTCTGAGATAAAAGTCATACCTTCTTTGCTGCAAAATAGAAGTGTACTCTGATGCCCTTCCTCCTGTACCTGCATGTATAATATTGCTGAGTACATTAGCAATGAAGGGACGATTACGCAGGCTCAGTGGGGTTTTTAAAAACTAGGGTGGGGTGAGAAAACTGGATTCTGGGGACTATCTTATCATGGGTGTGTGTTGGGACCGTTTGGAGTCCTGGCCTCCAGCTGCTCTCCCCTGCTAGTGATCTTTTTTTTTAAATTAAAGATTTCATTTTTAAGGTTTATTTAACTTTTATTTTGTGCATTGGTGTGAAGGTGTCAGATCCCCTGCAACTGGATCTTCAGACAGTTGTGAACTGCCATGTGGGTGCTGGGAATTGAACCCGGGTCCTCTGGAAGAGCAGTCAGTGCTCTTAACCACTAAGCCATCTCTCCAGCCCCCCTGCTAGTGATCTTTACTTGGCCTTCTGATTTGAGCTACCGAAAGCTATGTCCAGCTCTGCTTCCTGAGCACGTGTTGCCTTGTCCTTGATTGAGGATCAGGAGATGAGGTTTTCACCTGCTGGCCCACCTGACTGTGTTGGGTATATAAGCCTCCATGGTACTATTTAAAAAAAAAACAAAACAAAACAAAAAAAAAAACAAGGCTTCTTTACCAGAAACCATTCCCCTGCCATCAGGAACTCCTGAGGGTCTCATGCTCAGAGCAGCTGTAGGCACTCAGATCAGGGGGAAACAAGTTGTTTACAAGAAATTCAGGATCTGGGGTTTCACTGCTCTCAACATCTCACCCCCCCCATATATATATATGAGCAACATGCAAATCCCACAAGAAATCCAACTGCTCTTATAAGCTGGAAAATGCTCTAGCGAACATGCTCATTCTACGGTCAACATGAATGATATTAAATGCTGATGCCAGCTACAGATAGTCACAGCAGCCGTCTGACTGACAATTTTAGCTGCCATGAAGGAGGCTGCAGCAGTGACAATAGCGGCCACCCATGGTGATTCCAAAGTCTCTAGGATGGCTTGGCGGTTGTCCTCCTGCCTCTGCCTCCTTTAGCCAATCCTGCCGGCGTGTGCCACCACAACTGGCTCCAACAGCAGGCAGGCTCGGAGACCTTCCGCAGCTACTATGCGGGTTTCTCCGGTGCTGCGGGAAAGCCTACCACTCCTGCTGCAGACTCTTGGATGTGCAGAGCCTGAAACAGCCACTGCCTTCTCCTTGCCCCGCTGCTGCCTTCTTGGGCAGCCCAGCAGGGTCTGTGCGGCTCCAGCTTGTCTCTGCTCCAGCACTTGTTGCTGCATTTGCTGATACTCCTGGCACCACCACAGCGTCTCCCAGGCTGGGCACCGACTGGGCCGGGGCAACGTGCCTTCTGCCACAGCCGCCTAGCAAAGCTCTGCTACAGCTGCCTTCTAGCCCCTGCTGCATTCGCTCTGGGTCCAAACTGGTGCATGGAGTGGAGCGGAACTCGGGAAAGCAGGCTTGCTGCTCCGGAACCACTGAAGGGGCCCCACTTAAACAATCTTTTAGGGAATTTGGGCATAGTCAACCTGTCTGGCTAATTCCTGCTGAGCGGGGGTGCTGCATTCTTGGGGGTATTTTACTGCAACATTTCAGGAGGTCTCGGTAAATCGAACTACATGATTCTCGAATAAATCCTCAGGTTCTCATCCTCTGTGAAGACAAAAGCAGAACCTCTTTTCCAAAGCATCAAGTTCTTAGGCCCATACTTTAAAGTCAAAATACCTTTATTAGCAGTTCCCAGAATCAAATGTCTTTCTCCAGTCCAGAACACAGAAGACAACACAACACAATAACATATCTGTACATATTCTATCTTTTTGAAGCCTTCACTTCACCCTCCCGCCTCCTCTTTATTACTTTCCTACTGGCCAGTCTTCCAGAAAGCATCCCTCAGAGTGTCTCTGGGGATGAAAATGCACCTATTACTCTTTTAAACTTACTCTTTTTTTTTTTTTTTTTACTTTTTTGTACTCTTTTACTCTTTTTTTGTACTCAGTACTTTTTTTTACTCTTTTCCTTTTTGAAGCCTTTCAATTCACCCTCCTGCCCCGTTTTGGAGGGTGTCCCACAGAGCATCTCTGGGGATGAAAACACACACACCACTCCCCAATCCACCACCATTCCCGAGGGCGGCCTCTCAGCGTTCCCTAGTTCCCGTGGAACCTCCACTTGCAGTGCACAATGCCCATCTGCGCTCTATGGGCCATCATACAGTTTGTGAGCAGGGCAAGGGGCTGGAGATTGAAACACACAAAGACACACAGACATGGGTCATCCTTGAAACAGAATTCCCCAAGAATGCCCCCTTTATTGTGTCCAGGGGCAGCTTATATAAGGATATCCATGCCCCAGCCAAAAGCACCAGAAACCATTCCCCTGCCATCAGGAACTCCTGAGGGACTCGTGCTCAGAGCAGCTGTAGGCACTCAGATTAGGGGAAAACAAGTTGTTTACAAGAAATTCAGGATCTGGGGTTTCACTGCTCCCAACAAGTATGTCCTCCTTTTCTTTCCTGGTAGTGGGGTGCTGGGAATCTGTCTGGCACTTGCTGCCTTTTGCTCCCTCTGAACCCCTCTTTCCTTCTAGTTCTAGAGAGGGGTCACATTACCCAGAGCCCCAGGACTTCCCTGAGTATGTCTGTCAGAAGAGGGAACAAACAAGAGGTGGGGGAACCTTGGGATGTTCCACACTTAGGCAAAAGCAAACTTTAAGCCGTTGGATGGAGGCCATGCCAAGGATGCCTAAGCTCACTGGCATTTATTCATTCCGGTGGTATCATCTGGGAGCTCAGGTTGGGCTTTGCAACAAGCAAAGCTCAAGTTCACATGGATCAAACAGAAAAGTTTCCATTGGCATTGGCCCTAGAAGTTCAGAGGTAGATCTCAGGACTGACTTGATCCAGGGGTGCTTTGGGTTCACTCTTCTAGAATTCCCTTAGTCTGACCAGGAGTGGCATCATTGAAATCTTCTTGAAGGTAAGAAACACTTTTTCTCAACTAGCTGGCCTTAGAGTTGCCAGGCTTGGGTCGTCTGCCCTCCTGAATAGACTTTGTGTCTAGGGGACTCTGAGTGATGGCTGATGTAGTCTAGCTCTGTCTTCATGGCCTGGGTTCATCCTGTGACCATCCAGAACCATCTGGGCTAGACACAGGGTTGACTTACTGTTGAATCAACTGTGTGCTGGGTGGGGTACCACCAGAAAGAGAGGAACTGGGAGTCAGGTAACTAAGTAACCAGCCTAGAAGAGACTAGAAGAGACTCAGGCAGTCCCCTTCCCATCCTGGAGCCTAATCACACAATGGTCACAAGCTAGAAACACCAAGGCACCAAGACCTCAGAATTGGCAAGTAACCCAGCAGGAAACTGTCCCTTCCATTCTCTTCCTGTGCAGGGTGAGGGCAGAGGCTTCCATCGGAGATGCTAGGGTGCTCCGTGACAGCAGGCAGCAGTGGAGCACTCTCCCACCAGGGGGCAGTATAGTAAATAAACTTGGCGTCTTGCTTGTTCTGTTCGAGAAGCTTCAGCAAGTATCCCCGGAAGTGAATGACATCACATGTTTTCCCTGTAAAATTATGTGTAATTTTTATTTAAAGTTTTAAAGTATTTTTATTTATTGATATTAAAACGCTGTTTTTCTTTACTGTAAGCATACTGTGAAAACAGAGCTGGCGTGACAAATAGGAGCACATGCTGATCTGGAAGAGGATCTGAGTTTGGCTCCCAGCACCCATGCTGGTCAGCTTATAACCACCTGTAACTCCAGCTCCAGAGTGGATCCAATGCCTCTTGCCTCCCTGGGCACCTGCACTCATATGCACCACACACACACACACACACACACACACACACACACACACGCACCTGAACGCATACGCACCATACTGACACACACACACATACACATTTAAAAAATATTAATAATAAAGCTATACATATGTATACATATATAACACTTTGGGGACCCAGAGTAAACCCCAAACTTCTGTGTCCAGCAGCATAAAGGAACAGGAAGGAAAGGCTAGGAGAAGGAGCCTCCCAGTGAGACATACACTCCATTGGTCATGGCTCTGGGTGAAGCCCCACTGGCTTCCCTATCTGGACCTGCAAGAGTAGTTGGCACGAGTCTTGAGTAGCAAATGTGAACCCCACAGCAATGGTCTTAATCCCATGGATACCAAGACGGGACGTAACTGAAAGTGCATTGCATCCGTCTGCTTGGGCATGCAGAGATGGAGACGGGGCTATGCTCAGCCACTGTGCCTCCACCCATCGCACTGCACAGGCTCAGAATTTGACCCCGGTCCCTGAGCATGGCTAGGAGCATTGACTCTTCTTTCCACACTGTCCCTTAATCTAAATGTTATTGCTGCTTTTAAGATCTTCCCACAGAAAGCTTTTCCTGGAAGGACACTCCAAGTACTCGTTAGAACAAATTGGACTGTTAGCATTCTGTTCCTGGAGTTGAAAAGTCAAATGAGGCATTCCCCTGCCTTGGTTCTCTGATTCCATTCTTCACCTGGCTCCTTCCCTAAATCAGCTTCAACTTTACTAGAGACTGCCAGCATGAAAAAGCTTAGCATCTGTGAAAGGGGGAACCCAGGATATGTAGGAACCCAGGAGAACACCCAACTCTGCTACCCAGGTTGGAGCTTTCAAGAGGAGGTGACAGCTGGGCTGACTCCTGAGCACCAAGCAGGAGCCACCTGCAGGATAAGGAAGAGGCAAGTGGGGGCCTTCTGCAGGATGGCTTTAGGGATCCGTACGTATTGCTAACAGGTGCCTTTGGCTTGCTGGAGGAGGGATGGGGAGACCAGGATGAGGACAAAGAGACCAAGAGGTCTCTTTTGGGTCACAGCCACCCAAAAGAGATAGGACTTGGACCAGTCCTAAGCAGGAGCAGGCCCAGGAACCTGAAGGCAGGACCTGGAACTGTGCCAAAATGGGTTCTCGGTTCTCAGATGTTAGGGGGACAAAAATGGCAGAAAGTGCTAGGATGTGGTGTGAGAAGTCGAGTGGACAGGCCATACTCGGTCCAGGCCTACCCTGAGGCACCTGGAAGCCAAAGAGGTGGTAATCTAGGCTCTCCAGAGAAACCAACTGATAGAGACAGATGGATGGGTGGGAGGATGGTGGAAAAGGTATCATGGTGGGTAAGTGGATGAATAGATGGGTGTCTGGGAGGGTAGGCAGATGGGTGCGTAGATAGGTGGGTGGGTTGGTGGATAGCTGGGTGGTGAGAGGGTGGATGATGGACGAGTGGTAGAAGAGAAGATGGGCGAGTGGATGGATAGATAAGCGGATGGGTGTTGGGATGGAGGATGAATATCTAGATGGGTGGATGGATGATGGGTGAAAGTGTGGATAGATGGGTAGATGGATCGGTGGGTGGTAGAAGGATGGGTGGATGGGGTCAGTGTGTTTGCCCAAGTGAAGCGCATGGAGCCAAATGACCTCTGCTCCTAGTGGCTTGGCTAGAATCTGTTTAAAAAAAAAAATCCTGGTGGAGATGGCCCCGTGGTGTCACTGGCCTTGTTCATAGCCTTGATGAAACTATGGAGCAGGTGGACTCATCACCAGATGTCATGGTATGGTAGGAGGAGGAGCTAGGCCCGTGAAGCCTAGAGCAAAGTCTGCAGGAAAGGGCTGAGGGTCAGCCCTGTGTCCTACAGCACATGTCCTACATGAATGAGGGGGACTCTTGGTTCACCCAAAAGTCATTGGTTGCAAGCCTGTGATGGGTGGCAAGTGACCATAGGCTTGGAGTTGCTCAGTGACACCAAACAGGCTCTATTCAGACAGGTCCTTCCCAGGTCCCAGGACAAGACCTGATCTCTCCACCAGGGACAGCTGTCCTCATTGTCACTGAATAGGTATACCACTGGTAAATGGGACATGTGTCTGGCAGAGTCCAGGGGATTCTGGTGACCTAGTTTTGTTCTCACTTGGTTCCTCCTGCCCCAGAAGCCTGTACACCTGCCTATCCCTTCCCAGGGCAGCATCCACAGGTCTAGTGGGACCACAGAGTTCCTTGTGGACACTTCATGTTAAGTTGAGTTATGTGCCCTGCAAAGACAAGCCTTAGACCCTCCCTCCCACTCTGGCCTCTGCTCTGCCTTCTTCATAGAGGGGCAACATTTCTTTTCTTTTAAAATAAAAAAAAGATTTATTTATTATGTATATACAGTGCTCTGCCTCTATGTTTGCCTGTGGGCCAGAAGAGGGTGCCAGATCTCATTACAGATGGTTGTGAGCCACCATGTGGTTGCTGGGAATTGAACTTGGGACCTCTGGAAGAGTAATCAGTGCTCTTAACCGCTGAGCCATCTCTCCAGCCCTTCATCAGAGGTGGTCAGGTTCTCCCTACTCAAAGCCTTGGAGCAGTGGTTCTCAACCTTCCTGATGCTGCCACCTTTTATACAGTTCCTCGTGTTGTGCTGACCTCAACCATACAATTGTTTTCGATGTTACTTCATAACTGTAATTTTGCTACTATTGCTACTGTGATTCATCACAATGTAAATATCTGTGTTTTCTGATAGTCTTAGGCAACCTCTGTAAAAGGGTTGTTGGACACCCAATGGGTCATGACCCACAGGCTGAGAAACAATGCCTTAGTGGCTCTGCAGTGCTTCAGGGCAAGTATTTTCCTTGTGGTGAGCCCACAATCTGAAGGTTTTACCAGGATTCAATATAGACGCACTTTCTGGGCTACCTGTAGTCCCCTCCCTCAAAGCTTAGTGTTTGCTCTGTCTCCATAATTCAGGACAGGACCACAGTTGGCTCCCCACATAGGATGGCCTGTGTGGCCCATCCCATGATCACCTCTCAGGAAGTGAGCTCTCTCATGCTGGCATGGCTATGAGCTGAATCGTGTCTGACTTGTGGCTCCCCAAAGTCCGCACACTGAAAGTCAACATGTCATTAGTGAGTCTCTTATTGCCGTGACAAGAATAGCCAATCAAAGCAACCTAAGGGCTGGGGAGATGATTCCATCAGCAAAGTGCTTGCCTCAGAAGATGAGGAGCTGAGTTCAGACCTCTGGAATCCATGTAAAAAGCAAGCTATGGTGGTGTGTGCCTGGAATGCCAGTGATGGAGCGATGGGAAATGGGGACAGGTGACCCCCAGAGGCTCATGGGCCAGGACTATGACAGGTTCTAGCTCAGCGGTTCTCAACCTATGGGTCGTGACCCCTTTAGGGGTCAAATGACCCTTTCACAGGGGCCACCTAAGACCATCAGAAAATGCAGATATCTACATTAAGGTTTGTAACCACAAAATTACAGTTATAAAGTAGCAGGAAAGGCAATTTTATGGTTGGGGGTCACCACAATGTGAGGAACTGTATTAAAGGGCTGCAGTATTAGGAAGGCTGAGAACCACTGCTCTAGGACAACAAGAGATACTGTCAGAAAAGGATGACTGGCATCCGGTTGTCCACTGATCCCCATATGCACACATTGTGCATTCACCTGTTCCCACTCCCAAACAGCATCTTAAGGGAGGCAGGTGTATGGTGGCTCACAGTTCAAGGGATACAACCTCTAGTGGGAGAAAGGCTTGGAGTAAGAGCTTGAAGCAACTGGTCAGTTGTGTCCACCTCCAGGAAGCAGAGAGAATGCTATGACTGGCGGTGCAGGGCTGCCTCTCCGTTTCCTGTTTACTCAGGCTGGTATGGCTTATGGCACTGCCCACACTCAGGGTGGTTCTTCCTCCCTCAGTCATACTGTTACCGACTCCTCATGCACAGGGGCCGAGGTGGTTTAGACTCTTTTTTTTTCTCTGTGTATTTTCCATCTTTATGCGGCTTTATTTTAAACTCTCTTTTGTTTTTAATTTTTGGCTTTTTTCCCATGATATTTACTGAGCTCTACATTTTTCTCTGCTCCCCTACCTGCCTCTCTCCTCCCCCCTTTCAAACCTCCCCCAAGGTCCCCATGCTCCCAATTTACTCAGGAGAGCTTGTCTTTTTATACTTTCTATTTCCCATATAGATTAGATCTATGTAAGTCTCTCTTAGTGTCCGTATTTTTGTCTAAGTTCTCTGGGATTGTGGTTTGTAGGCTGGCTTTCTTTGCTTTGTGTTTAAAAACCACCTATGAGTGAGTACATGTGATAATTGTCTTTCTGTGTCTAGGTTACCTCACTCAAAATAATGTTTTCTAGTTCCATCCTTTTTCCTGCAAAATTCAAGCTGTCGTTATTTTTTTCTGCTGTGTAGTACTCCATTGTGTAAATGTACCACATTTTTTTTTATCCATTCTTAGATCGAGGGGCATTTAGGTTGTTTCCAGGTTCTGGCTATGACAAACAAAGCTGCTATGAACATAGTTGAGCACATGTCCTTGTGGCACGATTGAGCATCCTTTGGATATATACCCAAAAGTGGTATTACTGGGTCTTGAGGAAGGTTGTTTCCTAATTTTCTGAGAAATCACCACACTGACATCCAAAGGGGTTGTATCAGCTTGCATTCCCAGGTTTAGACTCTTTCAAGCTGACAATCTGTATTAGACACCACAAGATGGTTGTTGAGGATGTCAGAGTTAAGATGAGGAGACCAGGATGGACCTCAACCCAGCCCAGCAGCATCCTATGAGGAGGGGAAATGTGATGGAGATGCAGAGGAAGAGGAGAGCATGGAAAGGAAGGGTGCTCCTGATATGCCAAGGAGAGGGGCCCTGAACAAAGAAGCCTCAGAAAGGGCAACCTTCCAGCCACCCCGACCTTGAACTTCCATCTTTTTTTCTATTCCTTTTTTTTTTTAAAAAAAATTGAGCTATACATTTTTCCCACTTCCCTTCCTTCTTCCCCTCTCCCTTTTGAACTTCCATCTTTTAGGTTTGGGAGAAAACACATTTCTAAAGGGTTCAAGGCACCTTCAGCACAGCCTGTGGTGTTTGTCATCTAGCCCTCATTGGCCAGTTCATTTAGGGCTTGCTCTGTACCCTCTCTGTCACATGCTCCCCTCTCCTCTGCTTCTGCAGCATGAATCCAGTCCATCCAGTGACTCGCAGTGTGGGGCCTCGTATGTGCCATTTCTCAGACGTAACCTTATGCTGTGCATCTTTCTGGCTCTCGGGGCAACCGAGTGCCATGATTACTCAGTGATGGAAGACATGCTGTTGTATTTACACATCACTTCATGTCAGCAGCAGTGGGGACAATCTGGGCTGATGGCCACCATCCTGCATCCCTCCCTTTTTCTGTTCACCAGGAAGAACTCAGGTGAGCTGAGGCTGGCCTCAGCTGTCTGCCCAGGTGTGGACACTGCTTTTTTGTTTGTTTTGTTTTTCAAGATGTGGTTTCTCTGTGTAGCCTTGGTTGTCCTGGAATTTACTGTGTAGATCAGGCTGAGTTTCAGAACTCAGAGATCTACCTGCCTCTGCCTTTCAAGTGCTGGGATTAAAGGTGTATATCACCACCTCCCTGCTATAGAGACTGCCATGGAGAAAGTAGTACAGAGCAGCGAGTTGGCTGCTGGCCTTCTCCTGGTTTCACATGGCATGGCTTTAAATTATTGAGTGGTTGGAAAGGCCCACAGTGACAGCCTATTTCATTTGTTTCTCTCTTGGGCTGGGAAGCAGATCAATGCTTCAGCTCCATGTGGGGGCCACAGCTTAGGCTGGAGAGCAGGTCTCGCTCTGCCATGGCTCCCTTACAAGCAGGAACTCAGCACTGTGACATTTCCAGACCCACACCTTTCTAGACCAGCTCCCACGTGAGCCTCGCTGCCTTGTGGTACCCTCCCCAGAATCACTTTAAGGGAAACTTCTTCAGACCCAGGGAGAGGGCCAAGAGGATGGAAGGGGCTTGACAGCTCTGGCCTCTTCTTTTATGGAGTGGGGGTGTCAATGGAGAGGCGCTGTGGGGCACACATTGACCCCACAGCTCAGTGGGCCCTTTTCCTCTGGGCTAGAGACCCCTGGAGTCTTTAGAGACCAGGAGGAGCACCGTGGACACTAAGATGAGGAAGGTTTAATGTCACCTGGCAGTTCTGATGCTGGGGATGGAGCCAGGTAGGAGAGGGAAGTTGAGGCTCGGGAGTGACATGACCATGAGAGGCAAGGCCCTGGGTATGGAGGGCACTGACTTATCAGGGTTCAGGAGAGGCTGTTACAAGGAGAAAGCCCAAAGTGTTAGCCTGTGCTTTCCAGAAGGGTGGACATTCCTGTCAGCCAGAGGTAGAGCATAAGGTGTGAGCCAGTGGATCAGGACCCATTTTGACCATTCACTCCATGTGTGACTCTTAGATTCTTATGTTCTTTATAGGCAGTGACAGGTTCTGGAGGGCACATTACCAAAGGACCCATGGCTCACTCTTCTCAAAGAGGTCTGGATACGTTCTAATGGCTGCACTTAGTAATAGCGAATGCCTCAGTTTCTCTGTCTGTAAAATGGTAGTGGTGACAATGGTGATGCTAGGACACTTGAGACAATGTATCTAAATCGCAGAGCTTGGCACAGAGGCACAACAGCCCTGGCTGTAACTTCCTTCTCTGGTTTGGCCCTTCAGGTACAGTTTTACATTCATCCTCCATTTTTACGCCCTGGGCCAAGGCCCCATGTGAGGTTCGTCCAAATCTGGCTGCAAAAGACAGCCTCAGGTTGTCCTGTCTTATCTTTCCACACATATGCTGTCATCCTCCCTGTTGTCTCCATGAGGCTGACACTGGGGGCTCCACCTGCTTTCCTTTCATGTATGGGGACCTGGTGTTGGAGGTCCTTCTGTGTGTTACTTTTATTGGCTAATCAATAAAGAAACTGCTTTGGGCCTATAGCAGAGCTATAGGGGAACAGAGCTAGGCAGAGAAAACTAAGCTGAATGCTAGGAGAAAGGAGGCAGAGTCAGAGAGAAGCCATGGAGCCGCCAGAGATAGACCCTGGGAACTTTACCTGGTAGGCCACAGCCACGTGGCAATATACAGATTAATAGAAATGGGTTAAATTAATATAAGAGTTAGCCAATAAGAAGCCAGAGCTAATGGGCCAAGCGTGATTTAATTAATACAGTTTCTATGTTATTATTTGGGTCTAAGCTAGCTGGGCGGCTGGGAACCAACAAGCAGCCTTCTCCAACAGGGACCTCCTGTCCAAAAAAAGGAAGTGAATACTTCCAAGATGAATGCTCTTCATCTGGAAGCAATGTAAAGACCATGCAGCATGGCAGGGACCTGGGTTTGTCCTCTGGGCACTGATGGAAAAAGAAAGAGCCCTCATCGTAGTCACAGACCATGTGTCTCAGGAGGTCCCAACCATGAAGAAACTTCCCACAAGACATGGCAGGACGGGCTGAGCTCGTTAGCTGCACTATCAGAATCAGATGTAAGCATCAACTTCATTTGTTTCCCTCATCTTTTATCTTCATGCTTCTAGGAACACACTCAAGTTTATAACCTGCTGCCCAAGAGAAAGCAGAGACTGGCTCATGATACTCAGGACTAACTAGGCCACAGGCCAGAAGCTGTCTATTTGTTCTGTGCCTATCCTGCACTAATCTACATTCCATAATCAGTGGTTAGGCTATTCTCCTAAGGGTAGGAGTGACATAGCACCCTTGGATGTCCTTATGGCCCACTGGGGGCTCTGACAATCCTGTTCTGTCTCCTGTGTACCTCATCCCTTTCTTTGCTGGCTTTGGGCATGACTTTGAATAGTCTAGCAGCTCCAACATAGGCCTGATAACACAAGAGATCTCCCCAGAGCCCAAGTTCCAAGTTAGGAGAACACTGGGTTAGAACAAAGAGAGATGGTAGATGCTTTTGCCTTTAAATGTTTTCTAATCCAAATGAAGGTAGATCCCATGAGAGGCAGTGGTGTACAGACATCCTCCCTGGAAGGGCACGGGCCAATGATGCATCTGAAGTTGCCTGCAGTCCCAGAGGTTGGAGCACACCCATCCCTCCCGGTGCCCTGGTGCCTAGAAAAGCTCCACTCTCTCTAGGGTTTTCCAGAAAGAGAGACTGGACTATCTTAGACCATATTCTGTTGCCTTACAACACACCTGAGCCAGGTAGGTTATTAAAAATAGAGGTCTCATGGTTCTGGAGGCTGGATATTCAAGAATGTGTCTCCCACATCTGTTCTGCATCTGCCCCTGTGATGTGGGAATTCCCTCTGTATGCTGTGATTACCATTAATGAATAAAGAAACTGTTTTGGACCTATAGCAGGGCAGAACTTAGCTAGGTGGGGAAAACTAAACTGAATGCCAGGAGAAAGAATGGCAGAAACAGAGAGATGCCATGGAACTTCCAGAGACAGATGGCGGTCAGAACTTTAGCTGGTAAACCACAGCCACATGGCGATACACAGATTGATAGAAATGGGTTATGTAATTTTACTATGTTAAAGTTAAAACCTTCCTTTTTATTTAAACAGAAAAGGATGATGTGGGATTCCCTCTGTATGTTGTGTTTACCATTGATAAAGGAATGGCTTTAGGCCTATAGCAGAGCTATAGTGGAACAGAGCTAGGTGGGAAAACTAAGCTGAATGCTGGGAGAAAGGAGGCAGAGTCAGAGAGAAGCCATGTAGCCCCGCCAGACACAGATGCCCCGAACTTTACCCGGTAAGCCACAGCCTCGTGGTGATACACAGATTATTAGAAATGGGTTAAACTAAGATGTAAGAGTTAGCCAATAAGAAGTTAGAGCTAATGGGCCAAGCAGTGTTTTAAACAATATAGTTTCTGTGTGGTTATTTTGGTTCTGGGTGGCCAGGACCAACAAGCGGCCTCCCTACAACACCCCTGAGTCTCAGTGGTCAGTGAGAGGGCCTTGGTCTGGCTGTTAAGGGTGCAGAGAGCTTCCTGTGCCCTCTCTGAAGCCTTTGGCACCCTCTCTAGGCTGGCTGCTCAAACAGCAGCAGTGGGACTTGGTAACAGTGAATCATGGGACTTGATTTTCCCAAGTCATTGTTGACGGAAATCATGAATGGATCCCTGTGAAATTGGCCCAGCCTTTGAAGGGGGTGATTGGCCCACATTTACCCCACATTTACTGTCATCTTGATTATTGTTTATTCAGTATTGGCTCTAGGCTAGCAGCTTTGGACAGTTTTCTCTGTATTACTAATTTAAGCCAAGGGTATTGTGACTTAAAAGGTGAGGAAACGGAGGCACCGAGAGAAAGCAAGTGGCTGAGGTCACCATGGGTCAAAATCCCGCAGACCCAGAACAAAGGTCTAAATTTAATCTATTCAAATAGACTGATTTGCTACAAGTCAAATCCAGCCCTGCAGAGTTCTGTGCATGAATAAGTTGCAGCTGGGCCAGCCCTACCTTAGCTATCAACTTCCGGGGTGATTTGGTTTTCTGGGCAAGAGATTCCAGAGTCAGTCCTGCTCTTTGTGGGCACCTGCCGCTGCAAGCACAGCTGCCAGCAGGGTCTCCTGGTTTACAGGATGTGGAGGAATGTGCTACTCCCCTCAAGGTTTCACCAGAGCCTCTGGCCTCCTGGTTCCCTTTGAAATAGATGGATGATACTGATCGCTGGGGAGATATTTCTGCTTCTGCCTCAGTATTACTTCAAACAGCCCTAATCCGGGCCAAACGCCCCTGGCCCGTGCCTCTCCATTCAGTGCCACGTCCTGCATGTTCCCACTCTGGGCCCTGCGCATCCGTGCTCTCTCCTCTCTCTAGCCCGTCTCCTCTCAGGCCCTTGTGCCCACCTGTTGTCACCACCAGCGCACGGCAGAATCCACCTGTGCCTCCATGCTGGCTCTCCTTTCAGTCTGTGTTTCCACGCCCTGCTCTGGACGCTTGACGTCACAAGGGTATCGGTCACCGTGTGGGCCGGTTGGCTAGAGAGTAGGATGTGCCAGAGTCTTCTCAGTGTGCACCGCCCAGCGTCAGCCGAGCCCTAAGAGCGACGCCTGGCCGTAAGGCGAGGTGGCCAACCGCTTACCCAAGGAGTTCTTACACCTGCGCCGGAATCCCAACCCGTTAGAACCTCGCCCTGGGCGGGGAGTGTCATTAAATACTGCCCTGGTCTGCTTCCCCGCCCCGCTCCCCCTGCCCCACCTCAGTTTCCCCCTTTCTGTGTACTGGGAGGGAAGGGAAGATATGGTTCCGAGACCTTCCATCACTCCAGGAGAGTTACTCCAAGATCCTTTTTCCCTGTGCCTCCCTCTTCGCGATCCCAGTACTGAAATGAGCCACAGTCTTCTCGTCCTTTAGACCGTGTTGACAGCTCTGCAGAGCTCCAAAAGCAGGTGCGTGAGGGCACCTGCGCTACCGCCAGCCTGCGCCTGCGCGGACCGCATAGCCTACTGGGACTTGTAGTCCTCACATCCAACCGCGGTGGCACGCAGGCGGGCTGCGGGGGCGCGGCGCCTACACTTCCCAGGGTGCGACCCTCCCGCGACTTGACAAGGGGCGGGGCCTAGTAGAGGGGCGGGGCTAGGGGGCGGGGCGGGATCCCCGATCTGCGGTGGCGCTGCGGGCAGAGGGTACTGTGCTCCGAGCCTCTGGCCACAGGAGCGCCGAGGATCGTGCGAGCGCCGCACCTGCGGGCCCAGTTGTCGGGCTGTCGCAGAGCGGGGACCGCCCTACTAGGAGCTGCCGCTGACATGAGTGCAGGTGAGTGCTGCGACTGGGGATCCGCGGGTTCCGAGCTGCAGTCCTGGCAGGGTCTCTAGGACTGGGTGGCAATCAGGCTGCACCTGCACTGCAGTGCCCTGAGTACAGCGGCTCCACCCTGTACTTTTGCTCCAGGGTGTGCAGCCCCGAAAGACCGGCCTTCAGTCCCTCTCCCTGAGCCTGGTCGCGGAGTTCCGTGGCGTGCGCCAGAATCCCTTCCCACCGCGCCAGCTAGGGTAGCTGCGCAGTGATGTCTGGCAGGCGCCACCCCTTGCTTCTCTGTGGGGGTTCCAGGTTGCTTCATTAAAGGGACTTGGGTCCTGTTAAGGGGCCCTGGGTTATCGCAGTCCTAACCGTGTTGAGAGGTGTGATGACAGGCGGAGCTGTGCAGCAGTGGACTCCGCCCTTGCGCGGTTCCCGCAGAGCCTGGGTGGTGGCGTCTGGCAGACCCTGAGCGCTCCAGGTTCGCCACTGCAGATCTGAGTGCCAGAGCCTGTATGTGTGTCAGTCTTGGCGCTGTCTGCGCGCGTTGTCCTTCCAGCCCCTCAGCCCTGAGTGTCTCAGCCCTGCCTCTCTCGCTGCACCCACCCACAGGGATCTGACAGCCTCTGTGTGATGCTGGAAAATCCCACATCCCTGCAGCCCAGCAGTGCCTGTGCTCAGAGACAAACTGAGATCTAGAGCTGGAAGGCTTTGACTCAGACGCTGGAGCGTCTGCGCATCACCTCAGGATGCACCCATCTGAGCCTTATGAGTGCGGCCTGTGGGGAGGGCTGATCACTGTATTCCCCAGCTGAGAGGGGCAGGCCTCCATTTTCAGGAGCTATGGCCAGACTTCAATGACTTGAGGTCTGGCAAATGATAGAGATTTGAACCCAGGGTACCTTGATTCCAGGATGCTTCCCCCAAGCCCAAGTTGCTACTGACAGTAGTATGGCCCTTGGCCACATTGCATAAACCAATATGTCCAGCTACTTCCTCTGGGAGAAAGTGGGCAGGGAGGGAATGAGCTTGGGGACTGTTGACTGTAGGCTTTCAACCTGGAGTCCCTCCTCCCAGAAAACGGTCCCCTCTCCCTCCTAGCCAAAGAAGGAGGAACTTCTGCAGTGGGTGTTGAGAGTAACTAAGAGCAAGTGGCATGGGAAGTGGGAGCCCTCCTGAGATAGCCAACCTGTTACCTGCGGGTGTATGGGGCGGCCATCCTCAGACTTGGCAGGGCCTCCAGACATTTATCTAATGGCGGTGGGGATAATGGCTGGGTGCATGTAGGGTAATTTCATGTTTCCAGACCATAATTGTTACTTCTCGTCCTCCTGTAATCAGGAGCCCTCAGAGGAAGCACAGGTGCCCACTCCCTGCATTTGTAGTTTTTGTCCCCGGGGAGCAAGACTGGTTGTTATGGCAAGGAGACTGGGTTTTGAGCTGTGGTCTGTGTCTGGTGATTCTGGCACTGGGGCATCTTCCCAGTCTTGGCCTGCTCATCTGGAACTTCGGTTACCCTCTACGCAGGAAATCTCTGCACACAGCAGTCCCTCAGGAGTGTGGACGGTCATTGTCACTGCTGGGCGACCTGGGTTCCTTTTGGAAATGGAGCTCAAGTATTGTCTGGCTCACCTGTCTCTCATGCCTTGGCCCTGGCCAGCCTATTACATACACGGTGGTGTCGCCTTCATTTAGAGTGGAGGAGAGTGGCAGAGGCGTAGAGGTTCTAGTGTGTGGCTGCAGTGTACATCCTGCAGCTCAGGAACATTCACTGTCAACAGGGAAAGACTCCCCTGTGCCTCCCTGGGAAAGGCTGGTATCATTCTGGAACCTGGCACAGACAGGTGTCACGGAGTGATAGTGGTCCTGACCATGCCTAGACAGGCAGGTGATTGTGTGCCTGGTATCCTGTATAGCTTCCTGTGCTAGGTTCCTTCCCAGTTGTGGTGAGGACAGAGTGGGTGCTGCTGGGGTCTGTTGGCACAGTGCTGCTCCATGTTGGTTCTGGTGTGGCACTGAGGTCTGTGGATGCCGCCCTGCTGCTCCATGCTGGTTCTGGTGTGGCACTGAGGCCTGTGGATGCCACCCTGGCTGTGTTTGTCTGTTGGTCTCAAGTGGCCAGGGAAAGGCTTACAGAACACTGCAGCAAGGTACAAGGGGATGGTGTTCCATGGCAGTCAGGTCTTGATCCAGATCAAGACACTAGTCACACAGTTCTCTGTGCCTTAATTTCCCCAACTTCTGGAGGTATCTCTATAGCTGTGTGTGCAGTGACAGCCTTCAGACAATGAGACTTGAAGGTGGTATTGGAAGCAGAGGTTGCTTCTTTGCATTGGAACACATATGACCACAGTGGGGTAAGGGGGCCAGGAAGGCATCTGAACTGGTTCAGACATGATGAACCCTGTGCTGGCTCTGCCAACAGGCACTGGGTCTTGAGTAAGGCCTGTGTACTTGCTAAACTTACAGTCCCTGGGGGTAACTATAGGCCTAACCAAGCTGAGGAAAATAAATGTATACATCGTGTGTGTGTGTCTATCTGTGTGTCTGTATGTCTGTTTCTGTGTCTCTGTGTATTTGATTCTGTAACTAGGTGCCACAGACCAGGGGCTTTATGGAGAAAGTTATTTTTGGATGTTGCTGGAGCCCAAACAACCAAGATCAAGGCATCAACAGACTGATTTCTCTCTTCTTGGCTTGTAGACAGCATCCCCTCCCTACGTCCTCACTGAGTTGTCCCTCTTTGTGTCTGTGTCCTCTCTCCTCCTCTTCTGAGGACACCATGCTGGTTGGATGAGGGCACAAGAGTGACCTAGTTTTATCTTGGTGACCTCTGTCCCCTCATATAGCCCCTCATATAGCCGCAGACTAAGGTGTTGTGGCCAGGACTATACTATGTGAATTCAGTTCACAACAGGTGGAGGCCTGGGAGCCTGGTTCAGCTACCTTTTACTCCCATGGATGCTGTGTAGACAGCTGGAAGGGACCTGAGGATGCTCCGGATATACCCACCCTCACATGGGGCAATGAGGACTGGAGAAGGACAGGCACCCTTCCAGGATCAAGGAGAGTATTTGGTACAGCCATCTAACACACTTGGAATGTGGCATTCACTCCTCCTATCCCAGGAGTGGGCAGCATGTGGCCACAAGCTGTCTGCCTGGGCACCACTAACATAGCAGAACGGGTCACCAGCTACAGTAGTGAATGAACAATGCCAGGCATCATGCCTTCATCCTGGAAATATTTACTAGGTGCCTACAGTGTGCCTTCACCACTCCAGGCTCTGAGACTTTGCAGCAAACAAAAACATGAGGAAACTACCAGTTTCTTGAAACTTGCATCCTAGGTGGGTGTGGGAGGCATTAACAATGGATCTGATTACCTCTCAGCATTAGCAGAAAAATGTTTAAGAAAGCCAGTTTCATTAAGAAACAGCAGAGGGGAGCTGGAGAGATGGTGAACACTGGCTGCTCTTCCAGAGGACAAGGGTTTGATTCCCACCACCCACATAGTGGCTCACAACCTTCTGTAACTTCAACTCTGGGGAAATCTGATGTCCCCTTCTGGCCTCCTCAGACACCAGGTACACAGGTGGTGCACAAGCATACTTGCAGACAAAACACTTGTACACATAAATAAAAAAAATAAAAAGAAACAGTGGAGGGTCAAACTGCGCATCACATGTGATCTCAGCTCTCCCACACAAGAAAGAAAGGCTTAGAAGGAGAATCGCCAGCATGTCTGAGGCGGCGTCTGAGAGCCACTCACTGCCCCGCTCTTCTTTGTGATGTCATGTAGACTCAAAGCAGTGTTGCTTTGGTTCTGGGAATGGTGCACATGGGTTTGGAAACCCATGATTGCAGGGAAACAGGCTATTCACTCTGTAGGAGTCACTGCCCTTTGCACAGAGCACAGAGGGGCATCTCATTGTCCTTGGCTGGATGGAGCCAAGCACAGGCAGACACACTATATTCCATCTCCCCTAACAACCCCATGGTGGGTAAGGTGCAACAGAGATGAACTCCCCCCCCCAACCCTGAAATGTGTCAGGAGTCACAATTGTCCAGGACTTTGAGGACCATGGGCTGGCACTTTCTGCTTCCATATGCTCTGTATCCCTAAGCTCTGACCTTTTTTTCTCCCATGATGATCAAGGTTAATTCTTAAGCTAGCTACCCCAAATTAAGTTCCTGCTAATGAAGTAGTTTGGTATTTTCTAGAGTCAGATTTGAAGTTGATGAACTCTTGGGAAATCCATTCTGATATCCCAGGAAAGGGAGTGTCCCCTGACCCTTTGAATGTTCCTAAACTACCTGCCCAATGCTGGAGAGCTCTGAATTGGTGAGATGGAGGAGGGTCAGGTCTGAGGAAGGCCCTGTCCTGTCATTAACCATTTAAAAGGGACCATGGCCTATTCTCAGGGCTAGGCCAGGCCACAGTTGCTGACACTGGCAGCTGTTGGGACTCAGGGATGCTGGCCCCATGCCCACCTGCTCTAGACTCTGTAGTTGTCCTCTGCACGGGCTCCTTGTACCCTTCCTGTGCTTTCCTGTGGCTGTGCCAGCCTCATCAGAGGTGGGTAAGACCTTTCCTGGTGTCAGGCCTTCTGGGCAGGCTCCTTGCCTCTGTTGTCCTGTGTATTTCCCCGATCATATATCAGGGTCTTGGGGGACCGAGGGTGCTAGACACTCAGTACCATTACCAGCTGCCTGGCGGAGCCTCAAGGAGCAGGTAAAACAGCCACGGCAGGAAGACAGTGTGAGAGGCAGTGTCAGCTCTTGGATTTGGTCACTATCATGTGCTGTGATGGGGGCTTCTTGGCTGTTTCAAGCATGCTGGGCCTCAACCAAGTTGCTGCGTAGGGCCTCATGGCTGCTGGTCCTTGACAGAGTAACTGGAGCGCCTCATCTCTGTTTACTCCAGGAATGTTTCCACCACCACACAGCTCGGGGCTTCTAGGGTATCCACAGCACCCAGGCAGGACAGACGGGCTTGTATGTCACCTCAGCAGCCGTGCTCACGGGGCACTTCCTCAGGGCCTCAGGCCAGACTGGGGATCTGCTTTCTCCTGTATCCTCCTCGTACCTCACAGGCCTAGTGCTGGGGTTCCCTCACACAGAGGGAAACCGAGGCCTTGCAGGTCCTGGTAGTTACCTGGGATCACAGGATTGGTAAGTGGACGGACTGGAATTTGAACTCCAAGGGGCCTGCCTCAGCCCCAGCTGCCCTGTGTCTCCCAGATGGAGTGGATTGTGTCTGGTCCTTCTCCACCTGTGTGTCCTGCCATCAGCTGGGGCAGTTTCTGTTGCTTGGCGATGTGAATGAGAGCTTTGTGTGCACAGGTCTGACCCTGGGGCATTACCTCAGAGCTTCTTAGAGGGATTTGTGTACCTGTCTTCTCACCTGAGCCAGGGAGCCCTGCTCCAACCTCCCAGGAACGGGGCTTGCCAGTACACATGCTGGCAGCCTCCTCTGCTTTCTGTGAAGTTTCCCCCTAGGTTCACTGATCCACACTTTGACAGCTCTGGTCACAAGAGAGGGATCTTACCATGCACAGCTCACATGCCTCCCTGTTGGTCATCTCAACTCCTGGTCCCTTCAGTATATAGCTCTGACACCTGCCTCAGATACCCCCAGCACACCTGCTTGGCTCTCCAGAGTCCACTATCCATTTGAAGCGGGTAGTCACAATGCCTACTTCTCCTCTGGTTCCCACAGCCCTGCCATGCCAGTGTCTCCCTTTGTGCAACTTTGGGCAAGTAATTGACCCTCCATGTGACTTAGTGTACCTGTGTGTAAGAACAAGGGCCCTTTGGAGTATGCCTGGCCAGGAAGTCATCTTCTGAGGCTGGCATCATTTCAGGTGACTGTGCCTGCCAGTCTTCCTCATCTGATGTTTTTGCCAGGCTCCTTTCTGGGTAAGTATTTTGGCCTTCATGATTTGGTTAGGGTTAGGGTTCTGATGTGGAAGGACTAACAGCCTGACTGGGAAGAGGCACCTGACTTGCATGTGTAGTAGCTGCTATTTTGGCTCTGTGGGAAGGATTAAGGCAGGTGGCAGATGGGTTTTCATTCTAAGACCCTTATTTTTGCTGTTAGGCTCAGCACAGGGACTGGCCCCTGATGCTCTCTGCCTGGGGGCTTGGTGAATAGGTGTATCCCAAGCAGGCAGTGCTAGCAGAGGGTCTCATGCCATCTGCTCCATGGCTGAAGAGTTCCCCATCCAAGGGTAGTCTGTACTCAGTGGCGAGCATAGGTGCCCCTTGGCACAGTGGAGTTCCAGGCCCCCTTGTTAGGTATCCTCCTCCAACTGCCCTTTGCCCACCTATGAGCAGAGTTAGCACCAGCTTTTGGGGATATTTGCAAGTAGGGACATCTGAAACACCCTGCACCGTTTGGGGACACCCAAAGTCGTCCTCTGAAGTCAGCTTACCTCCTAAGCCACTTTGCATCGTGTCTTTCTTTTGACTGCTCCCTAGCCCAGCACTACTCCATATCTGTTTACACCTCTGATCTCTAGGGAGTGCCTAGGCGATGCCTCGGCTGTGTCCTCAGAGGCCCGTGTGCTGCATTGAGTCACATCTCCTGAGTTGAGCTTTTTAGGCCTTGGTATCTTCACACCCAGGAGCAGAAAGGGACAGGGAGGCAGCAGTGTGATTTCAGCCAGCACGCTGGAATAGAAGCTACTGTGCCTGCAGGAGTCTGTCCTCGGGGCAAGGCAGGCCTCAGACTCTTTCCCAAAGCCTCTGAGCCTCTAGAGTGTTCCTGACAGGGAGGTGGCTTCTTGACACCTGTCCTGGAAGAGTGAGTGGGTACAGCTGGGCTCTGCCTCAGACTTGGCTCCTCTGTCACTCAGAAAACAGATTCTCTGGGGTTTCAGTGTCTGCAAGATCTGACATGGAAAATGACACCTTCAAGCCTGTGTCCCCACCCCCGCTTTGATGCTTTAGTAGGCACAAAAGCAGAGTTCCAAATACCGCCTTCACTGTCACCAAGATTACTTGTGACTTTCCAGTCCTTTGTCTTTAATGGTCTTGACTTCTGTTTTAAGTGGATACAGAAGGGAGGTGTTACTGTTGGTTAACTGGGGGTGGGGCTGGGAGGCTGGAGGGAGAGAATGTTGGGGGAGAGGCAGGAGGGAACCTCAGGATGGGCATCACAAAGGGAGATGGGTTTGATTCTTCTACAGCCCTCTGGGAGCGTAGTAACAGTCTCACAGTTCCATGAAGAAGCTGGGGGGTTCTTTCTCCTTGACAGTGACTTCCCTAGAAACAAGGTTGGTTGGGAGAGCTTAAACCCCATACTGTCTTGGGTAGGGTGCAGGGCAGTGTGTTGGGAGAAGGGAGGAGACAGGTGAAAGAGTTACAGGAGGTGGGGGAGGACACAGAGGAGGAGGAGAGGAAAGGGAAGAGGAAGAAGGAAGAAAAGAGAGAGGGAAGAAGAGGAGGGAGAGGGAAGGGGCAGAAATGGAAAAGGAGGAAGAGGAAGAGAAGAAAGAGGAAGATAGAGGGGAAAGAAGAAAGGGAGGAGTAACCTCGAGGCTGCTACCACTTAATGTTTCTGGCAGAGCCAGGTGGGTCTAGCCTCAGCCTGGTTGAGGCTTCCTTTGTTCCAGGAATCAAGGTCTGCCCCTATTCAAGCTCAGAGCTGTTCCAAGTGTTCTGGAAGTCTTCATTCACGAGTTCTTTTGTCCTTACCGCTAGTCCTGCTCACCTTCTCCCTGCCCATCCAACCATTTATGTGGACTCTGCTGCTTTTCCACTCAAGTTCTGGCCTGCTCCAGCTCCATATGACCACGGAGCCCCCCAACTCTATCACATCGTCACCTCCCTCCTTGCCTTTGAACCCATGAAGTTCCCTGCTGAAGACTCAGGTCAGGTCCTGGCTGCTGTGCAACCCAGGGCTGCTACTAACACTCTCTGATATGCTTCTTAGATGATGTGAGGGCTGGATACTGGCCCCCAGGGGCCTCCTGTCCTAATTCTTGGAAGTTGTCACTGTGTCAGTTTTACATGGGCAGAGGGAGTGTTCAAATGTGACTAAATGAGGACCTCGCCATGGGGACGTGATTCTGGGTTACCTGGGTGGGTCTTTGTTGGTGAGAGGCAGGTCAGAAGAGATGGAAAATTGATAACCAAAACAGAGCCAGGAGGGGAGCTCCGGGGCAGCTGGCTCCAAATATGGAGGAAGGGTCGTGAGCCATGGGATGTGGAAAGCCAACGGGGCAGATGTCTTAGAAGAACCAGCTTTGTTGCCCCTCAAGTTCCCTTTTGCAGCCACCCCAAACCATTTCTCCTATGGGGGAATCTTGCCTTGATGGAGTTCAACCCCTGCACACTCCTAAGTGCCCATTTGAACATCACATTTGCCAGAAAGCCCTCCCAGCACCCCCATGGGGCTTATGTGTCCCTGGCACCTCTGAGGATAGAAGCCAGATGAGATTCTTCCCCGTGGTTCTGCGTTTCCAGGGTAGGAGAGACTCTTATCGCTCATCCTTAAACCCCCTGACTTAGGGCCCAGCTCTGCTCCGCTGGGCTCTCAGGCTTCCCCTCTCTCAGATGTGGGATCTGGCTGACTCTTGATGCTCATGGTGAGGGGAGGTGACCTAAAGCCTTCCCTACTGGTCCTGGTCACCTGGAAACTTTAACCCAGAGCCAAGGTCCAGGGCGGTGCACTGGCTGTTGGTTGTGCCTGGGAGCCATATGGAACAAGCAGAATAGCACAGATGCATCCACCAGTGACTCGGGAGGTCAGTAGCTCAGCCTGGCTGACATCAGTGTGTGGCTGTGCTGCCCACAGTCCCTAGGATAGTCAGCGTTTGTCTCTCCCCAATTTGGTGACCATCTGCATTCCATGACTTGTAGCCTCATCACGTCAATCTCTAAGGCCAGGGCCTAGAGCCCTCTCTTCCATGTTCCCATGGTGACCTGTGTGTGTAATTTCCCTCTGCTTCCTTTTTTATAAGGACAGGTGTTATGTCATCGGGATAATCCTGAGTGACATCAATTTTAACTTCATGGCATCTTATCCAAACCACAAAACCACCATTATCCACATGAGTACAATATCTCCAGATATTTTGAGGAGGAAAATGACATCTTTTGGAGACCATTAGTCAATACAGGTTCTGTGACAGTCTGTGGCTGGGGTGGATGCGTCTCCTCTTGTCGTAGGTAAGAGTCTGAGAGTGAGGATGACTTCTCATAGGGTGAAGAATCTGTCTCTTAATTCACGAAATCTAAACACCCTGTTTGCCTTGAGCTTGCCACGTGCATACCTGGTAGACAGGGCTGTCTCTTTGGAAGCAGGTAGGGAAGCATACTGAGCCTTAAGTATCTAGGACTTCTGAGAGCAGGGTGCTGCCTCGGGAGGTGCAGCCTAGGAGCAGCTGTGAGTATGGTTGGGGGCTGGGCATCAGAAGCCACAACAGAGGGAGGGTGATGTCATCTACTGCCCATCCAGGCAGAAATCACAGGCCATGAAGGCCAAGGTCCATTCTAGCAGCATCTTCAGGCTTCTGGTGCTCCAGGGCCCAGCATTGCTGAGGACCCTCAAGTGCTTCTATGTGGGTTGCACTTAAGGTTATTTGCTGAGCTAGAAATTAAAATGCAGAATTTTTTTTTAAAACCTTTAAATTAAAAGTGTAATAAACGGCTCTCACGCGAACCCGTGAGCATAGTGAGTGCAAAGTCACTCTTCAGATTTGTGAATCTCCTTAGCATCCGGCCTCACAGACGGTGACCAGACTCTGATGTCTGGTTCTGTGATCAGTTGGTTGTGACAGCACATGTGTGACCACTCCTGTCAGGAGACAGTGAAGGTGACCGTCAGCTCCTGTCACCACCAGAAAGGACCCATGGCAATCACTGATAAACAGAAAATGCTTCTCTGAGCTCCCCTCCATGGGGGTCCCAGGGCTTTCGGGCTCTCTGGTAGGGTGTGGGTACGATGGTGGGGGCACATGGCAGAGTACTTCTTCTCATCCTGCCGCAGGAAAGAGGATAAGCTGGTGCCCCACTGTGTGCTTTGAGGGCACTCTCTCTGTGGCCCGGAACTTCCCTTGGCCACACCTCCAAAAGATTCTGCCACCACCACTCAATAGTGCCACCTGAGGACCTAGCCTTCCTTATTGGAGCCTTAGGGGGGAAAAAACAACCCCCAATCCCCAAAGCAAACTGCATCCCTGCATGATGCAAAGCCTCATGCCCACCTCAGGGTTCAGACTACGTCCTTCCGTTCCCAAGACTCAGCATGTCTCATCTGTTCCAGTGCTTCTTGTCCAAATTCAAAATACGAACAGCAAAATCTACCAAACAAAAAGCCTAAATTCAACTGGGCAGTGGTGGCACACCCCTTTAATCCCAGCACTCTGGAAGCAGAGGCAGTGAAGTGGATCTCTGAGCTCAAGGCCAGCCTGGTCTACAGGGTGAATTCCAGGACAGCCAGGGCTACACAGAGAAACCCTGTCTTCAAAACAAAACAAAACAAAACCAAAAAAACAGGAAAACAAAAAATAAAAAAGTCCAAGTTCAAAGTTTCTGAGACTCAAATATTCTAAGCTGTGAGCCCCTGGAAATTTTTTAAAAAGAAAATTGTATTTTCTGAGGTAAACATTGTTATTTAAAATTGAGGAATACGAAAATAGAAGTTATTGGCCCCAAACAAGACCAGAATGCAACAGTACAGACATGAAACCCTAAATCTGCATGGCCAGCATCTGAGGTATGCTGCAGAAGGGCGCATAGGGTTTAGGCAGCCCTGGCACTCTGGCTTGCTGGCTGTAGCACCCAGGGCCTCTCTCTGACAGGTTTCTATGCCAGCTGCAGCTTTCCTCAGCATCTCTTCGTCTGTAAGGTCCTGGGTTGGGGACACCACAGGCTACAGTTTCAGTTTATGGTTTTATGCAGCACTCTTTCAGAGGCTGCTTGCAGGAATTCCAGTCCTGTAGCCCTGGCCTGGCCTTTTTGGGCCTTCCTCTGTCATGCCAGTGAAAGTCACCATGATCCATAACCCCACATTGTGCACCCCTGTGAAACCAGCATCCTGTGGATAGTCCAAGATCTGTGAGGTGGGGGATTGTGTCAAAGCTGGCTTGGACCACAACTGCTGAGGCAACTTCTGGATGCGTTGTTGGTCCAACTTAGGGCTGGGGCACACAGAGTACCGTGATGCTCTTTCAAGAAAGAATTCTGTTATGGAAGTTCTCTACGACAGATTTGCCTTATATGTCTCTGGTTTCTGTGACTGTAGTGCCTCAGGAGCCCTGTAGGAGTCATATCTATCAGCTAAAACTTTATACAGGCTCCTTCTGGTCCAGCTGAAGTTTCTAAATCTTTCTGCTCTGCTCCTCTTTGCTCCTCATTCTTCTTGTCATTCTAGCTAAACACAGCCCACAGTTACCACGCTATAGCTAGTGATGCCCATGCCAAAGCGTGGTGTTGTGTTGCTATGACATGGTTTCTGTCAGATAAACTAGCTTGTCCTTCCCTTGGTTTTCCTCATACATGCTGTCAGGGCGTTGAAAAATACAGCCATATTCTTTGCTGAGCTATAGCAAGAGAGTTATCTCACCCAGTTCCAGGTAGAATCCCCATTCCATCTGAATCCTTCTCAGCAGAGACTCCACTGTGCACATTTCCTGTAGCATCTGGTCTTCTAAGCTCCCCAGGATGGTCCCCCTGAGCTCCTCCAACAGCTTCCCAGGTCTCCTCTAGCCCATTCCTCCAGAGGCTTCCAAACTCCTTCCTCAGCCTATACACTCGTCCTCCTCCTTAGGTACAGCCTCAGCCAGTGACTTGACCTCTTAGACAATTTTCTGTTAGTTTTCTGTTGCTATCACAATAGATCCGAGGACGTTTAACTCATGAAGAGAAAGCACCTATTTGGATCTGGAGTTTTAGAGATACTGGTCCCTCAATGGGCAGGTCCATTGCTTTTAGACACCTGATGGGTTTTCGATGGTGACCGTGGGACATGTGTCTAAAAGTGAAACAGCAAGAGGAAGAGGAGAGGTTGGGACCTCACTGTCTGCTTCCAAGGCCATCACAGTTACTATTAATTGTCTGAAATCCCCAGGGAGATGGGACTGTGGGGGATCATCTGTGCTGGAGGGTGTGGGAAGACCCACCTTAGACAGGGAGGTTCTGGACGATATAAAATGGAGAAAGGGACTGATCACTGACTTTAGATCACTCATATCTCACAGTTTGCTAATTGTGGATTCGATGTGACCAGCAGCCTCAAGCTCCTGCTGCCTTCCCCTCCCCCTGTGATGGACTGGACCTTAATGGGTGAACAAAAATACTTGAGTTGCTTTTGTAAAGTGTTCCATCACGTCAACAGGACAAGAGATGAAGACAGGAGCTTAACCTGAGTGACCCAAGGACCTCCTTCTAGGCCTCTCCTTGTAAGGATTCTCCCTTCCCATAGGACCACCTGGGGATCAAACCTTCAACACATGGACCTTCTGAGAACACTCAGTATATGTCTTGTTAGTTTATTGCTGTGAAGACACCTTGACCACGGCAGCTCTTTTTGTTTGTTTGTTTTTCGAGACAGGATTTCTCTTTGTGTGTAGCTTTGGAGCCTGTTCTGGAACTCACTCTGTAGACCAGGCTTGCATTGAGCTCACAGAGATCCCCCTGCCTCTGCCTCCTGAGTGCTGGGATTAAAGGTGTGTGCCACCTCCACCTGACAACCACGGCAACTCTTATAAAGGAAAATTTAATTGGGGCCTCCCAAGTTAGTTTAGTTTAGTACACTATCATCATGACAGGCAGACATGGTGCTCTGCATCTGGATCTGCAGGCAGCAGGAAGAGACAGTGAGCCTCTGTCCCTGACTCGAGCTTCTGAGACCTCAAAGACCACTCCCTAGTGACACACCTCCTCCAGCAAGGCCACAGCTACTCTAACAAGGCCACACCTCCCAATAGTTCCAATCCCTTTGACTCTATGGTGGCCGTTTTTATTCAAACCACCATAGTGAACAAATCAACAAATGGCCAGAACATTCTAGTCGTTGTAGCAAAATGGTCTTGAGCTTGCTAGAGCCCCCAAAAGGTTCTTGGGACTGCCAGGAATCTCTGGACAGCTCTGAGAACTGATCCAGGCTGGGATGTTACGCACTCATCCAAATGATAATGAGGTTAGTGTCAGTGCCAGCGGTAGAGGCAAAATTGAGGATATACATTTGTACACAGTGGTGTCTTAGACATTTAACACTAGCACGTTAGAGGAAAATCCATCATGAGATAACAGCATTATGGCAACCCTTCCTTTACCTCTAACTCTGTGTGAATGATGGCTTTGCTCAGACTGGTCTCAAGGATGTTCCCCTAAAGTCCAAGGCAGCTGTTGCCCTTTCCATCTCGGGCATTATTCACTCACTGCAGAGCAAGGACTCTGAGTGACACCTGGCATGTGGCCAGCCCAGGGATCCAAATGCATGTGTGATGCGATCTCTGGTGATGATTTCACCCACTGTTATAAATGAGAGGGATTTCTGAGCGGGAGCGAATCCCCCCCCCCCCCATTGATGAGAAACTCACTGCTGTTGTGAGATCCTGTGCCCTTGGTCAGATGGAATGCTCACACCTGGCAGGGCCTCAGCAGAGAGCTAAATATACCCTGGGCGTGGCAACCTCAGAACCCTGGCTGCTGACCGGGCAGATCCTCAGGGAGCCATTGTTTTATCTCATAGCAGTCGATGCCTGTGTTTTTATAACACCCGTGGGCCCTGGGTACACTGGGGACATGTGCAGGCACAGCCTCCAACTTTTACAGATCCAAGTGGGGTGAAGCCACCACTCCCATTCGTTAGCACTGTGCTCCAGGTGGACAGGAAGTGTCGCCTGCCTAAGGTCATGTAGCAGGTAGGGCTGGGCAGTAGGGCTCAGATCTGCAGGCCAGGAACGTGCATCTCCCACAGTGTTTTTCCAACTCTAACGTCAGTGGAGGAGGCAGCCCTGTGTCTGATAGAAACCACCTATAATGGCTGATATTGACTGCCAATGTGGCAGAACCTAGAATGACCCAGGGGGCACACCTGGGGGCATATCTGGGAGGGAGTTTCTAGATTGGGTTTACTGTTGAGCAGAGGGAAGACCCACCCTGAACACGGGTAGCACCATCCTGTGAGCTGAGGTCTCAGATGGAATAAAATGGGGAATCCAATCTGGGTAGCAGATTTGAAGTAACTAACAGTGTGCCTATCATGGATGGAGCACACTGCCTGTGAGCTGGTGGCATAGGGGCCATCGATAGCAGAGCCATGACCTCACCTCCCTGAGGTGTCACCCATTTAGGAGGACACACTGAGTCAGGGAGGAACCTTCCCAGTGACACTCAGCATTGAGCTATCCTTCCGTACAGATTCCTTCCTCTCTCCAGCCACCCCTTCCCACAGATAGAGCCAGCGCTCAGGAGTGGGGGCACCTGTTCTTCAGCCATTGTGGTGCTGGTCTGTTGTGGTGCTGGTGTGTGGTGCTGGTGTGCCGGTGTGCTGTGGTGCCGGTGTGTGTGGTGCTGGTATGTGTGGTGCCGGTGTGCTGTGGTGCTGGTGTGCTGTGGTGCTGGTGTGCTGTGGTGCTGGTGTGCTGGTGTGTGGTGCCGGTGTGCTGTGGTGCCGGTGTGTGTGGTGCTGGTATGTGTGGTGCTGGTGTGCTGTGGTGCTGGTGTGCTGGTGTGTGGTGCCGGTGTGCTGTGGTGCTGGTGTGCTGTGGTGCTGGTGTGCTGTGGTGCTGGTGTGCTGGTGTGTGGTGCCGGTGTGCTGTGGTGCTGGTGTGTGGTGCTGGTGTGCTGTGGTGCTGGTGTGTGGTGCCGGTGTGCTGTGGTGCTGCTGTGCTACATGCTGGTGTGTGGTGCTGATGTTCTGGTGTGCTGTGGTGCCAGTGTGTTATGGTGCTGGTACATACTGTGGAAAGGTGAGTCCTCACTTTTACTTGAAATGGGACCTGTGTCCCCTTGGCTGGCGCCTTAGAAAGTGTATATCTAACCATAAGTTAGAGTCTTGGGGTGATTTCTGTCCCGTGTTGGGGGCTCTAGTTTCTCTCCCATTGGTGGTCTGCTCTCAGGGAGGCCCCTCCTCTTCCTGACTCCAAGTCCCCCTATGCACCCTGAGGCTCAGTGTGTTTCCATACAGCTCTGCTCAGACCTGGGACCGGGGCAGCTTAAGCCAGCGGGGCATTTCTCTGAGGTGGGCAGCCAGCTGGTTCCATGATGTCTAGCAGCTCCCCGTGAGCTGAGTCTTCCATCCAGGGGCCTGAGAAGGACATGACACTTGCTGATGGCACAGATACCAGCGGGCATGTCTTCCAGATCTCAGCCTTCTGACAAGGTAGCCCCTTCCCCAAACAGTGTCCTTTAGGCATCTGGTCCCTAACACAGCCAGTATAGTACAGTGGCTATAGATAAGCTGGCAGAGCAGTCCCTGCTGCTGTTCCTCCCCCAGAAGCTCCCAGCCACTGAGGAAGACAGACTATACATGGCGAGAAAGAAATTCTCAAGGAGACTGTGGGTGGAATCTTATCTCAATGAAATCCTGGCATGCTGCCTGGAGGAGGTGGTATACAATCAAATAGGAGCTTGACAGGCAAAGGAGTGAGAGAAGGGCACCCTTGCAGGAGGATGTCGTGGAATAGCTTCATTTGTGCCATCAGCCTCTTGAGCTCCTTGTCTGTCTTTGCATTGCTGGGCACTGCACTTCTATGATCCTGAGAAGCTGTGTCCAGGGAGGTCCCCAGCCCTGGAGCATGGGGAGGTGAGGAAGATAAGGAGAAGCCAAATGACCTGAGCACCAGTAATGCAGGTACCTGGTCCCCTGAGCTGTGCTGATACAGCTGGCTTGTTCGGGACCTGCATGTTCCACAAGCCCCGCCCCTGCTTCACTCAGGGTTCTAATCTGACCACAAGGACTGCTGTGGTGACATCGTGTTTAAGATGGGAGGGAGGGGAGGGCAGTGCTAGGAGCTGGTGTGATTAAGGGAGGACCTGAGAGTTTGTCATTACAGATGGGAGGGAAGCAGGTACCGAGGCCACATGCTATGTCTCTTCCCAGTCCTGAGTGTTGTCAAGGGCCACTCCAGCTGATTCTGCGGTGGGCCAGGGGCTCCACACAGCTCTAATTGAGGGGCATGCTGGGTCAAGGAACCATGAGCCCAGGGCTACATGACTTGTCACGAGCAAGGTTTCTGTTTGGAAAACCCTGGGTCCCGTCCCTGTCCACGATGTGATCACAGCCATGCCCTGGAGTTGCCAGGAGCTAACAGCCAGCCACAAGGGCTGCAGCCTCTGCAAGGCCTCTGGGAACTGAACCAAGCTGCTGAGGCTGTATAAGCCATGGCCTCAAGGCTTGGTCCTTCAGCATCAGGACCACTGAGGGCAATTGTGAGGTCTGGGGACCAGGATATATGCCCTCCACACCCAGAGGTGGAAAGTCATCGTAAACACACCACTAGTGCTCTCCCTGGGCATTTAAGGACAGGCGACCACGGTGTCCAGGCCCACACAGACCATGAGAGCCAGAGATGTAGGGAGGGGCTTGAATTGCATGGAGACCCTGATGCTACCAGTCTTTGATTTCAGTTCTGTGGAGTCAGGTGGGGAACAGAACCTGTTTCCCAAAGGCCACCTTGTCCTGGGGGCTGCAGCAGCTCAAGGCTGAAGGGAAGGACTCCCCAACTTGCAGGCCAAGAGCCAGAGCCTGGTGCCGAACAAGCCGCCTTCTCCTACTAAGGGAGACTGGATCGTTCAGATATCAGCCACCTGACCCACATCAATGCGCTTGTGTGTGTGTCTGGCAAGAGCCGTTTCCCCAGGTGCCCATGAACTCTGGTGGGCAGAAATGAATTGCAGGGCGAGCTCTGAACTCTGCAGGGAGGCTGCGGTTTGCAGAGCAGGAAGAAACCAGCAATTAAAGCAGGTCGAGCCTCGGGCCTGGGCCTGTGGGTTTATGATCCATGATTACAGCTTCGCATTTGCACAGGGCTGCACACATCTCAGAGCAGTTCGAAATTGGAGACTCATTAGACTTTGCGGAGCATCCTCAAAAACGTGCAGGGAAGAGAGAGCCAAGGCCATATAACTGGAGAGAGGTAAAGCTGGGACTGGAGGCCCAAGGGCCGGGCCCTTTTCACCACCTTCTGATGTTTGGTGACATCTGGTCTGCCAGGACTCAAGTGACTTGTGTGAACAGGGCCAGGCTAGGCAGGGGGAGGCCCAGAGGAGGTGACATTGTCTGAGCTTGGGGTCAAGCTGAGTGAACTCAGAGAGGAGCCTTCAGGGCCGCTGGCTCTGCTGTACATTGTGGAGTTTCTATAGACACTGTACACTTGCCCAGGCCTCCTCTGTGTTTTTTTTTTCCAGTTTCCAAAGCATCTCTTGGCTGCCACTCCCCTGCCCTTGACCCTGGAAGTGTGGGAAATCTGGGTGTCCCCTCTGTTGGCCTGAGTGACTTTGTCACTGAGGGGGCTGACCTGTGCTGTGGCTGTGCCCTTACCTGCATGTTCTCAAGGTTTCTTTTTCATCTTTAATATCAGCACAGGGCCAGGGAGGAGGGGCAAGGCATGCAAGAGGAAGGTTTGTTTTGGAAAGAACAGGTGGATCTTTGGCCACCGGGGAAGGACTGCGGCCACAGTCTGCTTCCTCCAGCTTCTCTCAGTGGTCTCTGGACCTCCCCCGCCTTTGTACCTTGCCTGTTTTTCTCTGAGTCCCATTTCCTGAGCCTCCACCAGCAGCCAACCTCTTTCCATGACAAGTCTGTCCCCACTGAGTGCAACTCCACTTCCTGGGCCTGCTGTGGCTCAGCCGTAGTCTCTCCTGTCTTCAGGTAGAGAGCAGCTTTTGTTTTGGTGAGTTGTTTGATTTGATTTTTATTGTAAAATATTTACAACATAAGATTTATTTAAACCACGTTTAAGCGACCAGTTGTAATTAGTAATTAATAATTGCCATTAGTAATTTGTCCATTTCCAGAACTCTTGCATCTAAAACTCTGTCCTCACTGACCTCGCCCCTACCCCCACCTCTCCCAGCATTCCCTGTTCTGTCTCCATGTACTTGGTGTATACCTTTGGGATCTCCTTCTAATGGATTCCTCCTGTGTTTATCTCTCAGCACTAACTTATCTAACCAGTACAATGTCCTCCAGCTTCATCCGTGTTCTAGGAGGTGGAAAAATGTCCTTCCCCTTTACTTTCTTTTTTCTTTCTGCGGCAGAGTCTTGTTATGTAGCTCAAATTGGTCTGAAAGATGCAATCCTCCTGCCTCAGTCACTGAGTGCCGAGATTACAGGCATGTGCTGTTACACCTGACTGTCCTTCCCGTTGAAGGTGACTTCACAGTTTGGATGGACGCTGTGTTTGTTCATGATGACGGACACTGGACAGCTACTGCTGGGGCGGCTACCGTGTGACAGTGAGCCTGGTGGGGGACGCCACTGGGGGAAGTAGAATTGCTGCATCCTGCAGTGCTTAGGTGTTTGGGGACTGCCATGTTGATTTCTGTAGTACCTGCACTATTGGGCACTTGGTGGGACTGTTTCTGGGGATGGCAGCCTCACAGTAGCCTGACTAAGGGCTGACTTATGGCTCCCCTCCCTGACCTCCCTGTCACCTCACATTCCTGGCCCCACTTTGCTCAGTTGTGGAGATTTCCGCCCAGGCCTCTCTTCCTTCTCATAGCCACGCCTTTGCACAGGCTGTTCCCTGTCTTGAGTAGCCTTCCCTTCCTGTCCCTGTCACCCACCCCCTCATGACGCCCCATCTGGTAGCTCCCTGCTGTGCTCTTCTGAGAGGATGCTGGAAGTGGGGTATGGAGCTCTCAGCTGTTGGCCGCCCCTTGCTGTTCTGTCTCAGCTGACACAAGGCTGGCTGTCTGTCCAGGCTCTCTTTCATGGCCTCTTTGTCTGCTCACTTTAACCAGGCGCTCCTGGAAAGGGGATGCCTCCGCCAGTTCTGGATGCCCTGATTCTTCAGCCTCTGAGTCTCGGTGGGGCCCCATTACTGGTCGCACAGCACTGGACCAAGCATGCACACATTTGGGAATGCAGTGCCAGGCTGCAGGGGGGCCTGGAGACTCAACATGGATCCTCCCCACCCATAGGCCAGAGCTCCAAGGCCAAGGCAGACTCTCTGGTGAGGGCCCATGCTTCTTTCTGACTGGTGCCCTCTTACCAAGCTCTCTAGGTGTCTTTCATGAGGACATTGGTCTCATCCTGAGGGCTCTGCTCTGACTCTGTTACCACTCAAAGCCTCCACCCCATAGTCACCTTGGGTAGAGGTTCCCAACAAATGGATGGAGAGATGGTCACTGCAGTGGTTCAATGACCAGCCTCAGTGTGCCAGACTCAGGGAGACATCTGAGCACTTTGCAGCCTGGAGTGGCTGGGGCTTGAGCTGGGAATCTAGCTGCTGGCTCTTGAAAATCAAGTTGGACCCATGGCCATGCTGCTTGGTGCCTGTCAGTGTGACTAAGTGGCTTGGGAGCAAGCACTTTGTACCACTTCCCTACATGTTCTGTCCCTGGCACCTTCATGGCTTGGAGAGTGGACATTGTTGTCAGAGTCCACAGCCATCGTATTATCTGGCACTCCAGAGACTCTGGGGGACGGTGGGTTGCTGACCCACAGAACTGCCTCAGGGTGGCATGGTACTTCTCTCTAGTTAGCCCTGCCAGTCCCCATCCACCTCATTTGAGCGCCACTACCCCAGCTACAGAGGGCGGCTGCGGGAAGTCCTATGCTTGTTTGTTTTTAAATCATGGATACAGCATAACATCACCCTCTGAACCATTTTAGGAGTATTCAGGGGTACTGAGTACACTGTCAATATAAACATCATTACCTCCCACCTCCAGAATTTTCCATCTTATGCAACGGAAATCCATTAGGTGTGGTTGTACATGCTTTTAATCCCAGTACTCAGGTGGTTATCTGTGAGTTACAGGCTAGTCTGGTCTACAGTTAGCTCCAGAGACTAGCTCACTCTTTCCTACCTTGGCCTGGCCCTCAGCAGTCTTCTTTCTATCTGTGTGAGTTCTTCCCACTGGGATTCTCATCTGAGAATCACACCATTCTTGTCCTTTGGTGACTTAGCCCAGTGTTCTCAGGGGTTGCATATGTGCTAACATGTCAGAATACCCTTCCTTTTGAGACTTGATGCTGTTCCACTGGGGATGAACTGTGTGTGCCTTTCCACATCTGCCTGTGGGTCCCAGTGTCCAATCTGCAGCTGATAAATCGGCAGCCAGGTGGTACCTAGGTACCAGCCTCTGGGGTGGGCACTGGGTTCAGGGGACACTTGCTTCCCTTTAGAGCTGACCTCATCCTCATTGCATTTCCTGCCCAGCAGCCAGTGATGTGCTTCATCCATACTCTAACCACATGCTAGTTCACTTGGACTGACTGCTTCTGCTCCTCACCCTACTCTAGGTTGAGCCAGGTACCTATACCACTTAGTCCTACGTTTAGAACTCACAGGGGGACAGCATTGTTGTTGTTGGTGGTGATGGTGGTGTGTGTGTATGTGTGTATCTGTTTCTCCGTGTGTGTCTGTCTATATGTCTGTCTTTGTGTGTGTCTGTTTGTCTATATATGTGTGTCTATCTCTCTGTGTGTGTATGTCTCTATGTGTCTGTCTGTGTATGTCTGTTTGTCTATGTGTGTGCGTGTGTGTGTGTCTGTCTGTGTGTTGGGGTGGGTGGATAAGATAGACAGATGATTGACTGGCTGTGTTTGCTGAAGGTGCCAGAGGTAGTAGGATAATGAGGAAGTTAGACTACAAAACGTATTTTCCAATTCTATGACAGATGGGGAAACTAAGGCAAGGGATAGGTTTGCACAGCTGTGAAGCCAGTTCTGTGCTCTGTGCTGTCTGTTTTTGCAGAGGTCTTTGAAGGATGAGCAAGCGAGTCGAGCTCTATCTTCTTTCTGGTGGAATTAGCTTCTGCTTCATCGACTTTCCAGCAGCTTTAACAAAATATGTGCTTTTGGAAAGAAAAATTGCAGAGAAATTGTAAAAATAAATTATGGCAAACACCCTGTAATCCATCTCATTGGGCACACTTGCTGCTGATGTCTTGTTACGTTTGCTCTTCTGCTCAGTACATCTCGTTTGGCTCATGGCTTCAGTGGCAGAAAAGTTCAGGAGGCATCATGCTGGCACCTGGTGAGGGCCCAGCTGTGTCACTGCATGGTGGCAAAGCAGAAAGGAAGCTAGGAGCTGAACATCTGCATTAGCGTCTGATCACATGGATGGTCTGGTGTCATAGCAATCAGTCCAATGAGAAATGCATCAATTCTTTCCAGGGTAGAGCCCCCATGATCCACTGGGCCACAGGAAGCTTCTACCACCTTGGTATTATTAACTATTAACTGGGGAGAGAGCCTCCATCACAGGACATGTTACTCATGGGTGTCCTGGACCTGTTTCCCTCCTTTCCTTGGAGGTCCTGGTTAGGCTCACACACCATGGCTGGCTGTCGTGTTTCTCCTCCCTCTGTCCTTTATTCTAGAATGTTCTTGACCTTCTGTCCTTTTGCTTTTGCTTAACGTTGCTGATGTGCTTGAAGAATCAAGATCTGTTGGCTTGAGGCATCAGGTTGGGCTGAGTCTGTAGGCTTGCGCTGGCTGCGGTGAGAATTCCCTCGCATGGCTCAGCATGCACCCTGAGATAGAAGAGGAAGGACATTTCTGTAGGTGGGATGGCCCAATCCCTTCTGCCAAACTGCCTTCCCCAAGAGTATACTTACACTGAAAGGGGCACAAGGGTCCCTTTTCCATACCCAGGAGCCAGGGGGTAGAGTGGCCTGCTGGGCACTGGCCTCTGAGCTGATGCCAGGGCTATGGTGATGCCTGATCCCATTTGGAACCTGCCTAATTGTACTTTGTGTGCAGCAACTAGTGGCCTGTGGGCTTCATCCATGCTCTGACCAGGCAGGACACCAGTCTGAGGGGGGGAGGGGCATGTCAGTGTCCTAGTGCTGGGATCCCGAGGGCCTGTGCCTGTGGATTTCCCATCTACTCCTGGTTTGCCTTTTGTCCAGTTGCTTGTCATGGCCCTGTTGATTCAAGAGGGAGCTGGAGCGTGGACTCCGTTGTCATGGCAGCTGCTGAGTGGACTGCATCTTGTCACACAGGGAGAGGGGTCCCTTCTGGTTTTAGCCTGGCTGATGGACTGGGAAGGGTGTATGCTGGGGGGCAGCAGGGTGGTGGCTTCCTGCCTGGGGCAGCTGTTGCTGGACTCAGAGGCAGGGTGTGGTAGAGAGAGGCCCTCTGAAGGGGAAGCATAGACCCTAGCCCTTCAGATCTGTTATTCTTTTAATTACCTTGACCACCTGCAAAAAAGATAAGAGACCCCTTTATCCCATATTCAAGGCTCACCTGGGCTCCTCCTGCCTCTGCTGTCTCCTGGACGCAGGGCTCTACCGTCTGCCCTTGCCTTCTTCAGCTTCTTGTTATCATTCGAAGGTTGATGTGACTGTTGTTCCCTAGAGAGGTCCTCTGCCTCTGTACCCTGTGCCTTCGGGCAGCCGGGAGCTCACCTCCTCCCCTCTCCATACTGTACTGACCATAGTCAGCCTAGCAGGTTACTTATGTGTCTATCATCTGCCACGCCCCTAGCCTATGAGTGGCATGTAGGATGAGACCATGCATACCTTGCCTGTGGTACCATGCCTAGCTCCACAGGCCCTCCCTGCATTGCCGAGAGCAGGAGTGTGTGTTCTGCATAGAGGAGGACATCTGCCTCAGGAGCTCCGCTGCCAGGTTCAGGGCTATATTCCACTGTGGCTAAGGCCTATGGGTTCCTTAGGGGCCCTGGGCATTACTCTTCAGGGGAGTTGTGTGGTGCACTGTCCCACAGTGGCACTGGTTGAGGTGAGGAGGAACACAGGTGGGTTGGCCTCCAAGGTGTGCACAGCAAAGGGGCATGAGGACAGGCAAGAGGGTGGGACTGGGGGAGGGCTGTGTCCATGCTGGGTTCTCAAAATGCAGAGATGAGGGGTTTACTCTCGTTCTGGGAGGGCTCATGAATACACAAAGATGGCCCTTTGTACAGGGGACCCAAGGTCAGGAGGGCAGGGATTGAGGTCAGTGGTGGCAGAGAGAATGGGATACCCTGTACAGTGTGAGGAGAGAGTGCTACGGGTACTGATATCTGGCTGTGGTTGATCCAAGCCTGAAGGTCACCTTGATGAAAGTGGGAAGAAGGATGCTAGGAGGGTGGGGCATGCTCCAGAGGCTTTCCTGATTGCCAGCTTCTGCCCCGCTGTAGGCATCTAGTCAGTATGAGTTCCTGACGTAGGGGGGCCCCATCTAGTCTGACTGTTGTCCCTAGAAGACGAAAGGCAGATGGTAGATAGAGCCAGGAGGTCATGGTATGGCCATGGGAGTGGTACAGTCTGATGGCCTGTGACCAACAAGGCTGGAAGGAGATAGGGAGGGGAGCTGCGGGCCTGGCATTCATCAAGTTGGTGCCTTTGCTCTCTGGATCTGTGGGGGAATCAATGCCTGTTATTCATGGGACGTTGTGCCAGTTGGCCTGGATATTGACAGGAACTGACAGAAAAGGCCTACCCTGGGGGCCAGCCATGCCCCAGCTGCCCCAGCGCATCTTCTCCTCAGCCTCCTGCAACCCCCGTGGGACACATCCCTGATCTACAGGTGGACAGACAGGCCCCAAGAAAAGGTCACAGGGTGCTGGGTAAGAGAATGAAATGGCAGAACTGAGGCAGTGGGTTTGCTGTGACGATTGAGAAGACAGCAGTGAGCCATTCCCTGGCTTTGAGAGTATGTGGGTCTCCCAGGGAGGCTGATGGGGGCCCAGTCCTTAAGAGAGCAGGGCTGACATTCCTTACCGGCATCTAGGCAAGGTCTCAGGCTCCTCTGATCCCAAGTGTGTATGTCCATGAAGAGCCATTGATAGCTTATTTACTTTAAAGACACATAGAAAAATCTCTGTTGTGTTGTGTTTCTGGTACCTGAATTTACTTGTTTTAAGCCACGTTCAAAAGTGAAGATATAGCCAGGCGGTGGTAGTGCACACTTTTAATCCCAGCACTCAGGAGGCAGAGACAGGCGGATCTCTGTGAGTTCTAGGCCAGCCTGGTCTACAAGAGCTAGTTCCAGGAAAAAAAAAAAAAAGGTGAAGCTGTTAGCCTAATTGGAGGGTGCCTCAGCTGAAAATACAAAACTCAAAATGCTCCAAACCCTGAACTTTTGGTGCTCCCGCTCAATGCCACAAATGGAAAATTCCACAGCATGAATCTTCATTTTTGTGCACAAAATTATTTAAAATATGATGTCAAGTTGCCTTCAGACTGCAGAAGATCGACGTAAGGTAAATGAATCTGAGGTCTAGGCCAGGGTCCCCTCCATCCCGTTATGCATATGCAAATATCCTGAATTCAGTGGAAGTCATGACACTGGGGTGTCAAGTTGTGGTAGGCTGTGTGAAAATAAGACTAAGGGATTCTTAGGGTGGGGCACTTCTCAACCCATCAGTAGAGCTCGAGAGAGAGACGAGTTGGATAAACTACACCATGGTACCGAAGCCTTTGCTTCCTTCAACAAACACTTCTCTCTCAGAAACTCAGGCTCCTGGTCTGAGCTGGTACCTATGTACTGTTGGGGTACAGGCAGCAGCCTTGGACTCTGGCATGAGGCCAAGTATGGAGAGCAGGTGAAGTGTCCGGGTGGGATGGGGTTGGGGTGGAGGTTCTACTGTGGGTTTTTGTAAATGGCTCACTTCTTCCCTTGAAATCTTGCTCTTCAGGCTGTGGCCCCCACCCTGCCAGGACAGCTGTGGGGGTTGGGATAGAATGTTCTACACTGCAGGTGGCGACCTGTTCTCTGGCATGAAATCAGTTTAGTGGGTCGCGGCAGCAGGCTTTACATAAGAAGTTGAACTGAATAGGAAACGGCAGAGCACATCTCTCACAATAAGGACAAGTGTGGCTTTGAGGGGACCCAGCACACACTTAATGTCACATTAGCCAAACCATTACTAAGTGTGGGAGGCTGGGAAAACAAACAAACAAACAAAAAGCCAACCAGCCCTGCAACCTGCAATTGTCATCTTAGTTGGAAAACAGGAGAATTACAGGTAGGATTCTGTCAAGAACACTGAGACAGGAGACTGCCAAGGATCATGTGACAGAGCCTCCCCCCAAGTGCTGTCACAGACAGTTACAAGAAAGGGGAGAGTATAGTCAGCCCCACAAGGAAGGAAAATCACCCCAGAGGCAGAGATGGGAGTCAGGCAGTCACAGCAGCTGGGAGAGGCAAGGATGGAATCTCCTTGAGTGTCCAGAGAAGCCTGGTCCTACCTACTCCTGAACTTCCCAGTGACTCCTCACTTGGCCTCTGGTCCCTAGAACTGTTATACTTAGTACCTAGTCTGTAACAATTTGTCTTGGGTGACCCAGGACACTGATATACCCACAGCAGAACAGTCCAAGGTCACAAGCATTCATTGACAACAATTTTTTTTTTAAAAAGGAGATTTATTTACTTTGTGTGTATGAGTGTTTTGCTTGCAGGCAGTATGTATGTGTATGCACCATGTAAATGCCTGATGCCCACAGAAGTCAGAAGAGGGAGTTGGATCCCCTGAAACTAGAGTTACAGATGGTTCTGAGCTACCATGTAGGTGCTGGGACCCCAACCCAGGTAATCTGTAAGAACAGCCAGTGCTCTAAACTGATGAGATGTTTCTCCAGCCCCGACAGTGAATTCTTATCACTTATGAGGGTATGCAGTGGGCTGGAGATGATCTGCTCTTGCTGAGTGTGTGGGGCCTCTGTTCCTTTTCTTACCATCCTCCTAGGCTCACAGGCTGCCTCACATGTCCTGCCACAATCACAGAGGCATAGCAGGAGTGGCCAGACTTGCTTGCTCAGGCTTGGAAGGGGAATGGGTCACATGGTCACTTCTGCCCATGAGCCATGGTCCAGACCAGCCACATGAACTTGCTTGTACAGAGTCACGGGACAGGAAAACACTCCTAATAGTGAAAGGCTGTGGATTCTAGAGTCATGAACTCCACCCACTGCAGGTAAATGTACGTGTGTGTGTGTGTGTGTGTGTGTGTGTGAGGATGCTGTTTGCAGTGTGAAGGTCCATTTGTGTGAGCAGTTTGGAAGCCACTAGCTAATGACAGAGGACATAGTGCAAAAGGTTGAGGCCCCTCACTGTACCTCAGGGCTTAGAGATGTGAGGAGAGAAGTTCTGTCTCTCTGAGACCTTCTGCATTAGCACAGAAGGTTCCATGGAGCACAGGAATAGTGCCTCAGCACATCTCCTTCACATCCTCATCCCAAAGCCTCAGGAAGAAAATGGGACACATCCTGGAGGACCTGGGACAGGGGAGTATTCTTCTCCAAAGCCCAGGCCAATGTTTCCATCCCTCAAGCAAACATATCCCTCCTAATGGAGTATGCAGATTTCACATTAGCTTAAGCCAATTAGCTGGAGGTGGGGCTTCTCTTGCGCAGTCATACAACTGAGAATGGACAAGCAGCGAGACAATGTGCTATGGCTGGTGGGGAAGGCATGGTGGCCAATGAGGCAGTCATTGTCAATTCCTGGGGCCCCATCACCCCACTGGTGAGCAGAGACAAGGTGCTTCAGCACACAGGAGGCTTAAAGATGCTCCTGGGTCTATGTCACACTGTCTGTTGTCCCACTCAGAAAGCTAGAGGAGGACCCTGTTCTCTCCAACACCAAGGTGCATGGGGCAGGATGCAGACACAAAACTCCACCCACATCCAGGACTCACCTCTAAGGCTGGGGGATTTCTCTCTCTCCTCTCCTTCTCTTTCCTCACAGACCCTCCCTCAGGAGCTTATCTCTACCCCAGGTGTGGGCATCACTGATTCCCCGGAGCCCAGACTCTACAGGAAGGTGACCTGTGACAACTCTGCCTCCTTCCCCTCCCTGTGTCCCTGTTCCTGTCCCTGAGGCCATGGCAGTTATTCCTATGATGGGGGGAGATGCAGATAGAGTGTAGAAAATGGATACCAGGTGTAGAGATCATGGGTCCTCTATGTATTCCTTTTCTCAGTGAACACCAGGCATGTGGGGAGGATGGGCGGGCCGGGTTTAGCCTGTAGCATCCCTGGGATAGCCTGCCCACAGGGCACTGACCTCACCATGCCCAGACTGTCACTCTTCCCACTTGGCATTCCTGTATACAGGGCACCAGTGGCCAGGCTCACTATGCCTAGGTTATCTCTCTTCCCACTTGGCATTCCCTATCTCTTAATAGTTCAACAGCTCTGGGAAGCAGGGCTTGTAAACATTCATGTGTACCCCTTGGTGGTGCTGTTAAGGCATCTGGGAACACTGGTACAGGATGTGACCCCTACTACCTAGAGCCCTGAGGGGTTGTAAACTCACTGTCCTTGGCACAAACCCACGGGCTAGCAGTTATACCACCCTGCCAGTGCCTTGTCAGAGTTCCCTTTCCGGATACTGAAAAACAGGTGCATCTTTGGAGCAGCAATGTGGCAGGATGCTATTTCAGTGTTCCAGGAAGGGCTTGGCCCTGCCCTGCCTTGGTCTTGGGGGTGGTAGTTGCCACGTGACTCTCTGGCATGTCACTGGGAGATGTGTCAGCCACAAATGCCATAGAGCCTTTCCACTCTCCCAGATGCCTCCTGAAGTCTCCACATTGCTGGGCCTAGGCTTGGAAGGAGCGTTACTGGCACTTCCGGAGGAGGCCGCTCCATGGGGATGCCTGGAGAAGGGTCAGGTAAAGCTCAGAATAGCTGTGTGTTCACTCCAGTCTGCCAGGGAGGAAAACTCAGCTTCTAGCTAGAAGGAATAATCTTGAGACCCATGGCTGAGGTTGGAGGGAGAGCCTGAGTGTAGGTAGTCCTATCCAGCTTGCTGTCTCACGGTTATGATGAAAGCCAACACCTGTAGGTGTCAATCATATATAGGCTTGGGGGACTTTCAAGTGTGTGGGATGAGGTGGGTGACCAGTTTTTATAGATGAAGAAACTGAGGCTCACAGGAAGGAAGGTCAGCACCTCTGACCTATGTTTGGGGTGGAGTTGCTGGGCCATGGGTTCTCTGTGCCTACTCCTTCCTTCCCCAACTTCTGTCTCCATCAGTCTTTTTTTTTTCTTTAAAACAGTGGTTATCAAAGGGGTCTTGCTGTTCCCCGGGACACGTTTGACAATGTCTGGAAGTACTGTGGTGGTCACAGCTGGTGAAAGGATAGCTAACATATGGGAGAAGGGGTCAAGGGCCACTGTGACTGTCCTATAGTATACAGGCCCCACTGCATTGACAGTTACACCAAGGAAGCCAGTCAATAGGGATTATAATAGGAATGTCCCTCCTTCTGGTATGGGCATGTCATGTCCCTGAGATTAAGGCATTAAGTCTAGAGGGCTGTGTGTTGGCAGGAAGGCCTGCAGGGTGAGCATGGTGGGACAGGTCTGGGGGCCCAGAGAGAAGGGGAGATTGGAAAGGAGCTGGACCCAGAATAGAGGTCTGAAATGGTCTGCATTTGTACAGGCTTCAGAGTAGCCATCTCTGGCCAGGCTCATGCCTCTATTAACAATGCTCCCACCCGCCTATGAGAACCAGGCACAGTGCCTAGCTGGTCTCTAGGGAGTAGGATCCAGGCATCCTGATCTGCAGGGTCTTTCCAACAGCAAGGACCCTAGCCCATATCCTTGTTCCCTGGATGCTGGTGCAAACAACACACGCTTGATATTTGTCTTAGGGTTTCCATTGCTTTGTCAAAACACCATAACCAAAAAGCAAGTTGGAAAGGGTTTATTCGGCTTATACTTCCATAACACTGTTCATTGTCAAAGGAAGTCAGAACCTGGAGGCAGGAGTTGATGCAGAGGCCTTGGAGGGTGCTGCTTTACTAACTTGCTACCCATGGCTTGCTCTGCTGTCTTATAGAACCTGGGTTCTTATAGAACCCAGGACCGCAAGCCCAGTCATGGCACCACCTTCAATGGGTTTGGCCCTCCCCCGCCAATCACTAATTAAGAAAATGCCTTACAGAGAAAATGGAGGCATTTTCTCAACTGAGGTTCCCTCCTTTCAGATAACTCTGGCTTATGCCAAGTTGACATAAAGCTATTAGAAGAGCAGTGGCTACCCCACCAGATGGTTCAAGGAAGGAGTGTTCACTCCTGGCCTCAGTCTGGCTGGATTGGGCCTGGTGGCTGGGTTCTTAGTACCCTACTGCCCTGCTATTCTGAAGATACTGCAGATGCTGGAACTGGGGACATGTGACCATGTCCATTTCCTAAATGACTGTCTCCTCTGTGGGGACCTACACATTCAGCTCACCCATGGCAAAGAGCATGCAGCAATAGCAAGAACACAGCACCACATCCCACCCTGGGACAACTGCAAACCACACCACTGCTCCTCAGAGGAAGAAGCCGGGAGAAGATTACAGAGAGCTGGCATCTGCTGAGACACTCAGCGGCAGGGGAGAGGCCGTTCTATTTATGGAAAGTTATAGAAAGAGCTGAAATGCAAAGGCTAAGATAAAAAAATAAGATAAATATTCATTATCTTGGACTGGGCGACAGTTTCTTAGAAATGACTCCAAGAGCATGAACTACGGAGGAAAACCCAGAGAAATCAGGTTTCGTCAGAGCTGAAGCCCTTTGTGCCGCAAAGAGCACTGTGAAGCGGCGATGGTGCAGCTCGGAGGGTGACGGGAGCCGCCGGCCACAGGTGTGGTGGGAAGCTTGCGGCCAGAGTAGACACACAGCTCTCAAAGCCGTCACAGCTGAAGCCAGCTCAACTGTTAGGAAGACATCTAACCATATTTAACAGCACCAACCAGGGACAGGCCAATCAAAATGAAGCAGCACCTCACCTTCACCAGAATGTCGAAAAAAAGGGGTTGGGGCCTCCCAGGGTTGGAAGTGAAAGCAACCATGTCCCAAAGCAGCTTGAACTGAATAAATCCCTTCCTCAGAGCTCCGTAGGCACTATGGACATTGATTGTGAAGGCAGGGCCTCCCAGGGCAGGTATGGCTTCCACACTGGGAGAGGATATCACTGTGTAGTCTCACCTTACTATGGCACCTAGAATCAGAATGGCCTCCAACAGCATAAGGCACTGGGGACTGCCATGTCCTTCAACCCTTGCTTCTCTTTGGGTCTCTAACAATAGTGAACTCATGTAATTACAAGATATTTTTGTCTCCACGTCTCCGGAAACTGGCCTGGCCAGGACTGGTCAAGCTGGCCGGCTGTGATGGAGTGTTGGTGTACCCTGTCCACCCTTTATCAACCTCGTGCTCTGTGACTGGACCCTGTTGGCATGCACAAGTTGCCCGGAAGCCTACTTCTTAGGCATGGCTTGTCAGAACCTTAGCCCGGTTATACCAGCTTTCCAGGTTCCCAGCCAGCAGTTCCTATCTCAGCTTTAATTAGTTGTTCAGGAAATGCCTTCCCAACACCAGCCTTCCTTGGACCCAGTGAGGAGGACATGAGAAGAGCCAAAAAGTCAAGGGGAAGGAGCCAGAGGGCTAAGGGAACCAGGCCTCAGCGGGCATCAAGGCCCATCCCTGCCTGCTTGTCTCATACTGTATGGCCTTGTAGATTGTAGCACCCCTCTAAGCCTTAGATGCCCTATAGGTGACACTAGTTAGTGGCAAGCCAAACTGAGTGCCAACTGTGTGCTCAACCCAGCAGGCACATTTGAAACTTGGGTGTCATCTCATGACCTGAACAAGTCTGTGCCGGTGATGACCAGTCTGCTCCAATCCAGTGCATTTATTTGTTTATACATCAGTTCTCACATAGACCAGGCTGACTTCAAACTTGCTGTGTACTGGAAGATGACCTAGAACCCCTGATCCTGTTGAGGGCTAGGATTTACAGGTGCATGCCACCACACCCAATTTATACAGTGCTGGGGGCCAAACCCAGGGTTTTGTGCATTTTAGCTGAGTAAGCACTCAACCAACTGAGCTGCCTCTCCAACCCTGAGCTGATGATTTTAGCGCTACTGACTTTGAGCTGGGGCCGCTTATGCCCTCATCACTTTGTGTTGAGCTCAGGGCCAAGACTTCCAGGACCACTTGGACTGCATAAAGGCTTACAGCTGGTCTACTGCACCCACCAGACTGGGTGGTATCTGCTAGCCACCCATCCACAGAGGACTGGTGGGGAGTTGGGAGCAGCTAAGTTATAGCCAGGATATACCTGTTGTCAGGTCCCACCCTGGAACGAGCCCATCCGGGGAAACAGAGCTGGTTTAATCAAATGTTGGCATCCCCGAGTTAGGTTATGGCGGAATGACCCAGGACTGGACCGGCTGTGAGGGGATGATTGATTGCCCCAGATGCACTTCCTGTTTCCTATTAGATTTGAGGAGTCTCTGTGGGCAGCAGCAGCTACTGCTGCTGAAGCACAAGGTGGTGTGACATGGGGACACACTGGGCAGAAGCCACCACAGGCCTTCTGCATGGCTTGGACACTGATGATCTGGGTGGGGGCAGATGGCCACATGTCCCTGATTTGCATGCTACTCTAAGAGCAGATGCCCTTGGTCCTGAAAGGCTGATTCATCTGGCAATGAAATGCTACCCTGCAGGTTATGGGTGGCTGACGATGTTGACCACTGCTTGGGGCTGCAAGAGTTAGGGCTGAAGCTAGTGTTCCCTGGGAGCCATGGCCAGATGGAGCAGCTGAGGCTGCTTCTCAGCTGTGTTCTTCCCAGACCTTGCCTTTGGAGGAGACCATCTTAGTTGTTTCTCTCTATCAACCCCACTATGGGCCAGCCCTGTATAGCCACTATCATGTGGACATTCCGTAATGAGTGGCAGTGGGTGGGTCACAGGGTGCTTTTGACTCTGTCACTCCAACGTTGTCCATCCCACAGGTGGTGTGTAAGATTTCTGTAGCTCTGCCAAAAGACGCCACAGATGGGGTGACTTAAGAAACATAGTTTTGGAGGCTAGAGTCTGAGATCTGGGTGTGGGCAGGTGGGGAGGGCTTCTGCAACAGGGCTGTTGGGTGAGCCTGAGTAGACAGAGTCATTTGTATGTGACTCCATGGTGTGTGAAGGTGGGAGGATCTGCTGCAGGAGGCTGGCCTGAGTGTGGCTGCTATGGACAAGGGATGGGGCTGCTGAGGATGCTTCTGGGGAGCAAAAACCCCTTTTCAATAAAGCGGTACCTAGGTCTTACGTTTGCCCATCCATGTGTCTTAGGGATGTACCCAGCCACGATGCCCCTGGTGCAGTCCTTGCACAGTTCCCAGTGACTTGACTTGAAGAAAAGGCAGACCCACAGACAGACAGAAATGCTGGGTTTAGGCGGGCTGGGCTTTCTCATGGAGAAGCCTCAGCACCCCAGAAGCTCAGCATGTTTATTATATAGAGTTGAACAGAGAAGCAGGGTTATTGCACACGGATGAACCAAGAGACAGGGTTATTATAGAGAGATGAACAAGTAGTGGGGAATTAGCTAATCTCAACAGGAGCAGTCACTATAGGGAACAGTTTCCAAGCTGTCAGCATCTAGGGCAGAGAAAGCTATGGTGGACATTTTCTGCATACATTTATCAACGTTTTCACTTGAACCAGGAGGGAAGGCTCTGCCCTTTTCCCATGGGATGGTACTTTGGCACCTGACATGGCTGTACCTATGTTAACAATACATATTTATTTAGGACCTCACTTACTCAGGGCTTCCTCTGTCCCCTACAATCTGGGGGATTTGTTACAATCGCTAGGGACCCTGTACTCTTCCCACCCTGTCCATGAGCATCTACACCCAATGGTAGCATGTTGTTCATGTCCTGCAACAGAGATTAAGCTGTCCTCTGCAGGTCGTCATAGATTTTGGTGTGTTCAGGGCTCCTTCAGAGTCCCCACATCATATGCCCCTGGAAGGGCTTGGGTATGGTGGCAGAAGTGGGACACAGACAGGTCAGTTGACAGCCACCCACAGTGATCCAGACCAGCATGGAAAGTGTGCTTTCTCTGTCCCATATGGTACTGCCCAGCCCCAGAGCCTCTATCCCATGCCACTTTTAGATGCCCTCCCGCCTACTGTTATACTGTTCACCACACTGCTATATCTTCCTTCCATCTAGAGCATCCTCCCAGCTCATTGTCACAAAACCACCTGAAAGAGGGAGATGGACTTAAACATCACACCGCTCTCTGTGGATAGACCAGAGCCATGGGACCGAGAAATGCCTGGTCACAAAAACCTTGCTTCATATCTTTAGAACAAAGAACACTCAGGAACTTCAGAGCAGCCATTTGTGTAATACACACAGCAGCTGAAAGGCTCTCCAAAGCTACCTTGGCTGCTAGAGTGTGACAGCCATTAAGAACCCTCGCTTTGGCTGACCCATCTTTCCTAACCCTCTTCCTATCCCAGAAAATAGAAAATATAATCAACATTGGCTTCTGACTAGCCAGATGAGGGCCCCTGTTCAAGGGTCCAGGGATCACTCGTGCTTAGACAAGGATAGGACACAGTATGGGAGTCAGGCCATGCAAGGGAATATATAGTTGAAAAGACTCAGGGATTTCAGCATGGCTAGTGCTCAGCCATCCAGGTCAAACAGGAGTTTGACTGCCCCACGGCTCATGTGCCTGATGTAGCCCCTCCTGCCACGTGTTATGTGGTAGCTAGCTGGCACATTTATCTCTGCCAGTGATTTCCAGACCAGCCTCAGACCACACTGAGTCATTCTCCTAGCTGGGACCACCCCCAGCCTCCATCTTCTCTTCTATAGGAGGTAGCTGGCCATTTCTGGTGAGGTGGGGTCCACACTGGAGCATGTCCAGGACCAGGACCTTTGTCTTGCTCACTGTGGTCTTCCAAGGTGGTTCATTGCACTGGATAGGGTCTGAAGTGTTGATCAGGAAAATTAAGGAAGGAAGAGGGGGAACTGCTAATGTCCTTAGGGTCATGGCACTGGCCCTGCTGTCCTGACTTACACAGGGAAGTTGGCAGAGTTTGCAGCGTTCCCAATGACTGGTATCACTGAAGGATGGGCCTGTGACTGGGCAATGGGACCGGCAAGGCAGAGCTTTTAGACAGCATCCTTGCTCGGGATCACATGGGAGAAGCTGGAGATAACATATACACATGTGACACATGGTGCCACCTCCAGCTTTGATGAGGAGGGACTGCAGGACTTTTAGAACCTAGAATATCCACTTTAGCCTTTCAAGGAATGTGTGTGGGCCCTGCTGCAGGCGTTGCAGTCCCTGGGGAGATGCTTTTCCCTTTTCTGTAATCCCTTCCCGACCCAGCCTATGGCAACTCTGGCCTCTGAGCCCAGGAGGGAGCTCTGCTCCCAGCTGCCACCTCTGTCAGATACCACAGGGTGCTTCTCTACCTCAGTGTGACCTTCAGCACTCTTCAGATTAGCTCCAGTTTGCAGCTTTACACAAACAAGCCGTGAGAGCCAGGCCATTCCTCCAATATCATTCAGCGGACTCTAGGCTTCTCCAGGCTCTAGGGCAGGTGCCCAGCTGGAGTCCAGCTGTGGGGATAAGAGGTGTGTGTTGCAGTGAATTCCTGTGGGTGCTGTCCCCACAGATAGAGTTAAAACTGATGGTCCCCATAACCTGTTCTCTTTACTCTGACAAGGCTCCCTGGCGCTGGGGGTTCATTGTCACAGGGCTTAAGTATAAGTAGTCACAGCCTGGTGTGACTGATCCCTACCACTTGAGTTGACACTTTCTGTTATTATCACAGTAAGAGGTTGTTAACCACCTATTAGAGCCGATCTAGAAATTACGGAGCAACAATCCTGCACACTTGTATTTAGGCCTTGGGTGTAGCAGTTCCTTGTGATTGACAGAAAGGGCAGAGTTCCCAGCATGGCTTTTCCCTATTGTCCCATCTTGCAATGCTGCACTATGTGCATTAGGACTGCTGGGGCAGCGTTGACGCACACCATGAACAGGTCCATGGCTGAATGAGGGTCCGTGCTTGTTTTGTAGGCCCTGTGGGATTGGACAGATACTATGACACGCCTCCGCCTTTCCAGTGTTATCAGGCTGCTCTTAGAGTTTCCCAGTTCATTCCCCTCTCTTAACCCTAAACTGGCTCTAGAGACCATGCTGGCCTTGAGCTCACAGAGGTCTGCCTGCGTGTGCCTCAAGTGCTTGCATTAGAGGTGTGCACCACCTCACCCAGCAGCCACTTACCAACTGTCGCCAAGTTTGCCTTTTCCAGAAAACCGTGGTGGAAATCATGGGCTGCAGCATTTCCAGATTGGCTGCTTTCCCTTGGTGACATGTGTTCACGGTCCCTCCGTAGCTCTTCAGGGATCGGCATCCAGTTCTGCTTAATGCTAAGCCACCTTCCATGCCCAAGAGTTTCTCTGCTACCCTGCTGGAGGCATACAAGAGACTTCTGCCTCATCTCAATCCCTCAAGTCCATCATTACAGGCTTTGAGTCAGGGCCTCAGAGGCTGTGATGAATCTCACGCGACTCCTTCCCAGGCCTTCCCTGTCTAGGGCAGTTGACAGACAAATGGCAGTGACCCTCTAGCATGCAGATGCCATGCCCAGGTGCCTGCCACACTCAGTCAGGTGTGAAGGCCTGTTAGCCTGGGAAAATCCTGGAGGACTTTCCATAGGCAGGGACACAGGGGTTCGCTCTTAAGGTGGAGGTGGAGACCGAGAGGCCTTCAGCTCAGGCTCCAAGGAGCCCACGCATTCCAGGAATGATGAGGAAGCTCAGAAGAAACCACCAGCTGTGATTCTGTGAACTAGAGCTGGGGTTGGCAGGGGATGCTGGAGATTGACAGGCCCTGAAAAGTGAGCATAGATGCCTAGAAATGAAGCCGGTGTCTGATGAAACTGGGAGTGTGGGTGCCTTATCAGCTGCTCCTCTGGAAGATGCAGGGGATGCTTCACCTTGGACCAAGATGCTCAAGGGTTCCATTCCTCAGCCCTACCGACGCCAGGCCCTAGATCAGCCTACTGGGAGCAGGTCTTCTGCCCTGTGAAGCCCCTTCCTCCCAAGTTGGACTCCATGGAGCAGGATGTAGGGTTTCAGGCCTTGGGTGATGCTTGCTCTCCCAAATGCAGCCCAGAGAGAGACCCTCTGATGGGACAGACACAGTCAGGTCCCAGCCATGTACCCAGTCAAAGTCACTGAGATAAACAGCTTTGGACTCACCAAAGACATTTAAAAATTCTGGGTCCCCTAGATTATTGGCCCTCTTATGAGCCTCAGGATTGCACTGTGCAGGCTCCCTGCCCCCCCCCCCCCGATTGGTGTTTTCCAAGCCTTGGCATGGATGACCACATCCCATTCAACTGCTTTTGGCCTCAAGTTCCTCGCTTGTGAGGGAAGCACCATGTTGGCTTCACAGGGGTATCAGGAGGGCTGAACAGACCCCTTTGCACCCTGTAGGTCTGAACCTAAGCAGGGTGTTGAAAAGAAGGCTGCAAGTTACACTGTTGTGTTCCCTGGTGACTGACTTCACAGCATCTGGCCTGGAGCCAGGGAAGGGGGAATCTGTGCCCTGCCCAGCCCAAGCCAAGCAAGGACAGGAGATGTCTGCCTCAGAGGCGCCTGGGTCTTTGTCGGCTTTGTTCGGGTAGTTTACTAGTTGGAAAGATTGCTTTTTCTTAACAGTTATGTGCCCCTGGTTGCCAGGCTGTCTTTGACCTTCAAGGACAGCTTGTTCAGCCTTGCTTTGGGCATTTCTATATTTGGAGTGGTTTTAGGGAGGCAGGGTCACTGGATGAACCACACCAAACCCCTGCATCCTGACTACTCCTCTGCCAGCATTCAGCTCCCTGTCGTCGCTCCTCCCCCCCATAGATGCCCAATGCAGCACAGGACAGTTGGGGACTATGCTTTCCCAATGTCCTCCTATCTGTCTGACTCTGTCTTGTCTTGGAGCCTCAAGTCGTCCACAAGTAGCTGGAGATGGCCTGATTCTGCCTGCTGCTCTGAGAAGCACTGACAAGATGGGATGAGAAGGAAGGAAGCAGGCTGGGCAGGCTTGCTATTACCTCTCCGTGGGTAAACTTGACCTTGCTAGTCCACAACTGCCTCAGGTTTTAGGGCTGAATCCTATTAGGGGCAAAAGATGCGCATGTCAAATCTGCAACCAGTTCACTAGTCTAGAGGGATGCTAGCAGGGTTTTCCTGGCATCCCTCTCTTGGGATAGCTCAGCTCTTCCTCTAACCACCAGAGGGCAGCACCACTACCAGATCCACAGCTCCAGGCAGCTCTAGTGGGCAGAGTGGGATCGGGCCAGCAAATCCACACTCTTAATATAGCTCTACCCTCAAACCAGATGCATTTCCAGTAACTTAGGAATTAACTGGTGCTGGGGTTGGAACTCAGGGTCTTTGCATTCTAGGCAAGTGCTGTGCTACTGAGCCACACCCAGCCCCCACATATTCCTGAATATGTGGTTGTCATTGTTATGGAACACTTCAGTGTTTGCTGGGCTGGTTGCTAAGCAAATCCTTATGCCCTTGATCCTGGTTTCCTCCAGGACCAGGGGATGTGAGCAGAGGGTGGGTGGTTGGAAAGGACAGATGGAAGGACAGATCGAAGTCAGAGGGTGGGTGGATATGTAGGACAGATGGAAAGGCAGATAGAAGGCGGGGGTGGGGGTGGGGAGTGGAGTAGGATGGACAGGAACTCTCTCAAAGTCACAACCCCACAAGAGGCAGAGCTGAGACTGTATCCCAGACCAGCTCACCCCACAGCCTAAGGGACCCCAAAATCTGAAAATGACTTCTTGTTCATCTTAGCTTTGAGGCAGAGTCAGGCCATATAATCCCTGTCTGATCAGGAGAAGATGCTGCCCATTGTCCTTTGTGTCCCAAACTGGGAGGGCATAAATGTTCTGGATCGCTGCCCCACCCTGTATCTCTGAGCCACACAGGATGGATGACCCCCTCTGGACTAGCCATGCACAGCTGTGAGCATTGACTCTAGCTCAGCTTCTTATCCATAGCCGAAAGCCCTGGCAGCACGGAGTCTCTCAAAGTCCCTCTGAGTCAGAGGCCCTGGCTCTCTGGCCTCCTGCCAGCTTTCTATAGTATGGACGGATATTTCTGATCCAATTCAGTAGTGAAGGGAGAGGGGGGCAAGTGTCATAGAAGTTTCACCATGGCCAGGCCAAGGTGCTGGGAGGATGTGGGCATAAAGAGAGACCGGCTGCATGTGACAGCAAGGGCTGTGGGCTGCATCATGCTGCTGCTGAGGGGCCATCACTGCTACTGTGGCCTTCAGAAGTAGCATAGGTCACGGAGGTGGGAAACGTCCTGTGGAAGAGGAAGGGTGAAGAGAGCCCCCGGAAGCTATCGGCCTGGGTAAGCTGAAGTGGCACCTCAAGGTAGATGTCTGAGTGACAGGTTAGAGGCTACTATGGCTGGTCCTAGGTGGGAGACAGAGGCAGAGGTCAGGCAGCGGCTGTAGGTGAGCAATCCCATTTTGGGCTTGTTGGATCATGCTGCAAAGGTGTGGTTTAGCTCCCAGGATGTCACTAGAGATAACACCTGCCTTCTGCATGGCTGGCTGTGGCACGGGGTTGCGTGGTGGAAGGAGCTGGGTCCTCTGGCCCGTGGCTGTAGGCCATGGATCCCTACCCTGCATCTGTAGTCCCTGGGCATGGCTATGCATTTGTTCTCAGCTTGATGGTTCAGACAGTAGCTGGCTAAGATTACTCTTGTGGACCGCTGTTGCTAGTGGTAGGTCCCGCCCACTGCGAGGGGAGAGGGGCAGATGGCCAGTGTGCTCCACTCTGTCCCCTCTATCACTGTCACTGTGTGTGTCCTGTGGCTGCAATAATGAAGATGATGCAGCACTGGAGGACCGAGGCTGGGCAGGTTATGCTGGGCTGAAGTTGAGGCTGTGACTGTTCCTTCTGTAGCTGCGTGTGGAACCCTCACGTCACCTTTGCTGGTTTCTGGAGATGCCAGCTCTCACGGCTCATGGTCCTTCCTCATTAAGACTAGCTCTACTGCATCTCTCCGACCTCTTTCTTAATCATGTCTTTACTGACTACCCAGGAAATGTCCTTTGATGACACTGGGCCATGCTGGACAGCCAATGGCCTTTCCTTGGCCCCCTCAGTCCCTGTCTGAGCTTAGGAGACCCAGTGTCCCATACATGGCCATAATGTACTAATGTCCATTGCTGGAGTGGCAAGTCTATATATCAACCGAGTATGTGACCTCTCTAAGTCAGGGCCTGGTAGTCCCTTCCTTCTGGCTACAGACCCATATGATCCCTGTATGGCAACCTGGGACCTGTGGCTCTTTAGTTCCTCTAGTAAACTCAGTTTTGCTTTAGCATAAAAACTTGAGAGTCTCCTGCATATTTCCCTGTTGCAGGGCTGTTGAGGGACAGACCTGAGGCTTCCATACCATGGCCCAGCATCCCATGTGCTGGCATCTGAAGGTGCATGGTTGTGCCTGGTCTTAGGACCACAACCCTGGCTCTTGAACTGGTGGTCTCCAATGCCTCCTTCTATTGCCTGCTTGACTGTGGCTGACTCTTGCGGGTCATTAACAATGCTTAGTCTGGTGTTTTGGAACCCAAAGGAAATGTGGGACCATCTCTCAGAGGGCTGCAGCTGTCTGAAGAAGAGGCTAAAGGTCCCAGGGCTGTAGGACCACTGAGATGTCTGGTTGGTGATGTCCCTCTGAGACTCTGGGTGTTGACATTGTACTGGATAAATGCAACAAGGGTTAATTGCTCTTCCAGAGGGAACCATGGTCGCCTTGCTACTCCAGGAGTGCACAGAGATATGTTGGGGCGTCATAGATAAGTGTGCAGTGATATGGACAGGACAGCTCCCTGAGTAGAGCAGCCACTAACAGAGCCCACAATAGGTTCACCAAGTGATCTTGGCCCTCAGAACTGTCACCTGTCATACAACTTGAATGTCACTTAACTCCAGATGGAAGGAGGGGATGACCCATCACCTCATGCTATGTGGGACCAGTGCTGAGGGTGGGGACATGCCAGGAGGCCTCCCACTTGCTCTCCCTGTGCTGAGTGTCCCTCACTTTAACCTGGCTCCTTTCTCCCCACAGTGTCGCAGCCCCAGGCTGCTCATGACCCCCTGGAGAAGCCAGCCAGCACCGCGATCCTGTGCAGTACCTGTGGGAATGTGTGCAAGGGCGAAGTGCTGCGTGTGCAGAACAAGTACTTCCACATTAGGTGCTTCGTGTGCAAAGGTGAGTGTGTACTTGGCCTTGTGCTTGGCCACAGAGTGTCCTGAGCTGGGCTTCCCAGCCACCCTTCTCTCTCTTTCTGGGTCTAGAAAGCTCTCTGGCCACACCTGAGCACCTGTAGAGTTCTGAGCCTGTGTTTTTCCAGAATACTGTCTGATGTGACAAAGGACTACTTTCAGAGAGATAGGGAGACGCTGGGTCCGCAGGAGTGGAGGCATGCAGCTAGCCCAGAATCAGAGATGCCAGTCCTAGAGCCACTGGGACACTGCACAGAGTGTCAGTGACCCTTGCTGGCTGTGCAAAATCAGTAGCAAGCAGTGTTCAGGGGGGATTGCTGCACCAATGCTCCCTCCTGCAGTTGTCCTGCAAACGTTCTAAATAAAAGTCACTCATTTTTCCTTGCTTATAAAAAGTAGCCTAAAAAACACAGTAAACTTAAATAATACCAAGAAGGTAAGAAGAGGGCCTGAAGCTGTGTGTGCAGTCTCTTCAGAGGGGTGCGCCTGTGTGTGCTGCCTCTCCAGTGGGTGTGCCTGTGTGCACGGCCTCTCCAGCATGTGTGCCTGTGTGCATGGCCTCTCAAGCTTGTGTGCCTGTGTGTGCTGCCTCTCCAGTGCGTATGCCTGTATGTGTGGCCTCTTCAGTAGATGTGCCTGTGTGTGCAGCTTCTCCAGCAGACCTGTCTGGGTTTGGAACCTTCTCCTCTGCCCTGCATTTTATGTGTAGGCTGGGAACTAAGCACACCTCCACCCAACATCCAAGAAATGTGAGAAAAAGTACTCAAGGGCACAGTGGGTAGGATCCACCCACTGGACATGGCATATAGTCTCACAGAGCTGGTAGTGTTAAAGGGATAGTGTTTTGGAGCCCACAGATGTATCCCTGCAATGTGGGCAAGTCCTATGCCCATGCCCTCTGACTTGGCAGTGGCGTTCTCCAGGGCTGTCTGGAGACTGACGCTGCCTTCTTCACCGTGACCCTCAGTGAGGGGAGGGAATGTTAAGTTTATTGTTTGGGTAGAAAGAGTAGTAGTCAAATCCTTGGGACATAGAGGTCTGTAGGGAGGGTCCAGAGGCTTCCAGAAAGAAGTCCATTGAGGTGGTACATTTGGCTGTAACTTGAAGATAGAAAATTGCCAGACAAGAATAAGGCTGCCCTAGGTGGGAGGTGACCCCACCAAGTCATCTGTGTGTGTGAGAAAGGAGAGGGGCTGATGACTGACCTTAGAGAGGGGATGTAGAACTAGGAGCATCTAGGGGTTTGATTCCAGGTCCTCTCTGGCCCCTGAGCCTATAGAGGTGCCTGGGCTTCTGTTGGAGGACTTCTACTCACTCCACTCTGGTCCTCTGGCCCAGCTACAGCATATAAAGTCCTGGTGTTGAAAAGAGAATTTTCTGCAGAAAGGCCACCTCCCAAACATCCCTGGTGCTGTCCGTTTTGGATGGTCAGCCTCCACAGGAGAAATGTGGCCTATGGGGTGGGGACAGGAAACAGCCTGAGCCAGCTCCTACTGGGTCTCATTCTGGGACCCTGAGGGATCTGTCTTTAGCTGAGCCAGATACCAGCCTTCAGAGGCCTCATCCTAGGGCATGAGCAATGGCTCTCAGTAATGTCCCAAGAGCCACCAGGTTTGAGGGGGTCATAGGCATCCCAGTCACCTTGGCCCTGATGCGTTCTCACAATGAAACCCCATCTTTCTAGCCCCTTCTCCACTGTCACACATGACAAAAGCACCAGAATCCTTTGTGATAGCCACCCCAGGACTGTGACTGGGGCTGCTTGAGAAAAAAAAATGATGACATGGGCACCTCACTCCCAGCATAGCCAGGAAAGTCTGTGCCTCAGACTCTACAGAATGGGCATGAGTTGGGGGCTGGAGGGCCAGCCTATTCTGTCATCTCACACAGTTCCAAACCACCCATCCCCAGAGAAAAGGACATGTCAGCTCTGGGGGACTTTCCTACAGAGTGCAGCAGCCAGTATCTACAGCCTGGATGCAGAACCCCAGAACCTGCAGAAAAAGCTAGGTGTGAGTGTGCATCTGCTTAGCCCGGCACTGGTGAGTAGGCAGAGGCAGGAGGATTCCCTGGAGCTCACTAGGCAGCTAGCACAGCTGAATCTGAGAGCCCCTGTTTCAAAAGCAAACATGGAAAGTAACCGTGGAAGACATCTGGAGTTGTCCGCTAGCCTCCATAGACATACAAAGACATACAAATTACACACAAGAATGAACGAATTCCAAGAAGTGACCCTGCCCTCTCATCAGCTGCTGCCAACCCTTGTGTCCCTTAAAGATGAGCACCTCCTTACTCCCTCCAGGCCTCTGCTAACTTGATCTTTTTCAAACTGTAATGTGATAGAGGCGCATTGTCTCAATGAGGGACTTGAGTTACTGGTGAACTTGGACTTTTTATTTTTAGGAGCAGAGGTCTGGGATGTCACTGCCTTGGGGTGACCTTGGGATCCTCAGAGCAGCCAGAAACCAGGAGGCAGCTGAGGCAGCAGGGCCAGGAGCCAGCGGAGTCTCACAGGGCGTGGGCCATGCCTGTCTGTGTCCCTCTCCCAATGTTACAGTGACTCTCTTGGCTCTATGTCTCTGCACACATTCCTCTTTCAAGGGCTGACCAGTGTTGGCACAGCTGTGACAAGCAGACACAGTCCAGAGTCAGCACCTTGAATACTTGTGACTGCCTGTCTCCAAGGCACAGAAGTATAATCCTGTGCATATCTGTCGGCCCCATGGCCTGTTCTTGCAGAAGAACATTTGTTTGATCTATAGTGGGACAAGATTAAACCTTGGGTTTCATTCCCAGACTGGGTGTGGAGAAGGAATCCAGCATGGCTCCAGGCTAGCGGCTGAGACAGTGAGCTGTAAGGAATGTGCATGCACATACATGATATGGAAGGCCCCTCTCATTTTGTACCAGCAGCCATGTCTCTGCAAATGGCATTGTTGTGACAACTTCTAGGCTACTCTATCTGAGACACTGAATGGCTCACTCTTGTGTGCTTCTGGGGCTGGAGAGTGTGAGGAAGGAGCACACTATGTCTCCAGAAATTGACTTGGGACCTGCCAGCTGTTGGTTACCAGCAGTTCAGAGTAGATACTTCGGTCCACAGCCTGCAGTCTTCTCTGCTCCTCCACTAGGCTCAACAGTCTCCTCTCCCAGGAGCTGTGTGTCAGGACAAGAGACTAGCGGCTTACAGTGAGCCTGTGGGTTCTCCTTCTGCTCTGGATCTGGCCTTGCCATGCTATAGGGGCCAGGGGTTGAGACCTGTGAGACCCAGATGCAAGGGGAAGGCACTGGGAAGTTTCTCTGTGGACTAGAGGACCACGCATGGGTTCAGCTTCCTCCACTGGGACTTGCAACGCAGAGCAGAGCACAGAGTGTAAAGCTGGGCTCTCTCTCTCTCTCTCTCTCTCTCTCTCTCTCTCTCTCTGTGTGTGTGTGTGTGTTGTGTGCATGCATGCACACACACAGATACACACACACACACCTGCTCACCCATTCTTCTAGCACTGGAGCAGCTTGAAGGGGCTCACAAGGTCTTAGAGGCCAAAGAGCCTCACTACACCCTAGCAATGGTGAGAAGCTGGTCCTGCCCTCAGTTCCTCAGTGCCTATTTCTGGAAACTTCCACAAGAAAAACACACATGACTCGAGGCTAGCAGGGAAGCCTGTGTCTTGCATCAGGTGGGCTGGGGTCAGATCTGCTGGCCCTGAGATGTGAGTTGGTCAATCTGCTAATCCAGCCTTTGATCTTCTCCCCAGCGTGTGGCTGTGACCTGGCCGAGGGTGGCTTCTTCGTACGACAGGGTGAACACATCTGCACACGTGACTACCAGCGGCTCTATGGCACTCGTTGCTTTAGCTGCGACCGCTTCATTGAAGGGGAAGTGGTGTCAGCACTTGGCAAGACCTATCACCCTGACTGCTTCGTGTGCGCTGTCTGCAGGTGAGTGGCCCAGCCTCTGCCCTGCCAACCTTTGCCCCCTCCTTCTGGCCCATCTACCCTGAGCCCTGGCTCCACTCCATCTTCACACATCAGGCATGGGGAGGTACAGCAGTTTGTTTGGGGGTCATCCAGAGCAGGTTCAAGGGAGAGCTGAGCAAAAGCAAGGGCCAGTCTTTACATACCATCTCTGTGCACTTCCTCCGGGTCTTCTAGCTTCTCAGGCTCAATCCCACCACAGTCCTTACTGCCCTTACCTAGGCCTACCCTGGGCCTTGCTCTCTTGTGTTCCACCATCTTTTGACTCCTGGCAGGCCTCTGCTGTCTCCACCCAACCCCACAATAAGCCCTCTTACCCCTGGCATCCAAGGTGACCCTCCCTAGCTTACCCTTGGCCTTGGTCTCAGCTCTACTCTTTTATACATTGTTTCCTGCCATGCCTGCCCAGAAGTAGAGCCCACCCACTCCCAAATCAAGGCTCTACTTCCTATGCCCCATCTACAGAAGTCTCACACATTACTGTCCTCACACCCACCCAGCCACAAATGACTGCTCCCTGACTGATCTCACCACTGCCACCTGTTCCCAGCACCCCTGGACCCACACCCACACCTGAGGCTCCTGATCCTGCCCCAGATGTGTCTCGCCTGTTATTCCTTCTTCCTGTCATTGCTTCTTTCCATCATCTGTTCAGCCCATGGGTGCTGGGACCAGGGCTCCACAGGCATTGACTCTGGCCCTGGAACCTCAGCCTCTTAGATGCCTCCAGAAGGGGGAAGCAGGCCCTGTGGGTAGCTCCGTGGTCCCTCAAAGTCAGTCTCCAGCAGGAAGTGGGAGTATGGTAGTTCCTTCCTCCTCCTCTCCTTTCTCCTTCCTTCCCGCTCAGTAGGTCCCTTCTTCCTTCCTCCCTCTCTCCCTCTGTCCTGTCTCTCTGCATGCTGGCCCATTCTGGTCCACAGCTGTGTCCTGCCCAACACCATGGTATGATCTTGTCACAGGTGGCTGGGAGAGGGCGGGGCCTGGGAGACTTGGTTCTGGTCCCTGGTACCTGGCAAAGCAAGTGAACTCCCCGTGAAGAGTCTGGATGCCACCCTGGCAGCAAGGCCTTATGATTACGCATGCCTTCGGACCAATGGCAGCCTTTCTGGGGTCCCTGTACCTCCCTGCCCTGCCCTCAGGAAAGGCCCCTGGCTAGGAAGCATAGGTCAGAGTGAGGAGCAGAGTGTGCTTGGTTAGTTCCCAGTGTTGTTGTGTCCAGCCTGGGTGGTGTTTCCTATGTCCTTCCCAAGCACTCGGCTATAGTCACAGCATGTATCCAAGGCCAGAATGGACCCTTTGACCAGGAGACATCAGGGGCGGAAGCTCAGTGGGGGACATTTCCCGTGGATGAGTTGCAGTGTGCTCTCTAGTGTGGCTGGGTCAGAGGTCTCCAGAAATACCTTAATGGTTTCCATGAGGCATCCTTACGTGGTGGGCCCTGCCACAGCTGGCCTGAGAGCCCACCTTGGGCAATCTACCAAAGTACAAGTGACAACTGGCAGCACTGTTCATGGAGTAGGGCAGGGTGGGGCTCTGCCACTGCACGTAGCCAGACTAGACACCACAGAGTTGGCCTTCAGCAAGTACACACTGGAGCTGGGGCCACAGTCCTGTTGGAGGCTGACTCTGAGGGACCACAGAGAACAGAGGGAAGTGTTCCTGGCCAGGGTGAGATGACGAATGGAAAGGAGGTATTGGCAGGATGTGTGAGACAAGGGGAGAGAATGCCACTGTGAGTCTCAGGCCAAACACCTAGTCACGTCAGCCATGTCACCATCAAGAGGCCTTCACTCCATGGCAACAAATGCCCATGTGAAATGCTTTAAAAGGAAGAGCCCTGCCCTGCCCTGCCCTGCCCATCATGGTTTCAGAAGACTCTGCCCACACAGATGGATGCATAATGTTGCTGGTGCTGCCCACATTCAAGATGGATTTCCTTCCTAGAAACACTCTCAGATAGACCCAGAGGCAGTATAATGCTTGCCAGATATTTCTCAATCCAGTCAAGCTGACAGTCAACATGAGCCATCAGTGGGGTGAGGGACAGCCAGGCTGCTGTGCTGTACACAGTTCCCAGGGGCACTGAGTTCTAAGCACAGTGGATGGTCCTTGCTGGGCACTGCAGGGGTGTGCCACCCTGGAGAGGAAGCTGTTATGCACTCACAGATGAAGGGTGAGCCTCCTTGAGATGTCTCTAGAGGCTGGCAGCCCACCCTCCTTCCAGAAAGGTGTGCGAACCCTGCATCCAACTGTATAAATTCTACAGCATCCATTATTTACTCAGAAGTGTAGACCCCAGATGAGATGACAACCCAAACATGCAGAAAGGTTAGTGGAGACTACCAGGGTTGATATAGGAGACGCAGACATGGGGGCAGTCATGTCCACTCTGTCGCTGTTGAACAGAGACTGGGCCCAGAAGTGGGAGATCTGTGGTGGTACAGAAATAAACCCCTGGCCATCTATAAGCCAAGCATGCTGCTCCTGAAGTGATCAGCCACATGCAAAAAATGAATAGAAGCCCCAAAATGGCAGTAGAAGCTTCCACGCTGGCACACAGAGGAGAGGTGTAGAGCCTCTGTCTGCCTCTCCATTGGTCTACCTGTCTGTCTGTCTGATTAGAGATAAAAACCAATCCTTATGGAATAATGGTTGAAAATTGTCTAGATTTGATGAAAACTAGAAGTCTACAGCTCCCCAGTCTCAGTGACTCTAAAAGGAGAGCACCCTGATATTCAGTCAATCCCATGCATCACACCCCAGTGAGAACTCATTGAGATGTTCACAGCCACACTGCTAAAGATTTGCAAGAAAAAAAATCTAAAAACACCAGGAAAAATAAAACTGCCACACAGAACCCCTACCCCCAAAATACAAATAAAACACCATGTCTGAGGAAGAGCATGGGTGTTGTAGGGAGGGCCCCACGTTGGGCGCCGATCTGTAAGAGGGAGAGCTGCTTGTTCATCCAGGCTGCCCGGCCAACTTAGGCTGAAATAATCACACAGAAACTGTATTAATTAAAACACTGCTTGGCCCATTAGCTCCAGTTTCTTATTGGCTAACTCTTACATCTTAATTTAACCCATTTCTATTAATCTGTATATCACCGTGAGGTTGTGGCCTACCAGCAAAGTTTTAGCACGTCTATCTCTGGTGGCAGATCCATGGCACCTCTCTCTTCACCTTCCTTCTCCCAGCATTCAGTCCAGTTTTCCCCGCCTACCTAAGTTCTTCCCTATCAATAGGCCAAGGCAGTTTCTTTATTCATTAACCAATAAGAGCAACACATAGACATAAGGACCTCCCACACCACATGGGAAACAGTAAGATGTCTGTAAGCACTAACAGAAAAATAAGATCCACCTGTGCTGTACTTAGTCCTGAAGAAGGCCAGACTCAGCCCAAGGTCGTTCTGCAGGATGATTAACCTGACCTAGAGTTGACTGACCTTGTTGATAAAAATGGTGATTGAAATGTTCTGAAATTGATTGTGATGATGGTGTCCTAGTTCTGGGCACACTAACTTCATTGGGTTATACACCGAGGCATGAGAATAGTGAGCATCAATGAACAGTCACCATAAAAAGAGATGGAGACAAAAATCTTTATTGGATGTACAAGAGTTAAGTGAACTTGACCCCAGCAGGCCTGCCCTGCTACAGTGTGATGGTTTTGAAGGCTGGAGGGAAATAATGTCAACAGGTATCAGCAGAACCTTGGCAATAGACTAAAGTTCTATGTTAGAGCAGACATAAGATCTAAAGCAGGGAGCAATAAATCCTTCCTCTGAAGATGTTTCTTGTTGGACATTTTGTCATAGCAATGAGGAAGTAACCAATATAGGCCAAATATGTAAAGAACTTCTACAATCCAAAGGAAACATCCAGAAGGAGCCGAAGGGTTTAACAGATGCTTCACCAAAGAATATATGCAAATGACCAAAAGATACAGAAAACACACCTCATTTACACCATTAGCTACCAGGGACATCAACCAAAACAACTGTGAAATGGCAGCTGTGCCTGCTGGCATAGATACAAAGTATGGTGGGTACTATGACAGCAAGGCCGCACAGCAAGGTCTGAGACATGAAGTGGAACAGTTTCTTTAGAGACAGACTCACATAGTAGGTGACCAGGAAATCCAGCAAGGCCGCACAGCAAGGTCTGAGACATGAAGTGGAACAGTTTCTTTAGAGACAGACTCACATAGTAGGTGACCAGGAAATCCACTTTGGGAAAGGAAACCCCACGATGCAGGTGTCATTAATTCCAAGTGGGAACAACCCAGATAGATGCCTTTGAACATCTGGGATGGAGTAATACTCAGCCCTGAAAAAGAACAAACTGTGACATGAGGAGTGGCAACACGGTCAGATCATGGCAGTGTGGTCCTGAACAGAATGCTCAAACGGCTCTGTTGTCTGGGATATGGGAAGTGGGGTAGCAGATGAGAGCCATGGGGACATTTTACACTGGCCCGGTGTTCCATGGCACGATGGCATTGATTATACCGAGATCCTTTTCTAGAATATATCTCTGTTAAGGCATTTAAGCTTGTAGGGAAATGGCCACTGGGCATTCACAGCCCTGGAGTCTAGGCTAGCCTGTTCCACCATGGATGTCTGAATGGATGGCAAGCCTGTGATGTGTGTCACTAGTCTCCTCTTGCAGGTAAGAAACGGGAACACAGAGGCTGCGTAATGTATTGAAGCTGCACAGCTGGAGTATGACTTAGCATATTAGAGACTGTCAGGGACTCCCACTCAATCCTAAAGGCCCCCCCCACCCGGGGAGATGCATTGTGTTAAGACACGGTAGCCTTCAGACCACAGCACTGGCAGGCAACAAGTGCCGGCATCCATGAGCTGCGGGGAACCTAGGTCAGCCAAGGGATGAGGAGGTTGCAGGACCAGCCAGCAGGGCTGGGACCTGGGCCCAGTCTAGTCTGTGTAAGTTCTTGATCTCCCAGAAAGAGGACAGTCTGCTGAGTCAGGAGCCGTGCCCTGGAGTGACAGCGAGAGAGAAGGACCGGAGGTGGCCGACAGGATGTTCACTCTCATTTCAGGTTGCCCTTTCCTCCTGGGGATCGTGTGACCTTCAATGGGAAGGAGTGTGTGTGCCAGAAGTGTTCCCCGCCCACGACGCTGGGCAGTAGTGCTCACCTGACCCAAGGCCTCCGGAGTAAGTGCGGCTAGGCCTCTGTATGGTGGATGCTAAGCTGAAAGCGGGGGTGGGGGGTTGTGATGGCTGAGCCTGACATTATGGTACCAGCACAGTAACAGATCACTGAACACCGGGGACCCAGTAGGTGATCTCCCTGTTCCTGCCACTGAACCTTTGCAAAGGCTGTGCCCATCACAGCCACCTCAGGTTTTCCATTCCACATCCCTTCTGCTGTCACCTAGTGCTAGGCCTCCTCCTCCAGGAAGCCTTCCCAGTCTCCTCTCTGTCCTTCCCTTTTGGTGCCGGCACAAGACCCGACCCACCTTGATGGCCAAGCCATATGAAATGTGCAGGGCGGGAAACTCTGTAGATCTCTTGTAGACCGCTAAGGATGTCCTGTGACCGGCAGATAGGCAGTTGCTGTCACGGAACTGCTCTGCCACTGGCAGAGCCATGCGGGGCTGCCAGGGCACCAGAAGCATTAACAGTAGGCACTGCATTCCCATGACAACACTCCTTAAAACCTTTCAGGGACAGGCATGGGGGAGGTTGTTGAGAGCAGCTTCATGGTGGCCCAGAGACACAGAATCCCCCTGCTGAGCCCAGGCAGAGGAACCCAGACAGTCCTCCACTCCCTACTCTGGAGTACCAGGTGGGTTGGTGGCAACAGAGTGGCAGTCGCTCCTGTGGCCCCAGCTCTGGCCACAGGAGTGATTATTAGAGCAGAGCCAGGCTCTCTGCTAGATGTCGTCTATACCTGCCTTTACTCATTCATTAGGCACAGCCTCCACTACTGGAACCTGTGCTTGCCTTTGCTCTCTATGGGGTCAGAGCTATCACTAGCCCTCAAGAACATCACCCTTTCCTCGGTATACACAAGTGACTTGGCAGCGGTCATGAAGCAGCTGAGAGGCAGTTAGTGCCTGGGCCTCGGGAGCCTTACCTGGAGATTGCCTCTCTGACACCTGTGCAGGAGGCATGTCTTCTGGCTTTCCTAGCAGTCTGGTGTGGTGTCACACATAGGTTCAGCCGTTACCTAGAGAAGCTGCTCAGTCCCAGCACTATGGATATTTGGGGTAATTTTTCTCTGGGGTAGCCTTTATGCAGAGCTAGGCAGGAGGCTTAGCATCACCTTCAATCCCACATTGCATACACAGAGGCCTGCCCCTATTGGAGCCATCAAAAGGGTCTCCAGATCTTGTTAAAAGTCCTTTGGGAATGAATCACCCCTGCCTGGGAGCCACTGGCATGGTGCTCACAAAATGTGGCCTACCATCACATAAAACGCTGCACAACTGAGTGTCTCTGTAACCCCAGAATTTGTAAGGTGGAGGCAGGAAGATCAAGAGTTCAAAGTCACCCTCAACTACATAGTGAGTTTGAGTCCAGCATGGACTACTCTATGTCAACAAGCAAAACCCCAAACTGCGTGTGTACTGAGCACGTGCTGACCTCTTCCTTGTTGTTATTGCCAGTGAGTACAGTATTTGTGTGCTCCAGACAGCACTGGTTAAAGGAACGTTAAGGCTGTGGGAGGTGTGTACAGAAGAGCAAAGGCTGTGCCTATTCTGAGACAAGACTTCAGTGTCCCAGGGGTCCTGGCTCCCAGCCCTGGAAACTAAGAAGCAGTTGTGCCCACACAGGCTACACACAGCACATAATATACCCATACATAAGCCGGGCAGTGGTGGCACACACCTTTAATCCCCCAGCACTTGGAAGACCGAGGCATATTTATGAGTTTGAGGCCAATCAGGCCTACATATTAATACCCTGTCTCAAAAACAAAACAAAAACAAAAGAGCAATGGTGCCACCCGCCTTTAATCCCAGCACTCCGGAGGCAGAGGATCTCTGAGTTCGAGGCCAGCCTGGTCTATAGAGTGAGTTCCAGGACAGCCAAGACTACACAGAGAAACCCTGTCTCAAAAAAACCAAAAATAAAAAAAAATACCAGCACATCTTTGCAGATACATGCAAGCATGATGCACACGTCCCCACAGTTACCCCTGCGTGCTCTCCCTACACTCCCTGCCTGTTCCACTGTGCTGAGAGCCCACACATCCTTCAGTGACTGACAGGGACCCTGTTACAGCAGTTCCCTGTGTGGAGGGACCAGTTGGCTCAGCAAAGTAGGGCCAGGACCCAAGGCCCAGGGCCCTCAACAGGGTGGTCACAGCAGGAGGGCAGAGGCATCAGGGAGTAGGGTGGGCACAGCAGGAGGGCAGAGACATCAGCCTCCTGATCAGGACTTCAGACCAGGGCACTGGCACACAATGAAGAATAGCTGGTCTTCGTGACGGGGTGGAGGTGGGGTTCAGAGAGAGAAAGCAGAGATGAGTAGGGCAGGTACAGAAGAAGCCATCTGGGCCTGGGATAGTCCCCAGCTGATGAGGGGACAGAACAGAGAGCAGAGGGAAAGAGAATTCCAAATACAGGGGCCTCATAGCCAGGGGAGGAGCTGGGGATTGTGGAGCAAAGCGAATCCCTAGGAGGGGGCTCCAAGCAGGTGAGATGAGTGGGGTGGAGGCGAAGGCTGGGACTCAGCTCTCCAGGAGGGGAAGCCAGACAGGTGGGGATGTGGGGCCAGGAGTAGGAGTGACAAGAAGGGCTGGGGTTCACATCTCTCCGGGGAGGTCATGTCCCTCTGGTGAGATGCCATATTATGTGTAAGTTCAACATTCTGCCTCCAGCAAAGGGTGGGAAGTTCCTGTACCAGGAGCTGCCAGTGTACAACCAAGCAGGTCGCCCCAACCCCAGGCCTAGACTCAGCACACCCTGTGAGGATATGGTTCTGCACTATGACGGATCCCATCATTTAGAAGGCCAGCTTCATCTCTGCCTTGGTTTACCCACTCTCCATCCCAGGCTGCCTACTGTCAGAGTTCCTCATACACAGGATCAAGCCTTACCACGAGCTGTGCAAGGGCTCCCTGAAACTGTGAGACAGGGTCCTTTTAGCATGCCACTGTGTCTGTACCTCTCCTCCAGGGTTGTTCTGGGTGATTCTGAGGGGTTGAGTGCCCTGGTAGGGTTGCTGGGCCTTGCAGTAGGAGGCCCCTGGACCCACAGTGAAGATGTCTGTGTTTGTTCTCTATTTCAGGTTGTGGGGGCTGTGGCTTAGAAATCAAGAATGGCCAGGCCCTGGTGGCTTTGGACAAGCATTGGCACCTGGGCTGCTTCAAGTGCAAGACTTGTGGGAAACTCCTCAATGCAGAGTACATCAGCAAGTGAGTGTGGCAGAGACATCCCAGAAAGGCCTTGCCGGATGCTGCAGGTGGAGCGGGGGTCCAGTCCTGGTGGGCCGACAAGTCCTGCTCATGTATAAAGAGCCAAGGCCGGGACTTGCTCTGGTCCCCATAGCCTTCCTTTTCCTCACTAGCATCCCTACTGAAGTGGGTTGCAGCTCCAGCTCTGACCTGTGGCTAGAAGCAGAGGGGTGGGGCTGCCGGCTTTGCCTTCATAGACTGCCTATGTTCCAGGATGTTACCACCTGCTTGGTGCCTGGACATTCCTGGCACTGGATGCCCTGCGGAACATAACAGCTGATAGATGATAGCTGCAAGGACTCATGAGTCTGGCTGTCCCCATGGGAGCATGGGAGCTTACAGGCACATGCTCTGATCTGCAGAGATGGACTCTAGGATATCCCTTACCCATTGGCTCAGTGTTCCCCCAGCATGCTGTTAAGGGGTGAGCCTGCCTGGGGAGGAGGCAGCATTTGCCAGAGGCCATGGGTTCATGTCTTGAGCTGGGACACACACACACACACACACACACACCACACACACACACACACACACACACACACACACACACACACACCACACACACACACACACACACACACACACACATGTACGCACACAATGCACATAATGCACATAAGCATGCACATATGTACATATATACAAATGTCCAAGAGGACATGTACAGAGTCCTAGAGGTCACTGTGCGCATGCTGGCACCCAGATCGACAGTACACTCTGTCACACGGGACTGAATAGAGAGTACCAGGGACCTTTCTGTGTTCCTGATTAGAATACCATGTGACCCACTGAGCACAAAATGAAACATTGCCTAAAGCGATGCTCCCAAGCCAAAGTGGGCTTCCACTCAGATGGATGGGTCTGTGAGGCCCGAGTCCCCCAGTCTCTATCACAGTCATACTGTGGGGCGTGACTCAGGCGGACAGAGCCTGGTGTGCAGGACTCTGAAGAAAATGGCAGAGTTGCCCCAATCAGGTACCACCCCACACAGGGCGTTGGTGGCTCACCCACACCAGCATGTTACTTAGCAGCCTCCAGAGCCATCCCAGAACTGAGGGGGAGATCACACTGGTGTTGCCATGGAGATGGAATCTAAGAACTTCCTGGGTTTGCTGTAGATATATGAGCTTGTGGGGTCTCTAGGTCTGTGGCCTTTCTCCTGGGATCAATGGAGGACAGTCACAGAGGGGCACACAGCACTGCAGCACTCATACTGGGGTCTTGTGAGGGTCCCAGTATTAACGGAAGGAGTGTGGCACCCAGTCTAAACCCCAACAGCCTGAATATGTCTGCTTGTCATGGCTGCAGAAATCTAGGTAGGGTTCACAATAGCTGCAGCTCCAGTGGGTATGCAGATGTCTCCCTCCTGTCACCTCCACACTAACTCCTGGAGAGCTGTGGCCCGTGGCTGAAGACAACCACAGCTAGCAACAGCAATAGTCTTGGACATTGACAAGTACTTTCTTAAGCCAGTTCCCAGCATCACCTTCTCTTATGAAGACCTCACTCACTCTCATTTCTCCTGTTTTACTGTGGGAGGGGCTGAGGTTCAGTGATGTTAAGTGACACACTTGGGACGTGGCATTGGAGTCCAAGGCTGTTTGCGTACCTCCTCCCAGGAACTCTTTCCCATCCTGAGTGGAGTGATAAAGGTCCCATCCACATCTTCCATGCCTCCCTCAGCATTCCCTTCCCCAAGCCCTCTCTCCTGCTTTTGTGGCCCTTTATCTATTGCTAGGCTCACAGTGCCGAGCAAAAAGGATAGGTAAGCAGGGGGATATCCTGTCTGCACTGTCTTCCCATGACACTGGGCTGATGGCTAGCCATTCTCCTGAGCACAGCTTCTAGAGCAGTCTGCCTCTGCACTGACTCCTGCTGCCATCAGCAGGGCTGGGTATACAGCCACACATGAAGACACAGGCAGAAGGCAGGTCTCTCTTCATATTTCTCATGAGTTGGCAAAACAGGTGGTAAATGAATGCTACCTGTCCAGGAATTGTCCCTTGGAGCAGGAGGAAGCTGCCTGGCCTCCGTGTTCTCTTACGAATTTTGTTGCACGTTGGGGACAAAGCAGGTGACCCCACGCTGTCCTGACTGCCTGTCTCATTACAGGGATGGGCTGCCCTACTGTGAGGCTGATTACCACACCAAGTTTGGCATCCGCTGCGACAGCTGTGAGAAGTATATCACAGGCCGCGTGCTGGAGGTGAGAAGCCCGTGGCCAGGGCTGGTGCGTTCTAAGAGCTAAGTCATCTCAGAAAGAGCCCCGATCCTTTAGCTGTCCCTTCCCTGTGCCCAGAACCCTTGGCATAATCCAAGCTTTTCCCTCTCCATACAGAGTTCTTGTTGATGGTGCCACACTGTGTGGATCTCTTGTGACCCGCTTCTTTTCCATAGCCCGACACTCAGATGTATGCATGTGTCAACATGTGTCACACACCTCCTCACATGGGACCTGAGACATGCTAGGCTGGTCCCCTTGTTAGACATGGCATACTCTGATTTACTTGGTAAATAAGACTCCAGCGAACATCTTTTCCCAAGGCTCAGTTCATGCTAGCAATCTCCGTGCTCTCGTTCAGATAAGTCCACAGAAACATGGCTGCGAGATCAAAACTGCCAACGCTTGCACAGTTTGTGGCAGTCACTGTAAAAGCTTGCTTTTTGGTTAGAGTCTTCTGGTCCTCACCCTTGGCGGACCTAGCTCTGGGGTAAGGTTCTGCCTTTCCCTAGCCCCAAGGCAGGCTGGCTGCTCCACCTCTTTTTCATAAACCTCGCTTGCCTCTGCACTGAGGTCTTCAAGTTGTTTGAGTGGGTCGTGCAGTAAGACTGTGACTTTTGTCTCCAGTGGGTTCTATGAGTCTTGTCCTGTGTGAGGAGCACAGCTGGTATTCATACAGACAAATCCTGGATGAGGACAAAAGATCAGCCTGACCCACCTCACTACCTGGTCCCAACCCCATCGACCCTTGCCCTGCCTTTTCCTCCCACCGACTCAGGAGTTTCACTCTGCCCAGGATCCTTCCCTGTTTCTCTCCCTGAATAGTAAGTTCATCCCTGATGACTTTTGTTTTCATTATTTTTTGTTTTAATTTTTTTTTTGAATCAAGGTCTCAAGTAGCCCAAGGCTGGCCTTGAACTTCTTGAGAACTAGTTGAGACTGACCTTGAACTCCTGGTCCTCCTTCTCCCTGCTCCAGAGTTCTCTGTGTCCCGGGAATTTTTAAAACAGCCTAAGTGGTTCCTGTTAAAAAGAGCATCTGCCAGGTCAGCCCCTGAGATGGCTGTGACTGCGACCGCTGTGTGGTTTTGCTTCCCTTCGACAGGACACCTGGCCTGCCTGACTCAGTGTCCCTTCCCATAGCGCACTGAAGCCTGCACTTTGCCCTCCCACAGAAGACCTCAAGCTCAGGAAATCATCCCTGTCTCCCCTTATGGACCCGGGGCTCCTGCCTCTCCCTTACACCTTGGCACCTGTGCACCTGGCTGACCACACAAGCTGCCCTTTCTCGGAAATGAAGATGTCTCTAGGGCTCAGCCAGGTGTGGGGAAACCCCCAGCAGAGCCTAATTTGGACAAAGGCTGCCCTAAATCTCCTGACCTTTGCCTGAGAGCAGACCTTGAGTGGCGTGGCAACCTAATCTTGTCTCACCACATTGGAACCCTGTGGGCTGATGTGGGTGCATCTGGGGTCTGTCTCTGCCATTGTTGTTGCTACTAAAAGCACAGTTTGGGAACCCAGCTCATTTCGTAGCAGAGCCCAGCAGACCTTCACCTAGAAAAGCTAGTTTGGTGGGGGGGGGGGCAGACCTGGCCCAGTGCTGAGAGCTGGGCTGAGAGAGAGTTGGTGAGGTTTGTGTTATGACATGCCCCATATCTCAGCTCTGAGTTGCCCCAGGATAATGCATGGGAGGGACATCCTTGTGAGGTCATTGGTGTCCCTGAAGCATGGTGAGAGCAAGCACATGACCACATCTGTAGAGTGAGCATCCTTATTGTGAATCTGAGCCAAGTGCAGAAGTAGGGACTAGGTACTGAAGTACTGTTGGTGTACTCTATCTGGACTGTGGAAAGGGGCTCTCCTACCTGGTAGGATCTGGACAGTCCTGGTTTTCCTCTATAGCCCACAGTGGAGGAGAAAGGGCTTCCAGGGAATTGCATGCCTTTGGTTTTGCTTTTTCTGGGGGCGAGTGTGCTGCGGTGGTGGTGGTGGTAGTTACTGGAGGTGGCACGACTGAGCCGTTGTGCCGCGGACTCAGCACAGCTCTGAGCATCCTCCTGGCGGGTGTGAGGTGGGAGCTGCGGGTGGAGACAGCCAGCTCTGCAGAAGGGAGCAGCGCTGCAGTGGCACCGCCTGAAGCTGGGCCAGGCAGGCTGGCGCCAGGCTGGTGACACCAGGCTCTTGGGGAGCTGCAAGAACGAGTGACTTATTGGAAGAAAGAAAAAAAAGGACAAGAGTACGAAAGCTGGCTGAAGGCGAGGGGGACACCCTCAGGGCAGGTGGTCCGGGCTCGTGTGCTGAGAAGGGCTGGGGACAGACCCTGTGCAGGTAGGAAGCCTGGCAGAGCTGGCAGGAGCTGTGCTGAGCCAGATGGGTGGGCTTCTGGAGGTGCCTGCGGTTCCTCTTGACCCCAAGACCATTTTCAGCCCCCAGCTGTCCTCTCTGTGAGGCCCACGTGGGAGCCTCCTGTGCTCCCCCACAACAACCCCATTTGTGCTGTGACTGTGTGAGGTCGGCACAGTGCCATCTTAAGCTCTTGGTGCAAGCAGTACTGCCTGGAAATGTGCGCTCCTGGCGATGGAGGGTCCTCCTCCCTCTTCTTGTCCTCTTTCGCTCCTGTCACTGGCAGCAGCCCTGAGGAGCCTGCGCCATGTGGGCTCATGGGGTCAAGGAGGGGCATTAGCAGAGATGGACAGGTGAGAACAGAGACCTGAAGTGGCTGAAGTCAGCACTCAGAGAGCGGCGGTTTGCTGGAGGATTCATGAGGCATGTCATTAGGGAGTCCTTTGGAGCTAGGTATAGGAGAAAGGTGTGGAAGGAGAGTGTATCCCTTGCAGGGCTCAGAGCCTAGTCCTTAATGAGCCACCTTATAAGCCCTATTTCTTCTTTCTGCAAAGGTGGGGGTGAGCATGGTATGGGGGTGTAACGGCCCCACTCTATTAACCCTGATGGCACCATGGTGTGGACCCCACTTTCAGTGCAGTTTTATACCTATGGCTATCACCATGGCAACATGAAGCCCAGGCCCCACTGAGACCACTAATTAATTCCTGCCTCACTTCTTCCCTCCCCCACATCTCCCTTTTCTTTCTTTCTCCATTCCTGGCATTAATTTCTATGGGGTTCACTGTGTCCCACTGTGAGCTGGGGACTTGCCCCACAAAAATGAGGTAATAGAGTCCCTGCCATGAAGGATGATGGGAGTTTCTACAGGAGAGGAGACCTGTCCTGCTCTGGCCTGAATCAGGGACCCACACAAGCTCTTCTGTTTCCATAACGCCATCTCCTGTGATGATGGGATGTTGCTTTCCATTGCCCACTTCTGTATTCCCATGGGCACTTTTTGCCACTCCCTATGCATGTGCTCTTTACTACTGGCAGAGAAAAAACTGTGTTTTCAAATAGTTAGGAGCATTTGAAAGCTGAAGATAGCAATGAAGATTGCACCTCAAGCCCCTAAAACCAGTGTGCTTATTTTAGAAGCGTATTCAAGAGACTTATGTAAAACAAACGATAAAATCACTCCTAAGTGAATGCTGACACCTAAACTATCCACTAGTTAGAAATGATATTTTTGTGTTTCACAAACACACACACACACAGAGAGAGAGAGAGAGAGAGAGAGAGAGAGAGAGAGAGAGAGAGAGAGAGAGAAGCAACCCACAGACTTTACCCAGAGACACAGAAAAGCACAGACACACAGCATGCCACATGCAAGCATACAGACACAGAGACATAGACATGTATGTACATATGGGCAACACAAATAGGCACACAAACACAATACAGACATGAGTGTGTGTACCACTGTAGGCTGGGATCCTCACCTGTTCCCATGTGTGTGTGGCAGAACTCTCTGTCCCCAGGGAGCACTTATGCTTGACTGTGGGCCTGCGTTCCCTGTCAGAGCACCTTTCATGGATGTGTCCCTGGGTGGCCTTAAGGGTGGTTGTGTGGGTATATGGCATGGATTCCCAAGATGGCATCTTAAGTGGCGCTGATGGTGAGGATCAAGATGGGAGGTGGAGATAGGGGAACGCAGGGGGGCCTATTATGTTGGTAACAGATCCTGCAAAGTGAGGAGTTAGGGGCATGGTAACGGGGTTAAGCACTGGGATACAGACAGAGTCTGGGAAGGGATGCCAGACCTCTGGGGCTTTGAAGAACATGTGCTAACTTGGCTCTTCTTTTGGGAGCAAGTGGTTCCTACAAGGACTCAGGTGGAAGAGCTCTGGGGACTCAGTACAGCTGCAGCCATCAGCCACTCCTGGGCTGCCTGGCACCTGCTCTGGGTCTTGATTCTTTGCCTTGTAAATTTCATTTCCTCATGCAATTAGGACTTTTAACATCTGGATTCAGTCTTGGACATTCACAAGGAATTTGCAAGCCAGGTGGCACCCACCTGGAATTCTAGTATTCAGGAGGCAGAGGCAGGAGATTTGCAAGTTCAAGGCTAGCCTGTGCTGCAAATTGAGATTGTCTCTACAGACCAAAAGCTGGGATATAGTTCAGTGGGAGAGCAGTTGCCCAGCAAAGGCAAGACTCTGAGTTCAAACCCAACATTTCAAAAATAAACAAGAATAAAGGCATATATACTTTTGAGACTGACCAAGCAATGCCCTGGGCTCCAAGCAGTCACCTGAAGGTTCAGCTCTGCTTTCCATGGAGAAACCAAAGGAAAACCCAGGGGCAGAAGGAGGCATGTCCAGGTCCCTGGACAACTTGCTTTATCAAGTTGGGTCTGAGGAAGAAGGTACTGGCCTTGGGTATGTGAGGCTTGGTTAGGAAGATCTGGATTTCTGCTGGCCATGTGAGGAGTGGTCCCTTGCTCCACCCTGCAGAGAAGAGGCAGTGTCTCAAGGCATGAGGCTTCTACCCCACTTTAGTGCCACTGACCCTTTCTGCAGGGCAGCTGGGGACAATCCTGGGAGCCCTGCCTACTGACCTGGCCCTACTGGGGCTGCAGGAGCTTCGAGAGCTACTCACATCTCCATAGCCAGCCTCGGTCTGTTTTGCTAAAGATGACAGTTGCTTGTTGGGAGGCATAAGCTATTTTTCTAAAACCACACATTGCCAAAACATTGTGGGCTTCTGATGCACTGTTCAAATCTGAGCCATCTTGAGCCCCAAACAGGCAAGGGGTTAGGCCATCTGCCTGCTGGGGATGCAGGGGTAGTGACACAGACGTTCAGTACCAAAGCAACCTGCTTTTGATGCTTTGGTCTTCCTGTAGGAAACCCTGGTAGGATAGATGACTAGAAGACCCCTCACTGTAAGGGAAACACAGTGACAGTGGGCAGTGACAGCAAAGATACTTAGCTTTGTCTGTCACCTTCACTGGCCTTTTGTGCTCCCTTTGTTTGTAGCAGCAGCAGCAAGAGAAAGAGAGAGAGAGAGAGGTTTGACATACCTGAGTGTTCTCACAAGTCAAAGAGCCAAGGCAAGGTTACCTCTGGCCCCTGGCGGCCTCTGTGGATTTGCCTGTTCTGGGTGTTTCTGAGTCACACAGCTGACCTTACATGACTGACTCCTCTAGGCTGTCCACACTGTGGCACCTGTGGGTACCTCCTCCTTTCTAACACACAGCATCCTATGGATGGATGTGCCACACCGCCTCCTTCACAGGGCACGTGTGAGCTTAGAAGCCATTGACCAGCGTGTGCCATGTTGCTGTGAACTGGGCATAGGAGTCTTTGCTCTTTCTTAGACACCAAGCATGGATTTCCAGTTTGTATGGCGAGTAGACAAAATTCCCCACAGGCTTCCCATGGTTGTTCTTGTACAGCTGCTCTGATGGGTATGAAATACCTTGTCTGCTCAGGTCAGGAGCTGGTTTGCAAGTCCCTATGACAGTGACATGTGACACTGACCAACTTTTCTGCTCCATCACTTTCTTATCATCTTTGGAGAAGTGTCTATCCAAGTTGCCCCACCCCTACCCCATGGCATATGTACATACATGTGCAGAGGTGTGTGGCTGTGTGCACCTGTACCTGCACTCAGAGGCCAGAGGAAGGTGCTGGGGGTTCTCTCTCATTCTCCATTGTCTTCCTTGAAACAGTCTCTCCTCAAACCGGTCAGCCAACAATCCCCAGCCCTCCTCCTGTCTCTGCCCCTGCCCTCCATATTGTTAGAGGAGCACATGAAACCATGCTCAGCTTGTTACATGGGTGTTAGGATCTGAACTTAGCCCCCCCGTGGATGCACAGCAAGTCCTCTTAAGCTCTTAAGAGATCTTAAGATCTCTCCAACCAATTTCTTCTGTTTTTTAAAGACATACCTAATTGGTGTCATGATCAAATCAGTACACTTGGCAATCAACTGACTGAGTGAAAAAGCCTGATTTGTTAAAACACTTGGAGGCCGGCGGTGGTGGCACACGCCTTTAATCCCAGCACTTGGGAGGCAGAGGCAGGTGGATCTCTGTGAGTTTGAGGCCAGTCTGGTCTACAGAGCTAGCTCTAGGACAGCAAGGACTACACAAAGAAACCCTGTCTCAAAATACCAAACCACACCAACCAACCAAACAAAAACAGTTTGTTGAGAGCTACATGCTTCCCCCGAAACAGAAACAAACAACCTGTTACACAACCGGTCACAGGTACTGTCCTGAGTTCCCTGTCACATCTCTAGTCTTCCTGGACCACTAGACTTTGTTTCCTGACAATGGTTAGAACCTTCTGCCCCTTCTGTAGCACTGAGGCTGCTGGGGCCCATCGCAGCCGCCTTGGTTTCATGGTTTGGCAAAGTGTTAGGAACCTCCACACCTCAGGGCCAGAGCTCCTGCCTCCAGAGTCCTTCATGGGTCCAAAGTCTGAAGATTGAGTTTTGTGATTTCCGCCTCCATAGGTGTCACCACCTACATACACAGTTGCGGCTACTGCCACTGCAAAACTTCCTTCCTGTCCCTCATCGTTAAGGCTGTCATAGCCACTCCCACCATAGCCCCATCCGCCATTACCACAGCCTCTGCCTTCTCCAGAGGAACCAGGACTGCCTCTCCCGAAGCCACCATCATTACCACACTCATTAGAGTCACCAACACTGCCACTATATCCACCAATACTCTGCTCACTGACGTTTCCTCCATGGCCAAGGTGGTCATTGCCACCCAAGCTGCCTCCACAACCACCATGGTTTCCAGAACCTTGTGGGCCTACAGGAAGCAGTGGGCATCTCAGGTGTGAACAGGGCTCATTTCCCAACCTTCTCTCTGCCCAGTGTGGCAGCCACCCTCAAGCTGGCCACTCACAGTGTGGCATTTCTGAACGACAGCCTCATCCACAGAGTTGTGGTCCTCAGAGGTAATGAACAATGCTGTCCTTTCTCCTGCTGCTCATCACGATTCCAACCACTTCACTTTCCCTAGCTGTGCAAAAATAATGTCTAGGTGGCTTTCCTCAGTGGTGGGCAGGGTCGGTGGCTGGCAGGTTATGGCAGGACTGACAGCTGCAAGCACAGAGGTGGCCAGGGTGTCTTTGGCTGTGATCATAGAAGGAGAGATCCGTCCCACAGTTAAGTAGGCACTTAGTCTTTGAGACTCTTCTCTCAGCTGCCTTTGGTTTCACTGTTCTCTTATGCACATTATGTGGCCTTTCATTCACGGCTTCATCTGCCTCCTGCCCTGTGGCAGTAAGTGTTCTCTGTGGTTCCTCAGGTATTCGGAGATGGTTTAAAAGCCCCGCCCTCCAATAAGAGTTTGCTTCCATATCTGTTCAGTTTCTTTAGGAGCCTGACTTGGACCTGGAAGCAGGGAGATGAGAACTCTCAATAACACTTCCTCAGCACCATCCACAGGCAAAGAGTGGTGTTCCTTTCTTCTCTGGGCTGTGTCTTGTTGAATGGCAATGGTTCGTTACATATTCTGGATCCCATGCCCTTACTGAATCTATGACTTGCAAAGCTATCCTCCCCTTCGTCCACTTGTCTTCTTAGCCTCCTCCTGTGCCCTTTGCTGAATGGGAGCTTTTGGCAGGTCTGATTGTCCTTCTTTTGTTTATGGTTTGGTTGTCCAATCTAAGTCTCCATCCAGGCTAACAAGGGCTTTGCGCGAGCTTTTCTCTTTGACAGTTGTGCTGTTTTGGATCTTGTAGTTAGGGCTTCTGTCTGTATATGAAACTCTCAGACTTGAGTGTCCATAATGCACACTTACATGCAGAGAGGAGTGGCCATCGGACACACTTCCACTATACAAGCTAGGACCACAAACACACCCAGCCTCTGTTAACTTTTTCCAGTCACCTCAGGACAGTCACCACCCTCTCAAATGGACCCGATAAACCTGGGTCCAGCTCCTCTGTGATGCTTGCTCTTCCCTACTGTTCAGACTGTCTGCTTCCTCTATGTCTTTGTTCAGGGCATGAGGGTTGAGGGGACATGTGAATATGTGATCTGCACCCTGGAGTGGAGGACTTTGAGGTAGGGTTGGAAGCCCACAGGCCCAGTCTGAAATATGTGCACTTGGGGCCTAATGAACTTCTATCCCAGCTCTGCGGCATCTGCCCACCAAATGGCTCTGCTCAAGTTCCTCTCTGCTCCCATGGCTCTTATGACAGTGAAAGCTGAGATGCACCCACAGTGTATTATATAAAGGACTGCCACATAACTGAACCCCTAGTATGTGTGGAACTGAGTAGTGTGTGTGTGTGGTGCACGCGTGCACACACATGTGCATTATGGCAAGTCACAGGGATGGCAGCAACTGTTCTAGAGGGAAATCCCATCTGTCTCTCTGTCGCTTTGTCTCTCTGTTCCCCTCTCTCTCCACTGTGTTTATATCTCCATGTATGCCACGTGTGTGGCATGCCTGAAGAGGACATAGGATAATCTGGAGCTGGAGTTACAGGTAATTGTGAGCTGTCCAACGTGGGTGCTGGGAACCGAACTCAGGTCCTCTGGAAGATCAGCAAGCTCTCTTAACCACTGAACCATCTCTCCAGCCCTGAACCTGGTGTCTCAGAAACTGTTTCCACCAGTGTTCTATGTCCCTTTAAATTCACAAGTGGACACAGGGCTTGTATACCCTGGGGCTGTCACAGACCTACTGGGAGGACTTGTGGGGGGCAGAGGGAAGGAAGGAAGGTCATGAACTGGGGAACATCAACTTTGGCTATCAGCTGACTTTTCTAAAATTACAGAGTGGTTTTCAACCTTTGCTCAGAACTCAAAACACAGCGTTCCCCTGCCCACTCACCGTTCTCTATTGTAATCACCAAAATGACCCGGACCCTTACCCTGTCATTCAGGCTGGCACTGGGCATGACCACTGTCCATGAAGCAGTTCAGTCCTGGAAGGGCCCAGGCACCAGCCCTGCCAGCAAAGCTCAGTGTGTTCTGGGAAGAAGAAGCCTGGATATTCGCCAAGCCGTGAGGGTCAGAAGGGGTGAGATTAGGGGGTATCAGGAAGACTCCTATGAAGGAGCTGGCTTTCGGAGCAAAAAGGCCATTTGTGAGGCTGGGAGGTCCAGGGAACCCAGGTGGCAGAGTTAATATGAGCAGGGGCCCAGACTTGGGTCAGCCACCGTGGTTGGGGGTCTCTCTTCTCTGCCTTGAGGATCCTTTGGCCCAAGACATGAACATGGATGGAAGCGGAGTTGATAGACAGGAGGAAAGTGCAGGGCAGCTGGCAAGGTCCACACAGGAGAGAGTCTTGATTCTCCTTTCCCATAAGCAGGGGCCTTGGCCTAGTTTTTCCAAGGGAAAACAGGCAGAGGTAGTGAGTGAGGTAAGGTGCTCTTAGCCCCCCCCACTTCTTATTCAGGAAGGCAGGAAGGTGCCAATTAAGATTCAAGTTCAGAAGAGGGCGTGGAGCCTCTTCCCATTTTAGGCTGCTGTGAGACATGGCTTCATCTTTCACATTTAGCTGCAGGCCCACCTGCCACACCCTGGGAGCAGTGTTCACTCTTGAGCATGGTGGAAACAGCACTTTAGGACTTTTTTGGTACCATGTAGAAGCAAACCAGAGGCAAGAAATTACAATTAGTGTAACCTATTTGTTTTAGGATTAAAATTTGTAATCTAATGGTGTTTAAAAAATACTGAGCTAGAAAGTGCCAATTGATAGAATTGAGGAGTAAAGAGATACAAAACAACAACCCCTCCAAAAAACCCCAAAACCCCAATCTATCTTCCCTGTTCCCATCACCAGAGAAATGAAGTTTCCCCTTCCCACCCTCCAATCCTTGCTTCCACCTCTTGTCCCCTAGGACATGCAGAGGTGAAGGGTCCAGACCCTCCTTTTATATTGACCTGTCCACAGTCACACCCAGGGGTGGTTGACTACACATCTGGTCTCCAGAGATCAAGGATAAGGCAGGCAGAGCTAGGTCTCCCAGCTTTTGAACAGGCCCTGGGTCCTCCCTAGCTTGTGCAGATCTTTGATCCCAGTAGCTTCTGGGCCTTTGATGTGCTCACTTCCCCAGATGTGTACACAGGACAGATGCCCACCCTGCATGCTATGGCCCTGTGGACACCCACTGCAGTGGCAACACTTACCTGCTTTGTGCTTTGCTCAGGCCGGGGAGAAGCACTACCACCCTTCGTGCGCGCTATGCGTCAGGTGCGGCCAGATGTTCTCAGAGGGCGAGGAGATGTACCTGCAAGGTAAGCATTCGGATGTGCCTATTGCACACTATGCTCGGGTTAAAAAACTCCCACAGTACTGCTGGCAGCTGGCATATCACACACAGACTGTGATCTCGAGTCAGCAACATTGCCAATGAGGGTGTCAGTGAACCCGAGTGAGTGAGGTCAGGCTGTCAAAGAGTAGACCACAAGGTCCCACCACTGCCCCTCAGGCCTCATTGTGCGCAAGGACTTAAAGACTTTAGCTGTGCCCCACCTGAGCCTTTTGGTGCCCCTTCTACACTGCAGCGAGACCAGGTTTCCTTCCTGCAGTGTGGAAAGGAGCCTTTCGATATGTTCCCTAGAACCTTGCCCACGCACTATTAAAACTCATATTGATAGGGACAGTGAGGCGGCTCAATGGCTGGAGTCCCTGACTACACAAACCTTAGGGCCTGAGTTCCACCCCAGAACCCAAGTAAAGGTGGACAGAGAGAACTGACTATAGGAATGTTCCCTCCAACCTTCACACACTTCACACGTGCCGCGGCAACCCCCCACAATACCAATAAAATAAAAATAAATTGCGACAATAGTGTCAAAATGGAAAACAGCGCTGGCACAACTTAGCCCCCTTTATGACTATTGTCTCACTTTAGAAGCATCCAATGTTTCACTCCCTAAAATAGCTTGAGCGGCCCACAGCTGAGCAGAGGGCATGGTGGTATAGACTTAATGAAGCTGCAAACGGCAGGAGTGGCAGAGAGGTGATGGCAATGCTAGGTCACTGTCCCCCCTGAGGCAGTATGGGGGACAGAGCAACCAACTGAAGGTGGCTCCAGGTTACACAGGTGCGTAGGAGCTTGCCAGTCATCAGGCCTGAGAGGGAGCTTATGTCTGTTCCCTTCTGGTCCCGTCTCTTGGAAAGTCAAAGAGGCAGCATAGTTTCATCTCAAAACTCTACTGGGAATGACGTCATTTAGGTTAAGGTGTTCAGTCAGGGCCTGGTGCAAGAGCTTGGTCTGAAGTCATAGTCTTGACAACTGTCTTCATGGGGCAGTGAGCAGAGCAGAGGGCTCCTTGGACTCCTGGTGCTTGAGACCACGTTAGGCTTCACCAAATCTTTTCCTAGATGAGCCTTCCAGACAGGGTTTGTGGCTGCTATTAAATTCCGATGACAGCACTCAGTGGCCCCCTTGAAAGCAGAGCCGGGGAGGCAGTGGCCCTTGCAGAGGAGGAAACACAGCTTTCTTTTCACCCTTCCTAGCTTAGTGGGGACCCCTGTGTCGGAAGGTAGGTGAAGGATTAAAGGGCAGGGAGAAACTTATAAATGAGTGTGTCCCTCTTGCACACACAGGAGAGCCAAGGTGACAGTACACCTCCAGGGTGGATTTCAGGGGGCAGCTTTGATTTCTGGTTGACATACCACGTTCTTAGACAGGAGAAAAGAGTGTCAGGAAGATGTCAGACGGAGGAAGGAGACCTTGGGTGTGTGTATGGGGGTGTTTTTCTGTTGCAGGTGCTAGTCACACCTTCCCAGTGATGGGACCCCTGGTGACTCATTCGCCCCATCTACCAGGTGAATATGTACCCTCATCCATGGAGACCTCTATACAGATCTGAATTTCCCCTTTGTAGTGAGAGGTCCTTTTCTGTTGTATCATTCCCGAGTTTTCCATGTCCCCAGGTGACTAGCACAAAGTGATCCTTCTGCTACAGAGGCCATGGGTGTCACACGCTGCTGCCTGGTCACATGTTGGGGTAGCATGTTCTGACCCCTTTGATCTCAAGGGAGAACATACATTATCCTAGTTTCATTTCTGCTGTTATGATAAAACATCCCTATCAAAAAACAGCATAGAGGAGGAAATACAGGCTGGGCTGTTATTGCAGGGAAGTCAAGGCAGGAACTTAGAGCAGCCGGTCACATCCATAGTCAAGAACAGAGAGGAACAAATGCATGCTTCCTGCTTGCTTGGTACTCAGTTTGTCATCTCTGAGCTTATGCAGTCCAGGTACAAAGCCGGGGAATAGGGCTGCTCATGACAGGCTGAGTCATCTTACATCAATTAAACTTTAAGATCAACCTGATCTAGACAGCTCCTCGAGGGAAACTCTGCTCAGATGGTTCTAGGTTGTGTCAGGTTGACAGGGAAAAGTAGCCAGCATGTGTATCTAGGGTGGGGACCCTTACTGAAAGTAGGGCAAGGCTCAGCCAAAGGGGAACGAGGAATGTCACAAGATAGGAAGGGTGGCCAGATACCTGGAGGGAAGGGTTCTCAGGGACTTGACTTGCATTATTCTGGCTAAAACTGGGCAAAGTCATTCTAAAACAGGGGGAGAAGAGGTCAAGGACTAAAACAGAGGTCACAGCCTAGTCTAGGCTGGAGTTTAATTAAGGAACAGGGAACCTGTGTCTCCCACTTCCCACTGAGTGCTGGGGAGAGATAGGTGATGTGGGTCAGCCTGCCCTCCAGAGCTGTTGTCAGAGGGAATGGCTGTGAGGCCAAGGCATCCCAGATACACCAGCAGAAGGCTGGGAGTGCTGCTTGGAGGAGGTATGGGCTTGGCTTGGCCACGGTGAGAGGCTGGAGGCTGCAGGGTAAATAGGTGAATAGGAAGGCAGAGAGCCTGCCTGGAGCCTACATTCAAACTGAAGGTGGCAGAGGTTTGGCTCAGCCTGGTTATCTGGTCCTCACTAGACTGAATGCAGCAAGAGGAGAGAGCTCACCCCTCAACTCCTGCCCAGGGCTAGCAGGAGAGACAGACGTGGGAGGCTTGAGGGGCTTGACTTCATCCCAGATCACATGACCATGGAACACTGGAATGACTGGGGGGCCAGGGACCAGCAATAGGGTGGGCACAATCAGTGGCCTTGTTTGTATTTCATCCTTTTGGCAACTTGCTCTTTCTTCTGGGGTCCTGGGACAGGGTTGGGCAAGGAACGGAGCTGGTAGCAGCTGCATCTGTTGTGTTCTGTCTATAGACTGATGCTGAATAACCACAGAGAGGCATTCCAATCTGTGTGTCAGACAGGCCTCCCTTTTTTGAGGCATTCCCTGACTGGGGATGATGTCAGATGTGTCAGTCTCATCCCTACTGTTGCCTGTTGTTCCCAAGGGAGATCCTGAGAGTCAGGCCAGCCACCATGGCTGCTTTGTGGGAGGCCGTCTGCAGAGGCCTCACTGTAGATGTAAATGGAGCCCTTAGACAGAGGGCCAGCCAATGCCAAGCATGGCTCACTGGCATAGTGGCTTGGGGACACGTGCTCACATGAAGGTGTACTTATCTCTGGAAACAAAGATCCCCTTCATGAGTCTGGGATGTCCAACAATGCAGTGGGGCCTGCCAGGGCTTTCTGTGGGCATGGAGTCCAGGCTGCCCTCTCAGGCATTGGTTTTCCACACAGCAGTGAGGGTCTGATCAGGTTAGTGGCACTTATTTGTGCTCTTTGAGGAGCTGAAGACTATGGCCAGAGCCTTGTATGGGGACCCCCTTCATTCCCAGCCACTCTGAGGTCTTCTGTTTGGCTCCTCATACCTACTCTCTCCATGAAGGTGGTCACTGGCAGGTTGTTGATGCTATGACCAGAGCTCAGACAAATGTGGTGCTGTGACTTTCATGGTATCCCAGCCATGATAGCTTCTTTCCTATCCCTGCCTCTGTACTTTATGCTACCTTCAAGAATACCCCTCTGGCCAGCCTAGGCTGGGCACTGTGCCCACAGAAGTAATCGACCCACATTGGGAAGCTCTCTGCTTTCCCTCATGCCATTACCCCACATGAGCCAAGCTGCTTTCAATGTCACAGAGAGGAGGTATAGAGCCTATTTGAAGGGTATTGAGCAGCTACTCATGCGTGGGCACCAAACCCAGAACTGCTCTTTGACCTCTTCCTCTGGGAATCTATCCACAGGCTCCTCTATCTGGCACCCGGCATGTCGGCAAGCAGCCAGGACTGAAGACAAGAGCAAGGTTGGTGAGATTTGTGGCTTCCTGGTGTGTTCTCCACATGCAGGTTAGAGGGGGCCAGCCTCATCATGCTTCTCAGCCAGGTCTCCTGCGGCATCGTAGGACAGCCAGGCTCGGGGACAGAGGGCCACAAAGTAGGGGATCAGATAGGTCAATGAGCCATCATCATGCAGGTCTAATGGGGTTCCAGGGACACCAGATGGTCCAGCCCTGCTGACTTTCTTGTCTAGTCAGTGAACACAGATGGCCATGACAATTTAGGAGAGCCCTAATAGTTCCTATGGCCATCAGAACATTTGTGGGCCCAAATTGTGCCTGGGCATAACAAGTCCTGCACCCTCACTGATAGCTTGCCTGCCTGCCATAGGGCAGATTGGTCAGAATACACAGCAAGTCCCAAAGCAGAACTTCTACTGTTTCCTCCCTATGGAGACAAGGCAGGTCACCCTCCTGCACAGATGCTTGAGATTTCACTGGGGCTCCAGCAAGGGAGGAGTGTGACTCTTTGAGCCTACATGTGAGATCAGCTGATCCCCTGCAACCTGAGGCTCTTGTCCTAGGGCACAGGTTGGTCTTGCTGACACGGTCACCCTTACCCTGAGATTATCAGGTGTGGTCAGCCCTCTGAACACAGCTGCTGCTGAGATGAGGTAACTATGGCCTCCTAGAGGCTGAGAGCAAAGGTCAGCCTCTAGGAAGGCAAGGGTTCTGAGCGCCACAGATGCCCTGCTGTGTGCCAGGCACCAGGATTATGGCGAGACAATAGCCAGGCTGGGTGGGAAGGAAGCACAGCATTCAGAGGGTGCACTAGAGCCTGTACAGAGCTCAAACCCAGGCCCTGGGAGAAGAGCAGCAGTGATTTCCAGGGTGGTTAAGGTACAGAAGAAGGAGGGGAAGAGGGAAGGGGGGTGGGAGGAGGAGAAAGAAAAATACAGGAGAAGGAAATGATGGGGGAGAAGGGGAAGGAAGTCTGGCTGTAACCAAAGCAGGGGGATACACAGGCAACAGGAAGGAGCACAGGGAGGCAATGGCTAGCAGGGCGCTGTCCAGGATCCTCTCAGCAGCCCTGCCATTGGCTGTGAGGAGCTTATGCACACCCCCGCACTTCCGCACCTCCCTACCCCCAGTGACTGTGCATCATTCTGCCTCATTGCGCTGACATCCTATTAAGTCTTTGCTGTGGCTTTCCAGGTAGGAGGCCCATGAGTAACACACATTGCATGCTCTGTTTCCGTCAGTGACTGATTCTCTCTGCAAACTATGCATCTGCCACTCAGGGCATCCCTGCCCTCAGTCATGGTCTGTGGAGATGTGACCACAGATCCTGACACCATTTTGCCTGCAGGGTCCCCTGTGCTGCCCAACCACTCAGCAGAAGAGGGAGCCTGACCTGCCCAGAGGCTCCAGATATACTCTCACGCATGCGTGTGCTCAGAGAAGTGACTGACCTGAGATTGAACTAGGAAAGGGAGCTGGTACCCTGCTCTTCTCCCTTCCCCAGGCAGCTTCAAGGATCAGGTAGGGTAGGGTGGCCCTGCCCCACACCAGCTGCAGGGGACAACAGCCTTCCTCATTTTCTATGGTCCCTGGCCAGATGGAAGGCCCTGAGGGATGGATGCTGCCAGACCAGGGAAGAAGGCAGCGTTGTTTTCCTGGGCCTGTGAAGGAGGGCATCCAGAGCTCTCTGGTCTGTACAGAAGCGAGTAGCTTAACATGAAGGCTGTCTCCTTCAGTCAACATTTGGGGCAGAGCCTGGGCAGCCTGAGACAAACTGACTTCTGGTATTCAGCCCTGGCTCCCCAGGACTGGCTGATGTCTGGTCTGACCTGAGGGAGAAGGGGACAGACTCCTGCACTCTGTTGCTCCGCGTGTGAGCTGCCCTTGAGTAAGTGAAGCCAGGCAGGCCTGACTGGCTTATGAAAACTCTTGTCCCTGAGAAACACAGCATGAAGGTGGCACCTGGGTTATGGACTCTTGAAACCTGCCACTGAGTGGAGGCAGAACCTACTTTCTACCCAGTGACAAGAAATGAATTCCCTGTCTTGGCCTTAATAGTCACCATAACAAGTGTCCCTTGGGACATCTCCAGGACACTCAGGGAATTCATTCTCCTTTAAGACCCTGGCTCCTGATTGGTCTATCCATGCAGGGCCAGGCCAGCAGGAAGAAACACGGGCCTTCCTTGCTGTTTGGAAAGCCGCTCCAATTGTGTAGCTGTCCCTCCTCTACTCAGGCAGGGAGTATGTTGTGGACAAGGACCACTGGTTACAGGGTCCTGAGCATCTGCAATAGGAGAAGTAGACATTGGGAGATGTAGTCATGACTGCCCAGACCCACAGGCATCGTGGCATCTTTAGCACAGCACCCAGCACCCAGAACCCACAGGTATCATGGCATCCTTGGCATAGCATCCAGTGCCCACAACTATCATGGCATCCTTAGCACAGCACCCAATGCCCACAGGTATCATGACATCCTTAGCACAGCATCTGGCACCCAGCATGTGTTTTTTTTTTCCTGTACCTGGAACTGGGGAGAGGGCAGCGAATGAGGCTCATGGACTCCCTACCAGTTCCAGGTCCTATTCTTATCTCTGTGAGTGGGAACAAGGCAGTGCCACAAGGCCCTGGGGGACATGGCACTGAAGTTCACTGTGGGTCTTTGTGGAACAGACTTCAGGTTAGGAATGGCGGAGGGGGTAGGATAGTACACATCTTCTCACCCTGGTGACAGTTACCTCAGCTCTTCTCCCTGTCTCTTCTGCTGATGGTGAGTCAGGTTCTGGCCTCTGCCCTCCCCCACAGAGCTAAGCACTGAGTACAAAGGAGGGCTCACATCATCTCTGCTCAGAGTGGCTGGAGCCCACGGTGCAAAGAGAGCTGGCAGTGGTCATCTCTGCCAACTCTGTGGAGCTGGCTCAGATATTCCCCTGGCATGACCAAGGGACAATGCTCTGAATGCCACATTGGTCTGCAGTGCACACCAGGAGCAGCAGGCCCCTATCTGGGCATCTTGCCACTTCCCAGAGAAGGGGCCAGGCAGGCATCATCCAGGGTCGGTGGAGCACAGTACCCACTTGGCCTCTCCCTGCTAGAAGAGCAGGCCTCATCTTACAGGCACCAATTATTACAGGCATGAGGGGGCCACTGCATGGAGCAGTTCTGAGGTACGTGATGACTAAGGACTGGACAGTCCATGCTGTAAGGCAATCCCATTCCCGTCAGCCTTGAAAGCTGTGGTACCAGGGGTCAGGGAGGCCCCTTGAGTTGGTACCTGTCAGTGTATTCCCGAGCTGAGTAGCTGAGAAATTAAGGGCCCCGAGAGGAGGCGGAGGGGTCCAGAGCACAGGAGCTGCAGAGGGGATGGCAGGATCTGAAGATCAAACTTCACGCCATCCCTCCTCTTTCCCTTCTAGATGCACAGCTCTGTTTGCAGCCAGCCCTGCCCGGGCACCCTACCCTGTGCCTTACAGGTTTGTGCCTCCTGCTGCCTTGTGTGGCACGTCTGGTCCTGGTGTCTGCCTGTCCTTGCTGGTGTCATGCTAAGTGTAGGAGGAGCTCAGGAGGGGAGGCCTCCTCCAGGTCAGGCTTGGTTCATCTAGCCTGGAGGTTTCAACACATTCCCTGCCTCCCTGTGGCAGGGATCAAAGCTACAGGTGATGGCCGGCTGGCTCCTCCTGAGGCCTCTCTGATTGGAGTTGGTGGCAGCATCTTGTTTTCTTACATGCTTGTGTGTGCGTTCATGTTCTGAACTCTTTTTAGGATGACTCCAAGCAGATTGGCTTAGATCCACCCAGTGACCCATTTTAACCTTTGTGACCTCTATGAAGACCCCCATCTCCACATGGTCACACTCTGAGGTCCCAGGATAGGGCCTCAACATAGGAAATTTAATAAAACCAACTAGGACCTTAGCAGATGTCAACCGTCTCAGGAGAGGAACATGGCAGACTTCGGGGGCAAAAAAGAGCCTCCTGAGGAAAAGTGAGGGAGAGGCGGTGGTGGTGTGGGTCACTGAAGCTATTCAGGGGAGGACATGAGGCTGAGGGCAGAGGAGCCAGAGGTCTTCTGAGAGGCAGGGACACCTGGTGGAAATATGTTCCTCTTAGATGAGGCGAGCAGGAGGCACGAGAATGGGCATGCGGGGCATTAGACCAGGAGAGGGGGTCTAGAGTGGCCAGGTGCACGGGCCTTACCTATAAGGATGAAAGCCAGGTGTGGGGCATTCAGGGGGTCTCTATGAGGGAAGGGAAGGAGGAGCTAGCAATACAGAAGGGAGGGGAGGAGGACTGTGTAAGGAGGGTTGAGCACTGTCAACAGCAGAGACTGGGAGGAAGCTGGTTATGCAGTGACATCACACATCACCTGGTTCTGACAAAGCTGAGCCTAGGTAAGGGAGGAAGGAGTAGCTGAGATGGCCTGAGGGCCGGGTCAGCAGAGGGGAGGGTGTGACTGCTGGGTGTGGCTGGAGGACTGTCCAAGAAGAGGAACTAAGCATCAATGGATAGCAGAGGTTCCATGCACCATGGAGATCATGGGGTTGCTAGACATGCCCACCTGCCTTCATCCTCAGAGACATGATAACATCACCCCAGCATCTCTTGGGACATTCTGAGCTTTTCGTGATTGTCGGGTTGTGGACACCTTATCTTCACTCATGGCCTGCTGTGTTTATTGTAGCCCTGAGTTATTCTCCCAAGCCTGTGTGTTTGTTCCGAGACTTCCCTCGACTTACAAAAGGGGAAAAATTCCACCTGCCAAGCTCACTGGCATTCCTGCCCGTATCCTGGAGCTGCCTCCAGAAGGTGCCCAACAGCACTGCTCCAGGTCAACCTGTACAACTCTGTTCTAGGAAACCAGGACTTCCTCAGAGAGCATTGTCTCCGTGCCCGCATCCAGCACGTCGGGGTCCCCAAGCCGTGTGATCTATGTAAGTGAGGGCTGTGGAGAGTGCCGTGGGGTGGTGGTGGGGTCATCACCGGGCCAGTTCTGTGGGGACTGCAGTCTGCTGAGGATGGTCACTGTGGGCTCCAAGGATGAGATTGGGCACTATGCTCTTGGGGAAAAATGGGTAGAGAGTTGGAGAGCAACTCCAAACCTGAGGCCCGGACACATCCGTGTGGCCTAGCAAGGCTGCTAGGAATTTGTCCTCAACTGATGGTGATGAGAGGGAAAGCATAGAGCATAGCTGTGGTCATAGCCTGCAGGAGGGCAATGGCTGGTCTCTAGATAGTGAGCCAAGGCCATGTGAAGGAAGGATATGTGGGCCTACAAACCACTATGCAGGTCCACACGTGTTCACAGAAGGCTCCTGCCCAACTCCCCAAGAGAAGGGTGTTGTAAAATGGTGCCAGACAGACCTTGGCTGGCCAAGGGGCCATGTGGCACATGAGAATCAGAGGCCTCAAGGAAGGCAGGAGAAAAATATGCCATGCAGGGTCACTGTGACCTGCAATGTGGAGGGAGAGGGTTCTAGAACCCTGGGAGGACACTTGTGCTGAATCTCAGCCAGTGCCTGTGAGGTCCTGAGTCTGGCTGTGTATCAGAGGCAAGGTGTTTCCTCTTGTGGGCCTTTGAAAGCTCATTTGTAAGTTGGGGTGAATCCAACCCCATTGTCCAGGGTTCCCCATGTGAGGTTCCCAGTATAGCTCTGGGCCTAGAGTAAGGACGAAGAACATGCCAGCTCTCAGTGCCATGGGCCTGCATGCAAGATCAGGGACTGGGGCCCAGCTCTGGAGCCTGGAATCCAAGGCCCTAGCAGGGCAGGGCTTGTGCTTCCTGAGGCCTCTCTCCTTGGTTTGTAGATGGCATCTTCTCTCTGTATCCTCACAGAGCAAGTCTGTGTATCAAAGGCAAGTATCAAGCAGCAGCAATTTTAAATGATCCTTAGAATCATCCATTTATCTGTCTTTATTCCGTTCCCCACTCCTTTCTTTCCTTCCTTGAGACAGGGCTCCAGGTAGCTCACAGTCACCTCAAACTCCTTGTTTAGCCAAGCACAATCTTGACCTTGTGCTCTTCCTGCCTCTACCTCCTGAGCACTGGGATTACAGGTGTCACTATGGCTGGCAAATGCAGTTGCCAGGGATAGAATCCAGGGCTTTGTGCCAGCTAGGCAAGTCCCCCTACAGACTGAGCCATACTCCAGCCCCTGCCTGTTGTTTACACAAAATAACAGTGGCCAGCAGGAAGGGGAACAAGATTTCTCTTCTTATCTCTCTAGCAGAACTCTCCCGCTGGGGCTCTGGAGGCTGTGACCTGTGGTAGCCTTTCTCACAATAAATGTGACTTATTGTTCATCAATGGGCAAAACCACAGTGAACAGTATTTTGGTGCCTCTTTCTGGTGGCAGCCATGGGCATGAGGTGAAAGAACAGTCACCACACTGTGTGTTGTCCTTGGCTGGAGCATATCCATTTGCAGTGTCCTATATGGTCATCTTTAATTTGCTTCATGGAGTATAAAGAAGAAAGCAAAAAGGAAACACACACACACACATACACACACACACAAATAGCCTTCACCAATTAGAAAATTAAACCCACTGTCAGGGCAACCATCCAAGAGCTATTTGGCAACCACTGTTTGCAACAGGCAGCTGCTAGGCTGTTGAGGCCCAGGTTGTACAGGAGCCTGAGGAAAGAGCAGACTTCCCAGGGTCAGGTGGCCTCCTATTCAAGCACTGTGGGCTGGGCGAAGATAGCCAGGGGGACAGGTGAGTTGGGAAGGGCACATCATTCCTGGTTACCTGGAGATTCAGGTTTCTGATATGTCCCACTACAGCCTGCAGGACCCTCTGCAGAGCATTCGAGTGAGATTCAGAAAAGTCCACAAGTGTTTGAAGTACAGTTGATGGCCCAGTAGTGCAGGAGACAGAGGCCGGTGCCACCCAATCTGTGCTGGTGCCTGATTGCTCAGCTTATACAAAATGTGACCAAGCTGGTGGAATCCCGGACAACTCTAGTCCTGACCTGGGGATGTAGGAGAGGGCATGCAGTCCACAGAAGGTCAGCCCTCTGCCAAAGAGAGACTCTGACCTGGACAGTGAGCTGTCCATGAGTGGGAATAGCATGTGCACAGCTCTCAGATGAAGGATGGAAACTCAGGAGCCAAGGGGCAGGACATATAGAATGGGGGCAGAGGAGGCCAAGAGCAACTAATGGTCAGGGAAAGATCCCCTGAGCTCCATTCGTCTGAACACTTAGAACATCCTAATGGGATGGTCCATGGTGATCATAAGCCCTGGCTTAACATTTGACCTCAGATATTTCAAGATCTGCCCTGGGCTCCAGAAGAACGGTCAGAGATGTGAAGCATTAGGCCTTGAGTCTTCTCTGCCAAATGTCCCCAGGGAGTCCTGGAATGAGTCTAGTAGTCAGGAAGTCTTCCTAGAGATGGGTGAGGGCTGCTGGGCTCTGGAGAGCCTGATAGGTTCTGGAAAGACAAATATGTGGGTGGCCTGAGGTAGAAGATGCCTAGGGGTATCAGGAGAGCCACTTGATGCAGCTGTGGTTCGAGGGAGTTGCTAGGATGGGGAGTACCAATGGGGGGGGAAGGGTTCTAGAATCATTCAGCTGCCATGCCTTCCTTGGTGAGTGGCTCTGGGAAAATTATCCAGCCTCTCTGAGCTTTGGACTCTCTTGTAAGTGGGAGCACTGTGAGTGTCCCCACCACAGGGAGCTGTGACTTTCTGTCACGGATGCAGCTCAGTGTCCGCTGTGGCAGTTGAGGCTTTGTCTCGGAATCCCAGCAGAGGAGACCTGGCAAAGACTGATGCAGAAATTAAACCTGAGCAGGGAGGGACCAGCCCAGAGCCAGGCTGGGGACTGGAGAGAGTGGAGGTGCTCCTAGAGCTAGAGCAGATCCGTGGGATGATACAGAGAGCATGGGCACAGTGGGACACTGTCCGAGATGGCAGGGAGGAATAAGCAGGCACAACAGCAGCCACGTGAACCTCATCTGAGCCAGCATGGCGGCTCACAGCATCTCACAGTCAGTGAACACGTGTGGGCCATGTCCCAGCACCCTGTCAAATGCTGAGCAGACATCTTGCTGCCATTTCTGTACTTGCTCAAAACTGCTAAGAAGAGGGGGAGAGAATTAGAATGAGTGCAGATGTGGTCACGTGTGCTCATTTGGTGTGGACAGAGTGAGTTATGCTAGTGTATGTGTCACACACATATGTGTGCAAGTTTGTGGGAGTCAGTCCTGGTGTGCAAGTAGGTATGCCAATATATGGATGTGTTGTGAACCAGCAGGTGTGTGTTATCCTGTGGGAGTGGGTATAGTTGGTGTTGTGCATCCCCTCATCACCTTGGAAAAGGCACATTCCCTGTGTGTCCTGATGTGTGCAGGCATACCTGTGTGTGCATTGATGTCAGCAGTGGATTGTGTGCATGTACATCTGTGATATATGTTCATGCTGTATACCTGTAACCGTGGGTGGTTTTAGGCCATAGCCTGAGTCTCCTTGTCAGGCACATTATGGGTCCATCAACACATTATGGGCATAATGAACAACCTCAGTGTCTGATCCCAAGGCTATTCCTGTGATCAGGTCCTGGGCCTTGCATCCTTGTCCCACCTTTCCTGGGGGCTGGGTATGCTCAGACCTTGCTGGAGCCCTGTAAACCCAGACCATCGTCACTGCTGGCTGTGAAGTCACTGTCCTGGCCTGTGATATCAGTGTCCGCTCCTCTGCTCTCTCTTCCATCAGGCGAAGCTTGGCGATGAGATCCTGGACTACAGGGACTTGGCTGCTCTTCCCAAAAACAAAGCGATCTATAACATTGACCGGCCTGACATGATCTCCTATTCACCCTACATTAGCCACTCGGCCACTGGGGACAGGCAGAGCTATGGCGAGGTATGGATCTTCACCATGTGTTGCATGCTTCCCCCGATGCTGGCTCTTGTGGATAGAGGTTAGTCATGGCCACCGCTCTCAGCTTCTTTGTCCCCAGATAACATGCCCGTCTTATTTAAGGCACTCCTACCTAACCACGTCCCCTCAAGGAAGTGAGGCTGAGAGTGAATTGGAGGTGAGCAGAGCTGGGGTAAGCACACTCTGAAAATGTCTGCGCTTTCCTGGCTACTGAGGGTTTTCATGACACATGAAGTATATATCATTTTCCCTCTCTGGACCATATGGGCTTGAGCCCACATTCCCAGGCTAGCTCTTCTTCTGTGGGTTCCTTGAGTCCATCTCTAGGCTGGTTGAACAATGTGGGTCATGATTCCCAGTGTTGCCAAAAGTAGACAGCGTCTATTGGTGATGTCTGAAAGTAGGCAACATCTATTGGTGATGTCTGAAAATAGGCAGCAACTATTAGTGATATCTGAAAATAGACAGCATCTAGTGGTAATGTCTGAAAGTAGGCAGCATCTATTGGTGATGTCTGAAAGTAGGCAGTATCTAGTAGTGATGTCTGAATAGACAGTATCAATTGGTGATGTCTTATTTAGGCTGCCTGTTTCCATTGAGCACTGCAGCTCTTACTGAGTCTCACATTCCTTCTGTTAGGAGGTCTTAGTGTGTTTTTGGCTGTGTGTGGAGCTCAGAACAGATGCCCACTTGGGGCAGAAAAATGGTTATTCCTAATACGTGCTCCTTTGACTCCTTTCTGTGGCTTCAGCAAGGCCTCGCAGAGAGTGAAAGCCAAGACCTGGGGCATTGTACATACCTCGTAGTGTTGAGTTGCCCAGCTTGGCCCTGCATAGGTCATAGCTTCCAGACAAGCCTGCAGGCTCTGAGGGCCACTCAGAGACCGAGAAGAACAAAGGGACTGGCAGGTGGCCATCCTGGTGTGCATGCCTGAGGAGGGGTTTCACCAGCCTTATGGCTACTGTACCCACCGTGTGCCTGAGCTGGGTGTGGACGTCACCATCCCCCATCTAGCCTTTGGGCAGCAGGGAACTGAAGAGGCTCAGAGAGCAAGCAACTTGTCTGTGTCCCTCTGAGATCCAAAGCTTTTCTCCCCTACAGACCATGCAATGATTGTTTCCTTGGCTGATCCTCAGGGACATGGAAGTCAGGCCACGGAGCTGGGTTCAAGTCCCACTGTGGTCAGCTTCAGGATGCCACCAGGGCTCTCCCTGAGTGGAGCATTGGCATTCCTGCACTGGCTTCAGGAAGTCCTGGTGGGAAGGGCTTTATTGGGCAGTGGTGATATACAGGACCACAGACTGTTGACAGCCTTGTCCTATATCCATGGGTCACACAGTGTTGCCGCTTGTGGGTGTCATAGAGTTGTGGACACCATCTGGAGATCTCTGAGGTTTCTTTCAGCATCTGAGACCACATAGCAAGATCCATGTGACCCACAGATAGTCCTGACTTAAGAGTCTGTCCCTCAGAGTTCAGTGGGACAGCCTGGGAGAGTCTTTATATGATTCAGGAGTTACCCTCTCCAGTATCTGCTTGGCCATAAGCTTTTACCTTCTGCCTATACTGCCTGTGAGACCTGCTTCAGCAGAGGTCAGAACCAGGCTGTCCTGGGGAAGGAAGGGGTGTTCCCACTAAAATGCCACTTCCTCCTGAGGCCCAGGATGGTACGTGGTGGGGAAACATAACATAGAAAACCTCAGGCTCTCGTGTGTACATTATATACAGAGTATCCAATGGCTTTATTATGGCCTCACTGCCTCATCCTCTGGACCCTTCTAAAGAGCAGAGTTTTCATTTCTGTCCCTGTATCCGGCCCAGCCCTTGGGAATTATTTTTCCCAGTTGTACCTAAGAAAACCATGGCCAAGTGAGGCTCAGCTAGGGCTCACAGGGCCCAGGTAAGAAGAGCCACCCTTCTAGTGGAGGAGCCATTGGCTAGAAACATAAGGACTGGCGCATCCTCTCTGAGCCTCTGTCTCCCTGCTCCCTCCCAGCCCATGGCCCCAGTCACCCTCTTTCTGCTGTCCCCCACCCATCTGTCCTCTCCAGAGAAAATAAAAGAGTCGAGCCCAGTGGGTATTACCATAGTGGTCCCTGAACCACCAGCTGCTTTGTGTTTTGAACTCGTGGTCTCTGGAGAATAAGGATGGGATCAGGTGGGCTGAGTAGAGGGAGGCACTGGGCGAAGCAGCACCAAGCCATCTCTTGTGGTGGGGCTCTTTCTTAGCTAGAGTCTCAGGTTACTGAATGTGGGTGCCTGTGTTGCCTATGTTTACCAAACAGCCCTCTTACCCCCAAAGCAACCCCTGGCACAGCGCACTAACAGACGGCTCTGTTGTGTTCACAGTCGCCTCAGTTGCTCTCACCAACGCCGACTGAGGTAACCACCACCTATGCCTGCGCCCCGTGTGCTCATGGTGCTACCAACTGCGGGGGTTATAGAGATGACCAGCATGGCACCCTGAGGGCCACAGGGCCCTAGCCACGCCTCACTGGGGGCCCCCTGCTGGTTGTTTTTATAATCGCATCTCATCTGCATGCTCCCCCTTGTGTGTGCAGACAGGTCTTTACCGACACAGGGGATGTGGTATTGCCTGGCAGCTCCTGGCCTGGGTCATGACTTCCTTGGGTGAGCTGAGGTCCACTTCTTGCCACCCCCCAACTAGATATACAGGAAGTTCCAGGACCTTGTGGCTGAGCACTCGCTGAGAGCTATGCTGTCCAATAGGCTCAATAGCACTGCAGGGCTTCTTTTTGCCTCAGAAGCAGTGGGGCAGATTGTGCCTCTCAGACCCTCAGCCATGTGACAGAGTCCATGGGGAGGGCATAGCGGCACAGCACGCTTTTGAGTCCTCTCTCTGTACTGGACACGGCTACCATCACTTTATACCTAATTCCTTTAGCCCAGAACATCACCCAGAGATAGCTTCGGGGAGTTCCCCGTCTTACCAATGGGGAAACTGGGGCCCAGATGTCAAGTAACTGAGCTATTTTTTCCTACCCTCCCTATCCTTGGGGAGTGTCCCATTCCAGCCCACAGAGCTGATCCCAAGAGTGAGATCAGCTTTTTCCTTGTCACCTCAGACTGAGGAATGCTTTTTACCTCTTGTAGCTTTAGAAGCAGGATCTACCTGTCCCTGCCTGTCCCTCCACGACCTCCTCAGCCTGTCTTCTTAGAAACCATACCTGGGGCATTGTGGGGACCCTGGTGCTGTGGGGTGTCTGGGGTTGAGATGAGGCTAGGAGGACTGGCATGACCCAGGCCACCAGACTTCATTGCCGAGGGATGGACAGTCTGATCCTCAAACCATGGTGCCATGCCATCTCATGCTGCTGTCGCCTGCTCTGGCTGCTCTCAGAAGCTCCTGTTCCTGCTAAGATAGGGGCTGTGTCCTCAGCACTTGTGGGCCTTGTTGTCTGGCTACTGAGCCCTGGAGGGCACCTTCCCACCTCAGAAGGTGCCCCAGAACATCTAGCGCCTCCCTCACATGTGGGGAGCATTTCAGTGTGTTCCTCAAACAGCTCCAAGAATCCAGGGTTCTGGGGATGGGTAAGAGGGAGGGAATGGGGCAGGGAGAATGCAGGTAGGGTCAGATGGACAAGAAGGGTGGATGTCTAGTGGTCCCAGGGTCAGGCCATGGGGCTTGTTATGGCTCAGATCTACCTCGCTGTCCGGATGTGCTCTGTCTGTGCTCTGAGACCCTGTTTTAGGGCTGCGTTGTTTCTGCCCTTGGGATCTAGAGGGGTATACAGAATACAGTGGGGTAGATGAAAGGCGGGCAGTGCTTCTGACCCATCTCACACTGTCTCCACCCAGGGGGATCAGGATGATCGGTCCTACAAGCAGTGCCGGACCTCCAGCCCCAGCTCTGCTGGCTCTGTCAGCCTCGGGCACTACACCCCAACATCACGGTCACCCCAGCACTACAGTCGCCCAGGTATTTATCTCCACCCTGCTTCCCTTGACCCCCGATGAGGCTGTACTTCTCAATGAGTTTGCAGATAGAAAGTAGCTGCTTTATTCATTGAGAAAATTCATTGGCAAAGTTGGGGGTGGCGGGAGCTGGTGAGTGGTTAATGGAGAGTCACTTAGCCATAAGGAAAAGGATTGCCTTATGCCTAGGAGCATGTAGCCATGAGACATCTGGTCACCCTGGGGCTGGAGAAGCTGTCTAAATCCACAATGCACATCCCGAGAAGCATACTGCCCCAAGGCCCACACAGAACAACCAGAGTGGGGCTCTGGGGGTGGTAGTAACAGAACACTCAGAATGTGGAATATTCAGCACATGAGGCGGGACACCGAGTCACAGCCTGTTGTGAGCCCATAGGAGTTTGGAAGGACTTGGGCTGAGGAGTCAAAGTCAGTGGCTACAACACCACCCAGGCAGGATGTCTAATGCTGTACCTATCACCCGCTAACCCTGCAGACAGCCATCCTAATAAAGAAGCTGGCAAAAGGCCTCTATGTCCTTCCAAGCTGGGACAGAGCCCTGTGCAGGGCCTCCGATCCTGTTGCCTCATTCCCCCCCACCCCACCCCTCAGTTTGCATCGTCTTCCTCAGCTTTGAGCTGGCATGTGAAAGCCACAGGGGCCATGCACAAAAGCGATGCCTTTTGGAGGGATTTTTCCAGCCTGCTTCTTCCCTTTCTAGCCGTGCATGACCCATTTTCATACCTATGGGCCATAGCTCTTATTTTTGAAAACTTGGTGGAAAAATCAACTTAATTGTTTGCGATCATTTTCATTGGTTCCTCTCTATACACCTAGTCTTCCTGCTTAGCAAGTGTGAAGAATGAGGGTGAGTGCGTGTGTATGGGAGAGTAAGTGAGTGAGTGAGTGTCTGAGTGACTGGGCTGGTGGATAAATGCGTGAATGAGAATGAGTCAATGAATGAGTGAGTGAGTGAGTGAATGAATGAGTGAGTGAGTGTCTGAATGAGTGGGTTATGGATGAGCAACTGAGTGAGGGAATGAGCGAGTGAGTTAATGGGTTAGTCAGTGAGTGAATGAGTGAGTAAATGATGATAAGTGTGTGTATAAGTGAGAGAATTGAGTGACTGAGTGAGTGAATTAGTGAGTGAGTGAATGGATGAATGAGTAAATGAATGGAGATGTGTGAGTGAGTGAGAAAATGAACGGATAGTGGGTGTGTGGCTAGAAGTGACTTTCTTGAGCCCTTCCCCTAAGGCTCCTTGTGACTTGACCTCTGACTTCGCATCCCCAAGAGAGCCTGCCTAACTGCTGAGTGCTTGGTCAGGGGTAAAGTCTACAGAGCCAAGCTTTCTATCTGAACTGGCAAGTGCCATGAGGATGCTGGTGACAGATCACTCCCTGACCTCTGGAAGCTGCCCTCCCATTGTCCTTGATCTCAAGGACACCCCAAAGTGAGCCACAGGCAGGACCAGAGGCTGTGTCCCAAGCCCTGGCTGCCACCCTGTGTCCCAGAGGCAGCATCTCCTGACCCCACCTGGAGGAGAATGGCCCACAGGTGCTCCAGGAGAGCAGAGGGACAATGTCCCTGGCCAAGTGGGGACTAGGACAAGTTGGTGGCTCTGGGGTGGAGGAGCCCAGGGTTACTGACTGCTCTCTGTTGCCCGCAGCTGGTACTGTGAGTGTTGGTACCAGTAGCTGTCTGTCCCTGTCCCAACACCCAAGCCCTACATCCGTGTTCAGACATCATTACATCCCCTACTTCCGAGGTAAGGCGTGCAGTGCGCAGCGGGGGGTGCTCGTCCCATGTCTCAGCATGGCTTCCGAGCCCTGTGTCTCATGCCTGTGTTCTTCCTGTGTTGTGTGTGTCTGGCTCTATTTCGTCAGTGTGTCCATGTTCCTGGAAGGAGAGCAGGGTTGATTTGTCACTGAAAGTGCAGCTGGAGAGAGCATGTCAATGAACTCCTTGCTCCACACTTAGGGCCCCACTGGAGTCATTGCACACGTTTCCCCATCAACCCTTTGTGGTGGGGTGCATCGGATAGCGTCAGCCTTCAGGAGCAGGAGCTGAGGTGTGAGAGGTGGTGATGTCCACAGCCTCAGACCCCTGGCGGCTAACCCAGGACTCAACCCAGGGGGCTCTAACCCCAGGCTCTTTCCAGGATGCAGAACCAGCCATGATCCATGTTCTGTAGACCCATATATGTGACTTCCATGGGGAGAGTGGACACCCTTGTATTTTCCTCCATGCTAAGAACTGAGTTATGTAGACCCCAAGTTCACATATTGATGGGCAAACCTCCATGTAGCAGTGTCTGAAGGAACACAGTGAAAGCAGCAGTAGAGGTGGAGTGAGGTCACAAGGTGGGACTCTCATCTGCTGGGACTGATGGCCTTGTAAGAAGGGGGCCCTGGGCATTGCCCACACATTTAAAATCAGTGAAGAGACTGTCAACAAGCCAGGATGAAATACCCCCAAAATAAAACAAACAATAACAACGCCAAAACTCACTCCTGGGCTTTGATCGTGACTCCCGAAGTGTGAGAAACGAGAGACTGAAATGGATGTAGACCCTGAACTGTGAGTTTTGTTACACAGCCCAGCTGATAAAGGCACCAGCAAATGACATCTGGGGACTTAGAAAACATAGCAATGATTTTCTCAAGAGTACCTGGGCGATATATTAAGTTCCCTGTCTCTCACAGCCATACAGTGGCACCCAAGGAAAGCTCTATCCCACAGGGTGCAGGAGCAGCTGACAGCTAGCTCCTGTCATTAGCAGTCAGTAAACAGCCCATTCTCCTTCACCTTATTCTCACCCCAGCCCTGCTCTTGGCCCACTGAGAAGAGCCCTTGGCACTATCATGTCTTCGTGCCCCTTCATGGGCTCTCCACGCATCCCAGTCTCTAGCAGGGTTTGAATCTTTGGTGAAGATGTACAGCCCCAGATGGCACAATCCTAGAGCAGCAGAGTAGCTTCTGGGGCCTTGATACACACGTGTCATATGTCTGTGGGAGTCTCAGAGTAAGGGGTGCTCCTGGGACCTGGAGAGAGCCTGACTGCTCTGGGGAGTCAGACAGGCCCCATAGTCTCATGTCTTTCTTCCCTTTGCTCAATGGCGCTGGACACGGTTTTCCTCCCATCTGTGGGGCCCTGCCTTTGGTAGGTCCGTTATACATCTGGATCCCTGGTCAGACTGTGACCAAAGACAAGGGAACATGCTAGACGTTGGCCATTGCTGCTCCTCTTCTTACTGGGGTGAAACAGGAACCCACAACTCTGTCCTCAGATTGACTTCCATGGGAGGCTGTGACCTTGGGCTCTCCAGTATCTTTCCAGAACATTCCTTGAGGAGATAGATGAGTTACAGACCCCGAGATCTTCATGGGGGAGCATCCTGTTCCTAGCCTCTGGGCACCTAGCTTATTCCTGTCCACAGGACACAGCCACAGGTGTGGCATCTGCCCAGGCTGTGGAGACTTCCTTCCCCCATAGGTGCTCTGAGTATTTGGGACACAGTAGAGACGCCTCACTGTCCGATGCTGGGTGAGGGCCCCGGGCAGACATGTCTTCCTGTGCCAGCACTATCCTGACCGACCCTCTTTCCACTCGATCTTTCCGTCATCCCCTTCTGCCGGGCCTCAGTGCCTAGGGCCTCCCTGCCCCAGACCTGCAGTCAGTGAAAGTTATCGGTGCATTAGTGGGGATTTCAGGCCTTGGTTGGGGTGGCATAAGGTTTAAACCTGACTCTTGCTTGATAAGGGACAGGCTGTAAGGACAGGAGATGTAGGTTGACAAGGGGACACATGCTGCTGGTGCCACTTTTCTGGGAGCTGACAGGAAGCACTTCCACAGCCCGAGTGGCGTGCAAAGGAAGGGAGGCAGAAGAACTTAGGGGCAGAGCCTCAGGCCAAAACCCCAGCATTCACTATGCCCAGTAGGCGTTTCTCGTTTTGCTAAAGGTTCCCTCCTTCAGCTCTAAAACAGGTCCCTAAACTTTGGTCCCTCAACCTCAGGATGTGTGGTAGATGCCTCAAGGAGACTCCAGGTAGAAACTGCACATGCCTTGGCCATGGTCCTCAAAAGGCCCTGACACATAGTTGTGAACCAGTCTTGCTCTGATGTGACTTTGGGAAAGTTCAGCCAAAGACAATGGCAGCATCTTGGCCATAACCAACTGTAACATCTTCAGGGCCAGAGCCAACTATAATGGCATTCAGGCTAGAGTCAGATGCAACATCTTTAAGGCCAGAGTCAACTGCAACCATAGCAACCATAGTTGGAGCAAGAAAATAAATGATGAGTCTTTGGGCTCATAGATGACGCAATGTCCACAAATCTATACTGAAATAAGAGCATGGGGGACGAGTTCTGCACAGAATTTGTGGAGGTAGACAGGACTCCCTCCACTTAGCCGAGTGCAGACTAAGATCTTGAACTACATCACTCCCAGGCAAGGCCCTTAGCTCCAGCTCCAGGTTTTGCAGACAGCAAGTGCCCTGGGGGAGATGTGACAAGGATGACATGCCACCTCTGTGCTTTCCCCCTAAATCTATAACCCCTCTTTTTCTCTGTCCCAGGTGAGGGACATTCTGTAGCACCTTCCCCCGCCAGTGTTCTAGGAAGTCAGGATCTGTGACAAGGGATGCTGGTCACAGCTGGGAGAAGTCAAGGTGTGACTATGGGTATAGTGTGATGACCTAGGCTGGTGCTGAGACAGAAAAGATCTCAAGTAAAAGTGGGTGAAACTCAAGGTATAGTTAACATGAGATAGTGGTTCCAGATCCTGGAGGGGTGGCGTCTTCTAGAACCATCTAAAACCATTCCAAAGTAAAACATTGACTTAAAGGGCTGGAGAGATGGCTCAGCAGTTAAGAGCACTGACTGCTCTTCCAGAGGTCCTGAGTTCAATTCCCAGCAGCCACGTGGTGGCTCACCACCACCTGTAATGAGATCTGGTGCCCTCTTCTGGCCTGCAGGCATACATGCAGACAGAACACTGCATACATAATAAATAAATATTTAAAAAAAACAACAAAACATTGACTTGAACCTGGGCTGCCCAGTCCTGTAACAAGCCCCTTCCATGGGAGGTGTCAGAAACACCCTGGATATGAAACCTCTGGACAAAAGAGCCTCCATGCCTGTCCTTGGGTGACATCAGGGTCCTGGGGACCTCATCACAGATCTAGCGGGAAAGTTGGTTGCCCACCTCACAAGCATAGTTCCTTGCCCGTCTCAGGAGGTGACAGCGATGGTGCCCACTGTGTGGACTGACATGGCCATGCCATGAAAGCACACAGCCGAGCTCTGTGGGCAGGTCTGTGGGGGTGAGGTCAGCAGGATGTTTTCTCAGCTACACAAGAGAGGCAAGCATGCTTGCGGAAAAGAGAAAGGCCTGGGTGGCCTGGGCCTCCTGAGGGTTTTGTCAGCCAGGCAGATCCTGAGTCTGAACCAGGAAGGTCTAGACAGTATGGAGCCTGGGAAGAGCCTTGCAGGTCAGGCAAGGGGCAGGAAAGATTGGTGGTAGTGTCCCAGGCAGAGACCGAAGTGGCTGGTGTTGAAGGCTCCTTTAGTAAATGTGACAGGGTCCTTGTGGATCATCAAGGCTACCACACTGTGCCTCAGCTCCCTTGGTCTTGACCTCTCTGATCCACTGAGAAACTATAGCCCCCCCCTTTCAGTGAGTGCACCCATGTGTAGGAACCTCACTTATCATTTCAGGGAACATCACACTATATAAAGCTCCGGAGAGGACAGAAATGTTGGACCATTTTAGAATCCTCCATCGGCTGGGCGAGGGTAACAGAAATGACCATGAAGTCTAGATGGAAGAAAGAAAGGCCTGGTCATGTGAGGTTCTAGGCTCAACAAGGCCAAGCCACAGAGGCTCGGCCCAGGGATGACAGCCAGTAGGGACAGTCTTCAGCCAGGGTGGATGGCTTACAGTTGTGTTTTCAAAGCCACCGTGTTTGTCATAACTTAAGTGACACATGGAGTCATGGCGTCATGCATAGGAAACTATGGTTCCCATCTTCCTGGGGTGAGACCCTTGCTACTGCTAGGAGGAACAGAAGCTCGGTGGATGCAACCAGACAGAAGGCTCCATACAGTTCTAGGACAAAATCTTTGAGTTCTCCAAAGCCCCATTGGTGCTTGCAGGTGAATTCAGTGGCCACGCTCAGGCAGGAGAAGACGCCCAGAGTAGGAATCACTAGTCTCCTTTGGTGGCCACTTACCGGGCCCTCCTCCAGCCAGGCCCTCCCTGCCTGCCTGTGATGCTCCTGCTGTTTCCAGTCTACTCAGGCCTGGCTTCTGTCCCATTGTTTTAGGGTCCAGCTGCTTGATCTTGCCATTCAAAGGCATGGTTCTCGAATCTAGAGAGCCCTTTCCTAGCCAGGTGATCAGCTACAGCCCTGCAGAGTTTCCCACGTCTAAAGGAAGGGAACATTTGTGCCGTGGGGTGTCCTGCTGTGAGCCGTGCTCCTCATCACATGTCCAGTGCCACTGTGTTCTATCCATCGCATCCTGCATTGGCGGGAGGTGGGGCATCTACTCAGGTGTCTGATGGGTGATTTGATCATCTGGCCTCCTTCACAAAACACGAAACATAGCTCCTGCTGAAGCAGAACTTGGAGGCAGCAGAGTACCCTGATGCTCATTTTGCTTGCCAGAAATAGCCTGTATCTAGGACTGTGGAAGTTGATGGATGTTGACACCCAGTTTCCTACATGGGCAAAGTGTTTGTAAGGGATGCTTTTTAACCCATTTCTACACCTTAGTCCTTTTCTCATTGTTAATTGGTGGAATCTCAAAGCAGTCAGGACCTTCCTGCATAAGCTACATCAGGGAGGCAGGAACTGTAAGCCTGGGGATCCTGGGCTCTGCCCACCACCCACACACTAACACGCATTTGGCCCTGCAATCACTGCCCCTTTGTCCCTTCCACCCCCTGGGGCCAGGTACACTGCAGATTGGAACAGAAGTCATAGAACCCAGGCTGGAAGACTCAGGTGTGGGCTTCCTTCAGGCAGGAGAGGGGGTTCACTGCAGACCAGCTCTTTTTGCCTGAAACCGTCTGCTTTGCTTTCTTGCCCCTCATCTTCTGCCTCTGCTCTTCCGTCTGGAGGCAGCGAAAGTGGCCGTAGCACCCCAAGTCTCTCGGTGCTCTCCGACAGCAGGCCACCTTCCTCTACCTATCAGCAGGCGCCGCGCCACTTCCACATCCCAGGTAGGTCCCTGTGTGCTTGTTGGTTCCTCATGTGCCATTGTGGCCACACCAAAGTTGTCAGAGCTTCCCCAAACACCAAGCTTCCTTAAAAGTTACTTGGTGGAGTAGGGTATAGTGGTGCATACCAGTTGTTCTGCACTGAGAAGGCAGAGGCAGGAGCAGCAACAAGTTCAAGGCCAACCTGAACTAGAAAACAAGATTCTGCCTGGTGGTGGTACACACCTTTAATCCCAGCACTCGGGAGTGGTGGATCTCTCTGAGTTCTAGGCAAGCCTGGTCTACAAACTGTGTTCTAGGACAGCCAGGGCTGTTATACAGAGAAATCCTGTCTTGAAAAGTAGCTCAGATGTGATCAAACCTGATTCTCTGAATGTGGCTGCCAATGGGGGCAGACTGAGAAGCCATCAGTAATGGCACTGGGACCTGTCTCTTCTGCACATATTGGTTTTGGGACCCTAGTCTATTTGGATGCACACCTTCCTAGGCTGGGATGGAGTGGGGAGGGCCTTGGACTCTCCACAGGGCAGGATGCCCTGCCCTCTTGTAAGGATGGAGGGAGAGGGAGGAGGGTTAGGGAGGAGTGGGAGGAGAAAGGGAGAAGGGGAGGAAGTGTAAATTTTTGAATGGAAAAATAAAAAAAAAGAAAAGTAGCTCAGTGGTTAAGAGCTTTGCCTGCTCTTCCAAAGGTCCTGAGTTCAATTCCCAACAACCATATGGTGGCTCACAACCATCTGTAATGAGATTTGGTGCCCTCTTCTGGCCTGTAGGCAGACATGCAAGCAAAACACTGTAATAAATAAATTAGTCTTTTTTAAAAAAAAAGGAAAATGTGGTACATTTACACAATGGAGTACTACACAACAGAAAAAAATAACGACAGCTTGAATTTTGCAGGAAAATGGATGGAAATAGAAAATATTATTTTGAATGAGGTAACCCAGACACGGAAAGACAATTATCACATGTACTAACTCATAGGTGGTTTTTAAACATAAAGCATAGAAAACCAGCCTACAAACCACAATCCCAGAGAACTTAGACAACAATGAGGACACTAAGAGAGACTTACATAGATCTAATCTACATGGGAAGTAGAAAAAGACAAGATCTCCTGAGTAAATTGGGAGCATGGGAACCTTGGGGAAGGGCTGAAGGGGGAGGGGAGAGGCAGGGAGGGGAGCAGAGAAAAATGTAGAGCTCAGTAAAAATCAATAAAATAAAAAATAATAATCAAAACAAGATTCTATCCCCAAACAATACAAAATCCTAATGCAATGGGTTTGCATGTCTCCTCAAACTGACATGTTTGGGTTTTTCTCCAAGTCTCACAAATACTGAGAAAATGTTTTTTTGTTCTGGATCAAGGTGGAGAAAAGGGGCTCCCCCAGCACCCCCTGTGACCCAAGGTTCTTGCTTCTGCTCTCCCTGTCCACCTCTCTCCTTGTCCCCTTCCCATATGGGGTGGTGTCTAGAGTAGGGGATGCTTGGTGGAGGTGTGGGGCTTCAGCCTAGCCTACTTTCTGTTACTGAACTTTGCGGGGGATTCCAGGCTGGGTGAGCCAGGAGCTGACAGAAGCCATGGGGTGGAGAGCATTGCAGCTGCTTCCCTGCTTCCCCTCACGTTCTTTCCTTCTCTTTCCTTCTTCTTCCCAGACACTGGCGTAAAAGATAACATCTATAGGAAACCCCCTATCTACAAACAGCACGGTATGGTTGGTCTGTCGGGCTCTGCTGCCGTGCTTCGCCTGCATGCCTGTTGCACCCTCTTGCTTCTGAATGCTCCCTTTGCTGTGTCCTGGTCTGAGGCTTGGGGAGGCCCTGCTGGCTGAACGTTAAAGGCACATTCACTAGTAGGCTCCTGGGAGGTGGCTTTTTACAGAAGAGGAGACATGTGGAGAGGCATGGCACCTGGGGTGGGGGTGTGGCTGCTAGAACTGAGAACCTTTATTTTGTGTTTTTGATGCTACTATAAGGGCCCCAGTCGAGATGGTGAGGAGCTGGGGGGGCTTTTCACCCATGCTGTGACTCTTTGAAAAATAGTGACTTGGAACCAGAGGCAATTTAGGGAGGCTTTAGGTCCCATCTTTTGGGAATATCTGTGACAGGAGAGGATGCCTTGCCCTCAGCTGATGGGGTTCCTTGCATTGTGTAGGAGCTAGAGATGGTTGGTAGCAAGGGTATCTCTATCCCTCGGACCCCCACATCTTCTCCACATGATCCTACCTGGGACAGAAGTGCAAGGAAGAGGTTGCTTGGGCCGTGGATTGGGATTTCTAAGTGAGTGGGGCAGTCACCTCAGCACCATGAGCCTCAGTTTCCTCATCTGCAAACTACTTTCCCACTATGTCTTCCACCTTCTCACCGCCATTCCTGCCCCTTTGCCCCCTCATGCCTATGGGGTTGGTATGAGTTGCTCACAGAACCATGAGGGTGGAGACAGTTCTAAACTGTAAAGGGCTACACATGGCGTGGGGACTGTTATGCCATCACTAAGATGGGAGGGAAGAGAGATTCCCGCATGGACAGTTCTTTTTCAGATGTGGCCAAGGAAAGCACCCCCTTCCCATACTGGCAAGTGGTAGGCAGCTTATTGGAGGTCTACTGTGTTGGGTTTTATTCCTCAGTGTGGAGAGAGGCCCTGTGCTCTCTGTCTTTCCTCCTCCTCGCAGAGGGAAAGAAGGAAACTGAAATCCTGGTTTCCAGAATCCAAGCAGAGAGCACACATCTCCCCAAGAGATGGATGGGGACAGTTAGACTATAACACCTTTTACCAAGAAGAGAACCCTAGTCTTAAAAGTGGGGAAACAGGCCCAACCAAAGAAAGGAGCACCCATTAGGTGACCCCTGCAGCACTATGCTGGACAGCCTTGGAGGAGGACCATGGGTTCTGTACCACCCAGAGCCCAGGAAAAAGATTGACTTATGGGGCCTTGATTAACCACTGCTACCTCTGTATTGCCACTAGGAAGCTTAACTGTGTGGTTAAGACCCATGGTCCAGGCAGAGTTGGCCTCAGCACCTCACCTTAGAAAGTCACTTTATGTAATTGACCAACTGTGTCTGATAGGATCAGACTGAGTCAGAGTGTTAGGGTTCAAATCTTTTACCTGAGCCCCTGGGGGAGATCAGGTTCCCAGTTCCCAGGCACCAGCCTTGTCGTCTAGACATAAGACACCTGTCTGCAGGCAACTCCAGTGTGAAGGAACTGCGCAGTTAGTTACCCAAGTCTGGGATTCTGTACGTTGATTTTGTAAAGAAGCAGATCTTAGCATGCACCACCTTGGCCAGGCTTTTGGCAATGCAAACTCACGCTAGGAATGCAGTGAGCTGCACAAACACAAGTGACTAGAGAGCTTTAGCAGTACAGAAGCTCCTTAAGACCCCTGGGAAATACAGATGTGCAGGGGTGCCTTTGGTTTCCAGTTCATGCACTGAAACCATTGGTATTCACAAGGCCTCCCTACCCCTGATTACAGGTAGGACATGTGCATGCATGCCCTGTGCATGCATGCCTGTGTACGTGTGTGTGTGCGTGCGTGTGCTTGCCCACCAAGTGCTTGCTCCATCAAGGCAACTTGACCTCAAGCCTTCCCCGAGGAGCTCTGGGGCCCGATCTAGGCATGAGCAGCAGTGATTTAATCCTCACTCTAGCTAGAAACAGCCCCTGGGAGATGACAGTGAATCACAAGACTGTTCCATTAGCTTAAGATCCTATATTTAACATGTTGCAAGCAGCTAAGCCTTTCCCTAGATGCATTTGCTCACAGCGTTCAACTCTGAAGTCACTGGACATGGTCACTGCTGATTATAGTAGTGTTCTTCTGATGCCCGAGTCTCATTCCTGCTGAGAGCCATAAGGATAGCTGGGACTCTGTGCCCACTGGGTGGCGGTGACACTTAGGGTGGAAAGCACCTAAGTGCTTGAGTCTATGAAGCACTCATGAATGTGCAGCTGACTTCTGACCCAATCAGCTGCAGTTGTCCTTTTTTTTTTTGGCATATTGGGGACTGACTGTATTTCTATAACAGTTAAGTTCTACCTGCTTAGTATTTACTGGTATTATTTATTTTTTTAAAGATTTATTTATTATCTATACAATGTTCTGCCTGCATGTGTCCCTGCAGGCCAGAAGTTGGCATCAGATTTTATTACAAGTGGTTGTGAGCCACCATGTGGTTGCTGGGAATTGAACTCAGGACCTCTGGAAGAACAATCAGTGCTCTTAGCCACTGAGCCATCTCTCCAGCCCCCTATTTACTGGTTTTAAAGAGGAAGAGAAGAGATGAAGAAAAGTAGGACGTGATGAAAAATGGAGTAAACAGGGGCAAAAGATAAGGAGCTTCCCCATACCACCAGGCATTGCAAGGATCAGCTTGTAGTGCCTGTCAGCCAGGAGGAGGCATAGGGTCTTGGCAGCTGCTTGAGACAGAAGCTTCAGGATGGTCTGCAGCTCAAGAGAAGCTGTGGACTGCTTGTGTTGCCATGTGAAAGTGGAATCTCATGCCTGCAAGCACACATACCTACCTGCAAATGCGTGTGCACACACATACACTTGCATGCACACTTGCCTGCACACACATACGCCTGTATTCATACATGCCTGTACACACACACACACTTATACACACTTGCATGTAAATTCACCTACACTCACATACACACCTGTGTGCACACATGTACCTGCATCCACACAGCTACTTAGCAGAGAGAAATGCTTCCTTCCTCAGGGTTCATTTCCTCCAGAAAACTGGGATTAGGCCGTGTGCCTTAGAGCTTTCAGGCAGTTTCTGAAAATGGCAGAGCTGCTTGAGCCGAAGGGGCTCTCCGGAGGCGGTCTCTCGGAGGAAAGAAGACATCCGTTTTTAGGCTGTTTAGTTTGTTTTCCTGCCGCTGTGATAAGACAGCCTGACAAAAGTGGCGGAATTAAGAGGGGTTCTTTCCAGCTCCCGGTTCAGGAGTGCCACCCCTCGCGGTAGAGAGGTCACAGTGGCGGGAAGCCCCTAGTCCCGGCACGGGCACCACCAGGGACCAGAGCGTGTTGAAGGACAGTGTTAGCTAGACTCCTCCTTTCTATCCAGCTCAGAGAATGGTCACCCATGTTTAGTGTGGGTCTTCCCACTCCAGTTAATGTAATCAACACCACCCTTCCTTCCCCAACGGGCATACCCTGAAGCTAACGATTCATAGCTCGTAGATGTGGCTGGAGGTTCACTTTCAAGGTAATTCTGGGTCCTCAGAGGTTGACACTTTACAGTGACCATTATGACTGTCTAAGACAAATAGTGCTTCTTCAAAGACTTCCTAGACAGTTTGGCTGTCCAGGTCCAGAATGGACCTGCCATTTCACTAGGTTCACATTTGATTTCTAAGCAATCATGAACCTGGGACAGACATGAGTGAGTGGGGGAGGGGGCCTGGTCACCCATGTTCGTAGGGTCACCATCTGAGTAGTACATATCTATTCCCAGTTCTTTGGTCCCTGGTTGAAGATGGGAATAAGGGCTTGCTGTAACTCTTTGGGATTTCTTCTCTGGAAGATTGAGTCTCACTTTGGTTTGGGGTCCTCTTCTGAGATATGCTGAAAGACCAGGTATCAGGTAGGCTCTGTGCCCATAAAGAGCATTAGAAATTTGGTACCCCAGTTCTTGATGGACATGGGACAGGAGTGTAGGAAGTCAGTCGTTCCAGAGAGGACTTTGACATAGGCCTGTGGGCCTCAGAGGAGCTCCTCTGTGTGGTCTGAAGGACACAATGAGCCTCTTTCTCTGGAAGAGGGACAGTGGGTGGGAGAGGAGCCAGCAGGCAGAGGTGCCAGCTCTATAGCTCTTCCTCCGATGCCACTGTCAGTTCTGGTAGGAGTCAGCAAACAGATGCCATTCCCCCAGCTTCATAGAAGGAAGCCCAGTGCCAAGAGATGCCAGAGGCTTTCACTAATTTATCTAAGGGGTGTTTTTTGAGCATCCACTATGTGTTTGGCTCTACTTTAGAGCTGGAAACATAGGGATGGCCAAACATAGCCTGTCCTGTGAAGCAGAATCCATAGAATTGCCCTGAGAACATATGATCAAGTATATCCTTGCCCTGCAAAGCTGAAAGTCTGTAGAGTTGCTCCCAGTGTGTGTGCATGCATACACACACATACACACATGTGAACAGATTCATTCTCTCTGAATATAATTCCAAAGCAATTTAAACTGTACAGGTTGATGCTTGATATGTGTTGGGCAAGGTAAGAGAAGTCTTGCTCATGGGTCTCGTTCTCAGAAACCCAGTCTGGACGTGAGTAGAGAAGCAAGACCCTCATCCCTGCTCTTCTGGAACCCTGAGGCCTGAGGAGAGACACCAAGCCCCAGAGCCCCTCCCCTCCCCATGTGTACAGAAACACCACCTACTAGTGATAGTACCAACATGTGTGCTTGGACACTCACCGAGCTCGACAGGGATGGCTCTGTACTGATGGCAGACAGAGTTCCAGGAGAGACCAGAGCTGAGACTATCTGATGGCCACAGACTGCCTCTGAGCACAGTCAATGGCCCCCCTGGAAGCCAGAGCTACAGAAGTGTAGGTGCCACCAAAGGCTAGCTGCTTGGCTCCCACGGAAGCTCTGGGCTGTGTCCATCCATCCACTTTCTGTGTCCACTTTTGTGTTGGAGGTCAGTGTGTGAGACACTCCAGGAGGTACCAGGCACATCAGACGTGCTGTGACCTTGAGCATCTCCTACTGGTTGCTCAGTGGGGAGGCAGATTTGTGTGCAGGTCCCTGTAAGCAAAGGCAAGGCCCTGTAATGTCTACACCTTGCAGGGAGAATGAAGTCAGTCAGCTGAGGCTGAAAAAAATCATGTCTGTTTTGTGTTCCTGTGCTCAGGACGGGGCAAGTGCAGGGGTGAGGCTGAAGGGCTACGTGGCAGAGGCCCAATATAATGGGGTCAGGGCAGCGTGGATGAGTGTATGCATCAGTCAGTGAACAAAGAAATGGAGAAGAGGACAAAGGGGTATGCATGGGTGAGTGGGGGGTGAATAACTGGAGAGTTGTGGACACAGGGATGGATGCATGATGGATAGAAGATAGATGTAGGTGTATGGCTTAGTGGATGGGTGTGTGGTAGATGGATGGATAAATAGATGGGTAGATTAGTGCATGGGCGGAGGGATGGAGGAATTGATGCTTGGTGGGTATTGATGATAGATAGATAGTTAGATAGATAGATAGATAGATAGATAGATAGATAGATAGATAGATACATACATACATACATACATACATACATACACAGATACATAGATACATAGATAGATAGACAGACAGACAGACAGATAAGTGGATGGGTGGGTGGGTGGATGGATAAATTGGATAAATGATGGGTGCCTTAGTGGATAGGTATAGAGACATGAGCAGAAGCATGGGTTAGTGTCTGGGTGGGTAGGTAGATGAGCAGGTAGGTGGAAGGATAAGAGAGTAGATAGAAGTGAATAGATGGGCAGCCAGAGGGACACATGTGTGCCACATGAGTGTGTTCAAATTTAAGTGAGAGGAGGGAAGAGCTGCCTTCAGATTACCTTCAGGGTTGATCTCTGGCCTAGTCCTAGCATTGCAAAGCTGTAAACCAGCCTTTGTATTCTCAGACACTGTCTCACCTGGTCCTCATGAATTAGAGGAGGTAGGGTGGCATTTTCCCATTTTATAGATCAGGAAACTGAGGCTGCGAGTTGTTATAGAAGCAACCTACAGACAGTGCAAAATGCTTGGTGAATTTGGCTCTGGCTTGACACACTACTCACCTGTCAGAGCTTGTGGTATTTACAGAGGACCCTTGTTACATCTCCACAGAACATTCTCAGCAAGTGGAGGAGCAGTCTGGAGCCCTGGGTCGCACTATGCCGTAGCGTGTTGGCTAGTGTGTTATTCGTGGCTATATGGAATCTTGAAAACCCACAGTCTGGGTTACTGGGGTGGGATCTTACAACCTGAAGAGCCCCTGGCCTGGAGTCTCTGGCACAGATGGTGGGGCATAGAAATCAGATCTCGGAGTGGCCACGGTGTGTTTGTCCCCGTGCCCTCGGCCAGCTGCTGAGAGTCAGTGCTGGTGTATTAGCCACATTCGGTGCTGCTGCCTAGTGACAGCCATTGAGTCACAGGAGTCATGCTGCCCACCCCTCTGCATCCCTCCATTTAACCTCCCCAGCAGGTCTGTTGTTAATTCGCCCCATATGTGGAAAAAAACAGAGGGTTTATTTTCACCCCCCAAAATTAGTCTCTCCTTGGAAGAGACAGGCAGCCGCGGGGCAGGGAGACAGAGAGTCCTTATGTCTAGGATGGAAGTACTCAGTTTACAACTTTGGCCCTATCTTGTCAAGGTCCTGTAGCCCAGTCCCCAATGTCCAAGCTCTCTGACCTGGTGTCAGTTTTGTCCTTGGTGGTGCAGGAGGCAGGGCGTTCCAAGAGACGGGCAGGGCTGAGCCCACCGCAGGCTGCAGGTAAGAAGCCCGCCTGCTCTCCTCCTTGAGCTGAGCCCTAGCTGGGGAGGACCCCAGGGCTTCCAGCCATTGCTGTGTGCACAGGGTCAGGATAGGTCTTGGCAGGTCCTGGAACATACCAGCATGCCTTGCATGGTTTCTCTGTTTACTCCTGGGAAAGGGTCAGCCCAGCGGGATGGCAAAATGTTCCCCAGAATCTCTTGGCCAGCAAGCTATCGTGAGGGTGCGAACTCTTGCTCCAGGTGGACTCATCTCTGGGTGTACTGTCGTTCTTGGCTGTTTCTTGTGGCAGAGTTCAGGGCTGGGCAGGCAGTAGGTAGCTCAGTGGAACAGGCAGGGGAGACTTTGGACTTTGTCTGAGTTCATGTCACTCTCAGCGCCCTCCCCTCAATCCATGCTGGCCCATGACCTCAGAGCAAGTCACCTCCCTGAACCTCAGTCTCTCGATCTGTGAAATGGGCCAAATTCCAGTTTTGAAGAGTTCATGTTGGGAAAGAAGCAGTGATACCCAAGAAGCATGCACCAAGGGCTCTGAGACTGAGACCTCTGTCCCTTCAGGGTCCCCCCTCACAAGGTCAAAAGTATGCCTATTAAATCCAAGCGAAAATGTGACTTTGTCTGAAAATGTGACTCCATTTCTCCTGGTTGGAGGTGTGGCTGGAACTGTGAAGGGGTGTCACTTTGCTCGGGACACGCCCACCTTCTGGGCCCTGTCCCTGGGGAGGGAGTGCTAGTACAATGTGGTCTGAGAAAGGTGTTCATTCTGTTGTCCTTTTCTTTGACTTTGGAGCATGATGCAAAGCAGGGCCCCCAGGACAAACATGGTGAGCTGCCTTTACAAACAGATTTTTCCCTTCTAGCCACCAGGCGATTGGAGGTGGATGACAGCAGTTTTGATCAGGATAGCAGGAAGGTAATGAGGTGGGCCACGTTCCTGCAGGGTGGGATGGCCCCTCCAGCTGGATCTCCAGTCCTTCTCTTACTCTGCTCCTGGGGTCCTGGGAGGCCCAGGGTGGGAGCCACACCCACCTGCCTTCTTCTGCACTCAATATGAGCACATTCTCTGCTGGTGTCCTGGCTCTGCTGTGCATCCAGGTCATAGCTCTGGGACTGAGGAGGTGTGAACACTGGCAAGGAAACAAACCCAGTGCACTCTTGGGTATTTGACGTGAAGGCTCTAGAACAGCTTGGCGGGTGTTTTTTATAAATGGCCAGAGAGGATGTGAGGCAGGGGCATCACAGCAGCAGGCTGTGGGCAGCATTTGGCCATTTCTCCAGCTGCTCGATGAACTTGCGGAGTGTATGAACAAGACACCCTTAATAGCAAGACTGGTATTAAAAACAGCGGGGTCGGCTTGTGAGGTAGAGATACAGAAGCTACTAGAAGGTTCTGGTGAGGTGTTTTCACCATGGCAGATGACTTCAGTGTTCTCATAACCTTCTCTTCCTCTGCAGAAGACTACCTGGCTACTCCTCAAAGGGGATGCAGACACTAGAACGAATTCTCCAGACCTGGACAGTCAATCTCTGTCCCTCAGCAGTGGGGCTGAGCGAGAACCTCTGCAAAGGATGCCTGGGGACAGCCTCTACTCACGTGAGTGGCTCCTCTGATGTGCACTGGAGACTGCCAGCGAAGGGCCCCTACTGAGTGGGCCCCCAAATCTCAGCTTTCCTCCCTGAAAACACTAAAACCAAGAGACAGCATTTGGATGACTGGGGCAGAAAGATTGCTGTGAGTTTGAGACTAGTCTGAGTTGCATAGGGGGACTCTGTCTCAAAAATAAAAATTAAAACCAAAATCAGCCAAAGAGCAATCAAATGTGAATCAAGCCAGCTAAAGAAAGGTTTGAGCCCTGGCCTCACCCACAGCCTCTGCAGTGACACAGCTAACTAGTGGGCTCACAGTGCCCCCTCGTGGCTTTCTCCGAGCTGGCAAGAAAGCAAAGAGAACAGCTCTCAAGGCCTCTTTCCCTGGGGGACTGATGTGGTCATGGTCAGGGGGCGAGTCCAGACCTGGAACTGGTACAAAGCACTGTCCTGGTCCCTATGACATCCTGAGCAAGGCATTTGGAGAGTCTAGGAGATATGGCCTGACATCACAGGCAACAAAGCTGATGTCTGCCTAGCCTTGGGGGTGTTGTGAAGTCTGGCTTGGGGGTGATCCTCAAGAATGGAGTAAATTGCCCATTGAATTGGTCACTGATGATGCTGTAAGTCACAGGAAGAGCCAGCACAGGATTTCAGGCAGACTAAGGTTCTCCCAGAAGCAGTCTCTGGTGTCTGCTAGGTAGGGGGGGTTGTTTTCTGTGGCTGTGGCTATGGTTGGAAACGGAGGTCATGAGAATCTCCGTGGTGTGAAAAAGCAGAACAAGCACCTGGCGTCATGGTGGCACCAATCTGAGTGTAATCTGGGCTCTCTGATGAAGGACTTTGATAGAGACCAGAGCAGCAATGCTGACTCATTAGGCCCTGGGTGTATAAGAGGGCTTTCGCTGGCCTTCAGTAAACAGGGTAAAAAGTAGCGGCTGTTCCCACCCACCTTCCCTCCTGACCATGGATGGCACTCTCTGACTACTGCACACTTGAGGTGCCCTGCAGCAGAGAGAGGAGTGGAGATGCAGACAGCCAGACACTGTGACTAATTGGCAATGGGACTGTTGTTCAGGGTGGGGCCTTTGTAAGCAGATGAGGTCCCTTGGGATCTCAGACCATGCACACAGGCTGATGTGAACATGGGAGGGCCCCATAGGTCTAGGTCTTCCTGTAGGTTCTTTTAGGGGAAGTGCTAGCTGAAGGCATGATGAGAGGATGTGGAGATCCCATGTGCCTGCCCAGGCCTAGAGGGGTGGCCACATACCATCCCTTAGCCCTCTGTCCCAAGAATCCCTGCCCCAGATGCTGTCCTCCTGCTGACTGTGCATGAACGCTTTGTGGTACTTGAGAAATGGAGGCCCCTCCACAGAGCAGGGCGCAGGGGTTGCCCATAGCTCTCACTGCCCCGTGTGGTGTCTTGGCATCCAGGCATTAGCTGGGGGCCAAAAATTTATGTTGCTATTTCAGGATGGTGCTTTCCAGTTTCTGGTCTTTGCTCTGTTAGGGAAGTACCTGGTTCCATTCCCATGACCTTACCCAGACTCCCCCCGTGTTGGCCAGCCCGTGCCCTCAGCAGTTCCACTGGAATATATGGACTGCTTGTGGCTCAGGACGGAGGGGGCAGGGATGCAGTGAGGGAAGAAGCCCAGCTACAGATGGTACCTCTCAGGGTCCCGCTTCTGCTTTCACTATGCTGTGCGGCCCGTGCATGCGCCCTCCACCCCCTGTGGTTCTTTCTCACCTGCAGATGCCAGAATGAGACTGCTCATCCCAGGCACTTTGGAGTGGAGTGGTCTCTGTGAGGCAGGCTGTTCCAAGTGTCTTCACTCGTCACTCCCACAGTGACAAGGACTTGCCTGCCATCCCATTCCTCTACTGCTTCCCTGCAGCAAGCCATCGTGGACAGGAAGTAGCTGTTATGTGGGTTCACCTGGCCTGTGGGAACCCAGCCACCTGTGCTTGGTCCCATGCCACCTGTTATGTGCCAACAGCCATGACTACATCCTCCTGCCTCTGCTTCCCCCTGGTGTCCTGACTTCAGATTTCTTGAGCAGGAAGCCCACAGGGTCTAGCATCGCACCTGTGCCTTTACCTCCATCCCAGCGGTGCTGCACAGTCCCACAGGGCAGCAGTTCTCTGCCAGGCACTACTGCCCTATCAATGGGCATGTGTTTCATTATAGATGTGCTTGTGCCCCTTCTGTATCCCGTGCGGGTGCTTCCTGGCTCTGTGCACAAAAGTCTGCACAAAAGGGGACAAGGTTGGCTTTTCTCGTAAGAAGAGGGCTTGAAGGCCTTATAGAGAGACTCTATGCCCCGAGTCTCCTTCCTAGCTTGCACCCTGTGGACACATGTCTTCTGGGTCCCACATTCCTGACCTTTCCTTTCCTCTCCTCTCTTTTGTGGTTCCTCACACACAGATGTGAATACAAATGTGCACATACAGACACAGGCATGAGAGTGGTTTAATTCAAGTAACTGGGATGTAGAAGACACTGCCCGGGGGTTTCTGTGGTCCCTAGCAAGGCCCCAAAGTTTCCAGAGAGTAAACCCCTGTTTTATATCGCCAGGTTGAGAGGAAGGTGGGAGGAGTGGGTTCAGGGTGGCTTGGGCCTTGGGGCTTGGAGACAAATGAGTCTCTTTGACTTAGCAATCCAGGAAGTACAGGGAAGACCTCAGCAGGGGCCACTTCACCCCAGACTGGCCTGTGCCTTCACCGTTGGTGAACAGAGCCAGCTTCAAGAGCAGTCAGCAACATGCTTTATAGTGGCTGTGGGTGGCCTGAGAGCTGGCTCAGGAGTGTGTGGTTAGGCTAAGCCTGGGCCTAGCCCAGGGCTGTCCTGTGCCTCAAGGGCCTGATATAACCTAGGATCACGATCACACAGCTGGGAACTTATTGGGGATCTCTGTCCTCTGTACCTGTCCCTTCTTGTACACACCCATGTCTCTGTCAGGTCCACATTTGGCCACACACTCTTGAAGGCATCTGACCATATCAGTTATACAGGTCTCTAGGCCTGCTAGGGTCATTTGATCTTTATACAGGTCACTTGATCTTCCTAGGCCCCAGCTCCCTTGTGTCCAAGGCACAGAGGCCCTTGCACACGGACATGGCACTCTGAATGTGTGAAGGGATTCTAAATACAATATTTATCTGTTCTGCTGTACACGGGACTCTGGGACCTTTAAAAATCACACAATAGCCGATCCCTCCCTCAGAGAGATTGAATGTAACAAGACCTAGATAGCAACTCAGAGGACAGGAACACCCACGACAGATACACCAGTGGAGCTTTCCCTGCTAAGTATACCTGAAAGAAGGGGGCTATAGCAGAGCATGCAGCCACAGGATGGGAAGGAGGAGGAGGCTGGCAACCCCTGCAGTGGGAAAGGGGTGGGGAAGGGGGATGGAGCCTGCAGGAAGTTGGTCCAGAGTTTATCACTAGCATCTTCTGCCTCCCAGCTGGTGGGACAAACAGACAGGCAGCTCTATCAGGGATTGTGATGGGCACTAGCAACCCCAGGCAAGTTGAGAAGAATGAAGTAGCTTACGGATCGGCACTCTGAAAAACAATGATCATGGGAATCAGTCTGGGTGCCTGGTCCCATGCACTGGGCCCAACAGAACCGTGGCGTGACAAAATGTAAGACTACCTAAGATCCCACCTCCTGTCACAGCAATTGAATATCCAGGAGATGATTTGCAGCACCCAGAACTATGGCGTTAGTATTGGAATGAAAAAGAGTCCCCAGACCAGAACACTGGCAAGAACTGGTGTTGGCATCATCTGTCAAGGATTCTATGACATCTGTCGTAAAGATGCTCCAGTGAGCAGTTGTGTCGAAACTGGAATAGAGAAAAAAGTCTCATGGAAGAAACACAAATTACTTTGAAAAAGAATCAACTGGGAATTGACATTGAACTGAAAAGTAAAATAATGTAAAACCTGTGGCATGGGTACAGGGACAGAGTAACTGACTCCCACAGTAGACGTCGGGATCTTCATTCCGGTGTGGACAATGGAGAGAAGGAAAGCAAGCACAAGGGACCTGGGAAATAGTGCTCATGTCTGTGAATTCCCTGAATGGGAGAAAGAATGGATTAGAAACATTCAGAGCGACAATGGCTGAAAACTTTACAGACTTGGCAGAAGATGTAAGCCTGCAAGGTCAAGTGACTGAGTGAACCCTAAAGAAGATCAATCAGAAAAGTCCACACCAAGACGTGCTACTAAACTTCTGAACACTAAGGTTTTAGAAAAAAAAATCTTGAAAGTCCACAGTGAGGAGAGCAATATCATCTACAGGAAGCACTAGTTGGTGGCAGCTGACTCCACGTGGAAACAACAGGGACCTGAAGCGAATGGCATGTCTCACTGTGCTAATGGGAGGTCTGTCTGTGAGTTCTACATTAAGTGGGGATGTACTTCGGGACTGAAGGCACAGGGACCTTCTCAGGTGGGGGAAAGCTGAGAGAAGTTGTCACCTTAAAGACTAGTTAAGGGACTTTCTCCAGAAAGAAGATGATAATTGCACAGGCTCAAACCTCAGAAAGAGAAAAGTCTAGGTACAGAGGGTGGGGTAGTATGGCCACCAATCCCCTTTTCAAGTTTCTTTCTTTTAAAAATTGTTTTATGTGTATGGATGTTTTGCCTGCATCCACAGAGGCCAGAAAAAGATGTTACATATGGTTGTGAGCCACCATGGGGTACTGGAAATCAAACCCTGAACCATCTTTCCAACTTAAAGGGAAAAGTATGACCAGGGCTGGAGAGATGACTCAGTAAGAGCATTGCTCTCTTGCAGAGGGCCAGAGTTCAGGTGCCAGGACCTACACTGAGCAGCCCACAACTACCAATAACTCCCGCTTCAGGGCCTCTGACATCCTCTTCTGACCTATGGGTACCAGCACTGAACATGCTCATACCCTTTCCCCTCTCCCACACACATACACATAATTAAAAATAAAATGATTTTTAAAAAATTTCTCAGCCCTGTCTGAGGCAGTTGTTAGGGAGGTGGGAGACACATGTGGCCTATGGAAATAAGATTGTCACTGCGTGGGAGAAGTTGACTATTGAGCCTGGGAAGGCCGTGTGCAGTCCCTGACTAGAGGGCCAAAACCACAGTTGAGACATTTGTTGTTATTTTTCATCCAAAGGGCCTGGGAGGCTTGCAGAATCATAGGCTTCTGATGCAGTAGGGTGTGAGTGGAGCTGAATCTGTGTGAGAATCCATACAACAGACAAGTTCTTTATTGCTGCTAGCCTCCTCTTGGAGGAGAATGACATCTAGCACCTTCAGCTGTCTTTGGCTCCTGACTTTCCTCAGAGGGTCCCTTGGGAGGAGGGTCTCTGAGCCCACAGGGCACCTCAAGGTAATGCCTAACCCGGAGTGTTCAGCAGCAAGGCAGACAGGACAGGTGGCAGCTTTGTACCTGGTACTCATGTCAATCCTCAGTGGACACCTCGGTGTGAATGCTGTGGGGGTGTGGCCCATAGTCCCCCTGAGCCTTTCCCTGGCTTCCCAGGAGCTCCCATGACATTTGGCTTCATGCTAGCGAGCATCGAGGACCCCTGTGTCTCTGCCTGGCCCATTCAATTTAAAGAAAAGCTAGTAATCACTATTTGGATTTGAGATTCACCAACCTCAAAGATCCCCAGTCCCATTTGACTAATGGTGGTCTGTGGTGGCCATCACAGTGAAGAATGGCCACAGTCATACCTAGCCTAGGATGTCTGAATCTGGGCAAGGAACTTGGCCTGGGTGTTATGATACTGAGGTTTTTCCTGAAGTTGGGTACCAGCTGGGCTGGGCCCCATTTCAGTGATGTTTCTGGTGTTAATAACTGGCTTAGATGTCGTCCCCCCCACACCGTGTTTTGGGGATAGAAGGTCACAAACAAGTCAGGCAGATTATCTTTAGGGGCCTCTGCTTAATTCTCAGCTGCCTAGTACTGTCTCTATTGGAAGCCTCATGGGTCCTGCCCTCGCCTGGCCTGGCTGAGTGCCTGACAAGGCTGTGCTGTGTCTGTTACAGGCTTCCCTTATTCCAAACCCGACACTCTCCCAGGACCCAGGAAGGATGGCCTGGACCTCCGGGTAGGTACTTGGACCCTCCCTACCTGTGGGGCACTAACCATCACTTGCTGCCTACCTGCACTTGTCCCATGGCTTTGTGACAGCCAGAAAAGACAAGAAACCTGCTCGCCCATCTGCCTTTGCCTGATGCTCTGCCCCAGATGCTGCCACTGTAGCCTTTTCCACATCAAGAGTGACAAGACTGCGCCTGGCCATACTCTGGCTTCTCTCTGCTGTGCCCCAGAAACCAGAGTCCCCAGTGTAAGGCAGGGGAGATATAAGTCACCCAGAGTGACTCAGACGCCTTTGAGATGCTCTTCAGCCTCACTGCCTTCTCTAGTGGCTAGATCCAGCCAAATCTGGAATGTTGGAGTGTTTCTGTGCTGTGGAGCCATAACCATCCCATGTCACTAATGTGTGGTCACTAGGAACATGTCCTTTATTGCCTTTCTAATTTCAATACCCATGAATGCAAGTGCAGGAGGCCTTCAGCCTGCCACCCCAAAGAGAGCCTGGCATGTGCCCTGGTCCAGTGCCCTTCATGAGAAGCCTATAACCATGTTGGCTCTCAAAGAAGATCTGTAGGCTGGGGTGTCCTAATGATCCAGAACCCCCAGGCCTCACATAGGCACACGGCTCTAGGAGAACCTCCATCACCCAGGGAGCCCTTCCTAGTGTCAGGAAGTTTGTATATAAATCAAGACAATTATCAAGAAAATAAGATAGGTGTGTGTGTGTGGTGCTGGGGTAGTCTTATCAAAATGTGAACTCAGGTCCAACTGTCTAAAATATGCTTCTCTCTAGGGCTATGGGACACTCCTAAGACCAGGGAGGCATCTCCAGAGGCTGCAGGCATCCTTTGGGAATAGCTGTTGTTTTCTCCATCTTCTCAGGCTCTGATTTACTGTGTTTCTGTCCAAGACCCAGCTTCAGGGTGTCCCCCATACAGATGCCTCTGCATGGATGGAATCTAAAGGATCATGGCTTCCCCTCCCATTAACCTCTCTTCCTGCTCTGGAATGGACCTTGCATGTTGCCTGCTTCGTTGAGTTATCTCCAGTGGAATTTATTTTCCACAGGGGCAGCAGAAGGCTAGAAACCACACAGGACTCCTCTGCCATCAGATGTCAAACCTTCTACTCAGAGTCAGGGCTCTAGGGGTGTGGGAGCCCTGTCTGTCTTTATAGAATGTTCTCTTTTTATCTGGAACAGTTGCTATCTAAGCAAGGGGCCCTCAGGTGCCAGTGACCTGGCTTGACCTAGCTGATATATCCCCTGCTCAAGCAAAGTTCTGGGGGTTTGCTTGGTGAATGGAGGGAAGGAAGGACACTAGACTGTCTGCATGCCCAGCCTGTGTCCAGTCAATCCTCCGTGAGAACATATAAAAGACGACCCCTGGGAGAGTCTCAGCTTGCCTGTGGCAATGATGAACTTTGTCTGCAGAGGTCATGTTCTCTACTGGCTCTTCCTAGTCCAGTTGTAAATAGGTGGTCTGGATCCTCGTGAATCCATCTTCTTTCTGGAACTATTGTGAACATCATCTTAACTCTCTGCAGCACCAAGAGGCAGGCCTTATGTGAATATGGGATGGAGAGTGAGCAGATCTGAGCACCCTGGGCTTGATCTCTGAGAGCCTCAAAGGTGGAGTCCATCCTCACAAGAGGAGTTCTGACTTTCCACTTGGCCCTGGGATCCTTTGTCCCCCACCCATGCTCCTGCTCATTCTCACTCCTTCTAATACTTGTGTGTACTCCTCCGTCTCTTCAGCAGAAGGCTGGCTATTCACTCACCTGAGCAGCCTTTGGTAGCCATGCCCGGCAGTTCAAATCCGGCCCCTCTCTCTGGAGTTCCTGCAGTGCTTGCCCACAGACATTTGCCAGTGACCCGCAGTGCCCCAGAATCATTCACTGGGTGCTTTGCTACCAGAAAGGATTCATGTGTGTGTGTGTGGGTGGGGGAGCAGTCTAAGTCAATGCACAGATTCAGTGAGACCAAAATCCAAGAGATGGAGGCCTCCAGAGAACATTCTATTGAAAACAAACAAATGACAGTATCTGAGAAAAGCGGCCAAAGCATCACCCATGTGTCCCGATAGTGAGGGTTTGAAAGCTGTGATCATGACTTTTATAGTTTCCCTCATCTGAAGGGGCAGAAGTCCTCCTGAGTCTTGATCTGAGAGGAATTTGTCACAGAGACCTAGTGGCCCCTAGCATTGTACATGCCGAACGAAAGTCATGAGAATGTCCTGATGCCCACACCTGCCGCAGGAGGACAACGCTCATAGTCCAGCAGGCTAGCAGCTGCCTGCTGCAGGTCCCCCTGAGAATGATGCAGGAATGATTGACATGTGCCACCTGGCCCATCAGTAAGATAACGGTGACTGACCACCTGAAGGTCCTTGTGGCTGATCCCTGGAAGAAGTCCCGCCTGGAGAAATGCTGGTGTTACCTGTGAAGAGACTAGATTACAGCATAAAAAAAAAAAAAAAAAAAAAAAAAAAAAAAAAAAAAAAAAAAAAAAAAAAAAAAAAAAAAAAAAAAAAAAAAAAAAAAAAAAAAAAAAAAAAAAAAAAAAAAAAAAAAAAAAAAAAAAAAAAAAAACAACAACAACAAAAAACCCAGGCTGTCAGGTTGGTTAGAAAAATAGTATTAGAGCATGTCATTACATGATACACACTGAAAATGTGTTCTTCATTAGAAATGGTAAGAAAGAGATGCTAAAATCACAGATGGGAAGCAGGAGTAGAGGCGCTACAGCAAAGTGAAATTAAGTTTCAAATAAATGATATATGAAGAGGGAACAGTGATGCAGAGAGTGCCGGCGTCCCGGGCTCACTGAACCGTGGCAGAACTCAGAAACTTAAATGTACCAAACAGCACAGCAATCATAGGCAAGACCGACAGGTGCTTTGCATGTTCTTAAAATAAAACACATCTAGTAAACAGTCACCCAAACACACCTTTAATCCCAGCGCTTGGAAGTCAGAGGCAGGCAAATCTCAGTGGGTTAGAAGCCAGCCTGGTCTATATAGAAAATTCCAGGATACTCAGGCTACATAGTGAGACCCTGTCTCAAACTATTTAAATTTATATTTTTAAAGTATTTGTCAGGAGGCAGAGACAAGAGGACCAGAATTTAAGGCCATCCTCAGCTACACAGTGAACGCTAAACTGGGCTCCATAAGACCTGTCTCTGAGAGAGGCATGGTGGGGGCTGTTATGTGGCCATACATCTTCAGCTGTGGTTCTGAAAAGAACATGTGTTTGAATTAGACAGCCCTGAACTCCCAGCCATCTTGAGGCAAGTTATGTAACTTTCAGAGTCTTTATTTCCTAGAACTCGTCAGGGTGGAGGGGGGTGTCTTAAATCTGAGTGATTATGAGAACAGATACAGCTGTCAGATCTTTTCCTGAGCTCTGTAGCATGGTTTCCACATGAGTCAGGACTTCAAAAGCAAACCCTCGTGCCCTCTTCTGCACCAGCATCTGCTGAGTCAGACAGTTCATTCCTGCGTGGCTTTAGCAGGAAAATCACAGCCGCCAGTGTGGGCGGCTATGATCTCATTTCTACTAGCGGTTATAGTGTAGTCTCAGGAAAGCAGAGCACATGGACTCATCCTCCTACAGTCCTGTGCATTTTCTGTGTGAATTCAGCAAGGTTGCTTGACCTCTCTGAGCCTTGTCTGTAAAGCCTGAGGGTGCTTCCCACTTTGTGGGGTACAGCAAGATAGGAGAATGTGTCAGTTGAGCTAGTAAGTGCCCCATTGGGGAAGACGAATAGCATATCACCTTTAAAAATCCTGGTATCTCATTGAGAACCACAGAGCAGTTAACCAGGATGGGGCCAGGCAGTGCCGTCTTGGGCTGTTTGTCTACTGCTGGTCCACACACACAGTTTAGCCCAAGACTTGCTTGCACTGAGTGGTCTGTAGAGCCACACGGGGCATAGATTCCATTCTTTATGCTCTAGACCGAGGCTCCTGTTCCTCCATTTGCAGGATGGTCCACTTCCTATCTTTCCTCTGTTTCTCAGACCTAGAAGGCTTGAGGAAGCTTGCTTGTTCTGCTTGGAGGTCTTGGCCTGGGTGATCCACTGCTTGTGATACAAGATTCCAAACACTAGGTGGCAGCATTTATCCTTAGTGTCAGTCAATCTGGGCTGCAGAGGTTGGGACCAGGCAGACTGGCCTCGCTTTGCCAAGAGGTTCTCTGATGGACAGGTGTGCCTAAGGTGCTGGTCTGAGGCTAAGACAATGTTCCCAAGAGCTGTTTTTAAAAACTTCTAAGGGTAAATGGCGAGAGGTCATGGAGCGTTATTGACTCATGCAAAGACCCCTGGCCAAGGATGCAGGGCTTAGGACCCAGAGAGGCAAACTAGGGTTGAACCCGAGGATGGGATCATTGAAGTACATCACATGTTACTGCAGTGGTGTTAGACCCAAATCCACTGGACTTGGTAGGGATTAAAGGCACACCTTTAATCTCAGCACTGGGGAGGCAGAGACAGGGAAGGGCTCTATGAGTTTGAGACCAGTCTGGTCTACATAGAGAGTTTCAGACCAGCCAAGGCATCTCAACAAACAAAATGAGAGAGAGAAAGAGAGAGGGGGGATCCAAATCCATGTCCAAAAGTCCACAATAAGCCACATATCGAGATTTTAAATAAAGACCCGCTCCAACCCTCTGTTACCCACACTCACCCTCTCACCAGCCAGCCATAGCCTGCTGGATCCAGTTCTGAGGCAGGAAGAAGGTAATGAGACACATCTCTGGGCCTCTGTTTCTCTGTTTCAGATGAAGGATTTTAGTGTGCAGGGTCTCTCTGCTTCCACATCCTCTGGGATGTGTAGCCTGCCCCCAGCTTATCATCTCCCATAAGGGCCATCGGAAGCAGCTTCTCTTGTAACTGTATCTGTAGGTGGAGCACATGGTGCCTCTGCCTGCAGCGCTCTGCTGAAATGCAATCCCTGGGCCCTGCCCAACAGCCCTGACCCTGTTTCAACCCCTGGACTGCGCTGGGGCCTGGGGTAATGTCAGGCATTTTTCAGGGAGCTCAGCTCAGCCCACAGTTCTGGTATAAACAGCAGGTATGGCAGGGGCAGGAGTCAGACAAGACATGGGTGCTGTGGTGCTGTGGGTGGTGCACCCTACAGTGGCAGACCCCTATAGACAGAGGTAGTATGTACAGATGCGTTTTTCCAAGTGGACGGAAGAGAAAGAAAGAACTTCAATGACCGCGATGGCACTGACATGATAGCAATGGGAGTTGAGGGCAGTGCCCTAGTCAGGTGACAGCCCCTATCCCCCAAGAATGTCACTTCTTGGGTATTAATGTCAGAACAAGGCCACCTTGTCCAGGGTACCAGGAACTTGTGGACACCAGAATCCTTGATGATCCCGAGTTGTAGGAATGCCTATGGTTTCCGCAGAGGGGCAGAGGTCCCTCTTGTTTTGGAGCTTTGAGGTGCATAGACATTGGCAGTCTGGACTGTGTAGATAGGCTAGGCACTGGGGACACTGGGAATAGAGTATGGATGCATAACCCCCAGGAGGAAGTGGCCAGTAAGTGCCCTTTTGCTGTCTTGTAGGCACAGTGGGACTGTGATGACTCTTGGGTCTACCTAGAGCATGGGTACTCACCTTCCAAAGCTCAGCTTTACCATCTGTCTGTCACCCAAACCTGACAAACACCCTTCTCCTCCAGCAGTGTGAGGACCCAGGAAGTACTGGGGATGTCTCCAAGCCTCCTACTGCCTGCCCCTTGCAACCTGCCTCTTGCCGGCCTCTCTCTCTCTTTCTCTCTTCCAGAATGCCAACCTGGCCCCTTGTGGAGCAGACCCGGATGCCAGCTGGGGCACGCGAGGTACATACAATGGGGACCCCTGTGGGTCTCTGGCTAGGCCAGAATCACTAGCACATGTCTACCAGTCTCATTCTGAGACCATCCCTCCGGGACCTGCTGGCAGAAGGCTCTGCACCATGGACGAAGGATCCCCTGGGGATCCCTGTTGATCCCTCAGCTCTCTTATCCTGTGCTGCAGGGCCCGTCATGACTCTTTAGGTTCTATGGATCTCTTGGAGTAGGGCACAGAATCCCAAGCAAGCGGCTTCCAGGGTCTGAACTGAACAGTGTAGGTCAAACCCCGTATCTGGTCTTTGTCCACTGTGTCTGCTGGCATGCATGCAAGTGGGTCAGGTCATATGGCAGCCACTAATGGCTCCTCTCCAAACTCTGAGCAGGGCCATGCACCTGACCATGCTCACCTCCTTGTTACCCTCTGGAATGCTGGGGGAACCCTGCGCTTGTATACCAGTTCATATACAGATGACAGCGCCAGGGCATCACAGCTTGCCCTTAAAGTGGTTGTCCCAGTCACCAGCCTCAGATCTGGGACTTCAGAGTCCCAAGTGGGAGGACCAAGGGCCTGCCTCATACAGGCATCTTCCTTCCAGAATGGTTTGAAGCCAAGATTCTAGAGACCCTTCCTGTGTCTGTGGAGGTCCTGCCATCTGCACCGCTTTAACTTCTATACGATGATTCCTTAAGTCTAAAGAAAAACGTTATCAGAAGGAGTGTACAGTGCTCGGCGGTTTATAATAAGAAGCATGATGAAGAGGGACTAGGGTGTGGCTGGGGTGGTAGAGGGCTTGCCTCACATACATACAACTCTGGGTTTTATCCCCAGCAACACATACACCATACGTGATGGTGCATACTGTAACCCCAGCACTTGGGATGGGAAGTCAGGGGAATCGGGAGTTCAAGGTCACCCTCAGATATATAGTAAGTTCAAAGCTAGCCTAGACTCAGTGAGACCTTGTTAAAAAAGGGGGGACTGGGGTGATGGGATGCCTATTGGTAAAGGTGTCAGACTCCACAACACCCCTCAGAAAGTTTTCCCTGGAGAACCCACTGCACGGCTGGGTAAATTGAGATAGGTGTCTTTCTCAGAGTACCCCAGAACACCAGGAAAGACACCTCCCAACCCAGGAGCACAGTGCCACTACTCAGCTTCCAGTATGGCCTCCAGCCTCCTGGCCATGCCTCCTGCCCTCAATATTCTGTGGGAGACCCTTGGCCCCTCTCTTGAAGTCCAAGAACAGAGACCCATGAAGTCTGCTCAGGAGACCAAAGACCAAGCAATAGGCCAGCTGACTGGGGGTGGGGGCTGCCCAGGAAGAAGATTGCTCACATCCTGGGCATGGATGTTTTGTTCCTAAACCAGTCCTGTGGTCTCTGCTATTCTTTTACAGAGTACAAGGTAAGGGGCCTCCTGCACTAATTGACCTCACCCACTGCGCTGTACCTGCCCAGGTTAAAACGTTCCTTTTTGTTGCATTTTATCTATGAGATGTGCGTGTCCACAGCCCACACACGTATGTATCCTAGCTTGCCTTTTGGTCGGCCCAGGGGTTCTTGCCTCTGAGATAACCTTGTGGTATCTTCCTGGCAGATATACCCTTATGACTCCCTCATCGTAACCAACCGAATCCGGGTGAAACTACCCAAAGATGTGGACCGGACGAGGCTGGAGGTAAGGCAAGGTAGGGAGGTATACGTTGAGACTCTATAGAGCTCGGCCACGAGATCAGGTTCCCACACACGTACACACCAGAAGATGGTGCCACCGTGGTGACAGCACATGGCTTGGAACCAAGGACAAAGGAATCTTCAAAGGCAAAGGGACATGGTCACAGACCCAACTAAGCTGGCATGGCAGAGGCGCCCTGGCTTGTGGCTGGGGTAGGGAAGACTGGTGTACCAAGAAGTGCAGCACTTGGGTGGTCCCATCCCAAGTGCTCCTGTGAAAAGATGGGCCAGTTTGAAGGAGAAACTTCTGGGCTCCTCTGCTGCTCTAGAACAGGGAGTTCCTCTGTGGAAGACAAGGGTGTAGCTGCAGCCGAGTAGTGCGCCCTACCTATCCCTGCCTCTCTGTTCCTTCAAAACTGCCCAGCAGTCTGCAGCATCTGCAAGGCGGGTAGGGGGAAATTCCCCTCCTGAACCTTATACATGGACACTGCCTCTCCATGCCTCTTGCTGGGGTGGGGGCATCTCCAGGTTCCTGAAGGCAGAGACTATCTATCTTCTGCCCATGCCTTGGGCAAGGAGTAGACCCCGTCCGACCTTCTCATGGGGCAGCAGCTTCATGTGTGGCCAGGAACAAGAGCAAAAGAAACAGATATATCCAGGGGGGCTCCTGCAGGGCTAGGGCTTTGGGAGGGTTGGTAGAGCAGAAACTCAGTAGATAGATCCACAGAGAGGTGGCCTCTGAGGTAGGACAGATGGGCCTGGCAGGGACTATGCTTAGGCACAGAATGTGAAGGTCCTGTCTGTGTCACAGAGAGCGTGCTCAGGCTTGTCCAGTGCCAATCAGGACTTGCACAGGCGACAGCACAGGGCATTGTGAGTAAAGCAGAGCCTGTGGGATGTGACCCTGGCAGGGCCAGTATCGTAGCAATGTAGTGGCTTTCCTCAGCTGGCCACTCATGTGCCCTTGAACCTTCATCTCTTCTTACACGAAACCCCGAGCCGCTTAAGCATGTCATTGTGCAGTCCGAGTTTGTTTGGAGCCCTTTCCCCTGGGCCCTGGTAAACAGTAGTTCCTCTGCGCAGGGAGGTGTCAGAAAAGAGATGAGGCAACCTGGCTGCTGCATGGGGAGGTGGTGCCCCCTTTGACCAATGGGTACTTGACCCATAGTGACTTACACTGGAAAGCAATGAATTCACATGACTGAAGGGCCCCTTTGGGTATGGCTGGATCTAGGACTGAGAGTATTTGCATGCCCAGGGACTGCTCCCTCTACACCGGCTCCCTCCAGAGCTCAAGCTCCATCTCTCTCATCTGTCTACATACAACCCACACTGAGTCTCTGGGTGGTCATTGCCCCACCCTACCCTTAACCCATCCAGTTCCTACCCAGGGCATATCATGACCTGAGCAACCAGCTTACCTGGAGTTAAGGGGGCTGCTGGTGTCACCTGAGCTGGGGAGACCTAGGTCGTTCCTGGAAGAAACTGAGACCTGCCATCTGAGATGGAAAGAGGCTGCTGGGCAACAGGCAGGTGGCAAGTGTCCAGTGCAGGGAGGGTCAGGGAGGGGACAGGACAGCATAGCAAAACCCAGCAAGATCTCCAATAAGTAGTCACTCAGAGCAGCCAGTCCACATGGTACATTTCCATCATACCAGCCAAGTAACGTTGGAGCCCAGAGCTCACTGCAAACTAGAAAAGGCCATGGAAACATTTTGTGTATTTTGATGGGCATATCATTCATGGGAAGGGCCCGCAGCTGTATGAGATTGGCAGGGTACGGAGGCCTGGAGGACACTAAAGGACAGGGCTCTACCTATGGTCTTGGAGAGTGGGCCCCACGAGTCCTTGCCTGGGTGTCAGTTATGACATTGGCATCAATGGTCCACAGTGGGACGTCTTGGTCTCTGGCTGAAACTGGGCTTGTTGGTGATGGGGTCATGGCCAAGAGTACTGCTAACTGTATAAAGGAGTGCTGCTGGTCATTGGCAGGATAGGCCTAGAGGGGTCCTAGTTGCTTTGTGTCTTGGCTCCTTAAAAGGTGTGTCCTTATGGGTAAGTTACTGAGGGTTCTCAGACTAAATCCTTCACCCTTAGATGATGTTCAGAGCTCAGATGACATCAGTAGTAGCTCCTCCAGCCTCCTGAGAGCCTGCCAGGGCTCCCTGTATCCCTGTAGGGCTGGGGTGTGTCTCAGGTGACTTCTGCTTTGCTTGTGAGTGTGTCTGCTGAAGCCAGCTATAGCCTGGGGAGGGGATTAAACCTTTCATATCCAGGTGAACACACCCAAGAGTGTGACTCTCAGGTCTCTTCCCCTTCAAGTTCAGCCAGCCCCAGGAATTGGAGCAGTTACCAGAGTGGGGCGGGCACACCTGTCCTTTCTTTCTCATCAGCTTGGCGACAGGGATGTGACCCTGGAAGGGGTGTGGTGGGGCTTTCTTGCAGGAGCAGACCCCCCTCACCCCACACTCCCACCCCATGGGAGATAGCTTTAGTTTTATAGCTGAAACCAAATTATAACTTGATCCAGAAAGTCACAAAGAGGAATGGGAAGGGGAAACGCCTTCTGGGAGGCCCCAGTGCCATCTCTTCAGGGTGGACAAGCTTCCACAAATCTCTCTCACATGACTCAGGCAGTAACTGAGTTGTCTTTCGGGTAAGGAAGGCTCACTGTATACTCAGCTCAACACCTGCTTTCCCCCTGAGATTTGACACAGGCCTTTTCTGTGCCAATCCATGGGATTCTGCCCACATCTGGCCAAGAAGTCACAGGAAGGCTGGCTTCCTGAAGGGTCCTAAGGACAGTGTTGCCACTCACAGGCTCCATTAGCTGAGCTTATCATGTGACATCACTTGCTGCAAGGCAGGCTGGGAAGTGAGGTTAGCCATGTGCAGGAAGAAGCTATGGATGTGGTGGGCAGCAGATGGTGTTCTCTGTAGCTCTGCAGGATTTGTCCCCTTACTGCTGACTATTATCATCGAATCTCAGTGTCACAATTGTCGGCCAAGTGTCCCAGTCATTCACAGATATGGGTACTGACTGGGAGCCCAGGGAAGTCTTTGAGCAAAACCAGACATGAGCTCTGCCCTGATAGAGAGGTGTCCATCAATTGGTTATCCAAATGAATATGCATAACCCCATGCCACACTAGTGCTCAGAATCTCAGCAACCTGGGCTTCTCTATTTCAAATGAGTAGATGATAACGGTGTAGTAAGCGTACTTGTATGTGTGTGCCTGTGGGGGGGGGGTTGTTAGAAAACTACTTGTGCAGAGGCCAGGGAGCAGAAGGGCACCTAGGCTATTTGAGGAAGTGGACCTACGAGACTAGACCTAAGTAGGTAGAGGGAATGATAGTCCAGGCCTCACAGGGCCCTGGGCTGCGCTAAGCAGTTTGGCTGTTAGCCTGGTGACAGTGACAAGATTTGACTTGCAGTTTACAGCATGCCCTGTGGCTGTATTGTGGAGTTTAGGCTGGCAGTGGGTACAGACGGGGAGTTTAGGGCCGTGTGGGTCATCTAGAAAGCGTGATGGTGACTTGGACAGGGGTAGCATGACTGCAGGTGAGATGTAAATAAATTCAGGCGGTGTTTGGAAAGCCAAGGTCACAGACCTTAAAGGCGAAGAATACACGGTGGGCAGGGTGTTCCTGACTTGACTGTGGCCAGCCTGGGTGGGATGAGATGTGGTGGCCTCCCAGAAGAGCAGGATGCACTGGGACCAATGGCTATGGCATTTGGGCACAGCCTGGCAGCAGTTAAAGGTGCCACACAGGTGCCCAGTTCTGCAGTGTGTGATCGTCAGTGGCTTGTGTTCCGGTTGTGAAGGTCCTCCTTGACTTTGCAGGAGGGTCAGATGCATCACACGACATCCATACATGGAGCAAAAGCCAGGTCTCCCTGCTCAGATGTGGAGCTCTTCATCCTGGAAGACCCAAATCTCAATCCATGGCCATAGTGCTCCAAGGGTCTCCTTCCCAGAGGGCCCCAGCCCCCAGTGTGTTCTGAATGTTTGAATTCTGAAGACCTTCTGGGCCCAGAGTTCCCAGTCCAAGGGATAGGATCTCTGTTGACCCTAGATGGAACGTTCTAATCTGGGCCATTCCCTGCATGTCCTCCCTGTTCATCCAAGGTGGCATTGTTCTGCTTCTAAGATGGTCTTTTGCCATCCCCGGTGGTGTCACGGGAGAGGCTGAGCGCTGGGAGTCAGAGCTGATGTGAATCTAGTCTCTGTAATGTCTACCTGTGTGGCTGTGGACAAGTGACCATTCTGGGCCTTTCTCGCCTGTCAGGTGCCAAGGATTGCACCTGTCAGCTGGACAGTTGTAAGCGTTTAAATGAAGGCTCAGAGATACTTAATTGAGCATCTATAGTGCTGAGCAGCAGGTGGGCACCTGTGTGCATCCCATCCTCTAAACTGAGTGATAGCCCTGCATATACCTAGACTGCTCTGGAGAAGGGCCAGGGATGTGGTCCAAAATGATCATTGCAGAAAACAGGAAGAAATAGTGTTGTATACTACCTTGTACATGGACAGAGGGCTGTGTAGTCAGCTGGTGGAGAAAAGTGCTTTTGTAGTGCCCTGATTGGCAGACGTAGACAGCATGAACATGGCTCAGCATCGCAGATAGTGCTGCTGTCCCTTCTGTGTGGCTGGCTCCATTCCAAGCACATGGCGTATTTTAACACTTCTTTCACAACATCACGAGGCACCCAGATGGCTTCCAGGGCCGTGGTTCCCAAGAGGCGGAGATGGGATTCAGCACTTGCAGCCACTCTGCTAGCCTACCTTCTAGATCAGTTACAGTATGTAGATGAATTACCAAACAAACCTGTCCTTAACTTGTTTTTCTCATTATATTTTTTCACAACTATGAAGATTGACACATAGACCTTAGAAACATGCATTCATATACATGCACACAAACACACAGACATATACAAATATACATGTGCAGGTGCGGAGCACATGCCAAGGCACATTCTCAGAGGAGAGCTTCACAAATCCTGGGGCTGGGACTTCTGAGATGTGGTAACTCAAGAGGCTGAGCTCTGAGGCAGACTTACTTCCTCTCCTTTGTTTCTTGCAGCCTTCAACACCCTAGCTGAGCCCCAACCACATTTTCTAGGGCAACCATTTTCTCGTAGACAGTAACTGGATGATAACCATGCCTCCCCAACACCTTTGCAGTAACATGTAACTAATGTTTGATCAAACCCCTGGGGCTTAGGAGAATTGGTATATACAATGTGTATATCAAGAAAGGCGGGTGAGGTGCTGGAGGGGCTCCTGTCTGCAGCTGAGGTTATATGGCCATGTTGATGTGCCACTCAACGTTGGGTGGCTCCTGGGTTGGGGTTCTGAGTTCTTTCTGCGGGCCCCCAGGGTCTGCTGACTGGGAAGAAGCTGCTGCAAATGGTCTGAGGTTTCCCTCCTGGTCCTCACACACCCTTAGGCTAACTGCGTGTGTTAGTTGGTGCAATAATCCCAGGGTTACTCCACCTAGGAAGTGAGGACCCCGAGGTTCATGTGTCCTTTCACTGTTCAAACTTGTCCATTCAGTATGATGAGGACAGAGCACTTTGAACCCTGATGGCCAAGGGTGACCATGAAGGGGTTCGGAGCCCTCAGGTAAGGTCCCCAGGCCCTTCTTGATTCAGGTGAAGAAGCACTTGAGGACTGTATGGCAGGACAGATAGATCTGGGCAGGGGCTCTGGTGGATACCAGCTGCCAGGAAGCTCACTGTGGAGCTGCAGTGGGCAGAGGCAGGTGTCAGAAGGGTGCTAGAGGACAACAGTCACATATGTGTCCCCCTGAGGAGCAGAGACCTGCTGCCCTTCTGGAGCTGAGTCAACCAGGTTAGCTGGACCTTGGTGAAGGGGACTCTGTGTGGCCTTGGGGCCCTCTTGGGTACCACAACTCAGGCAGCCTCACCTCTGGAAGAGCTGACATTTGATTCAAGGCCTAGAGTAATTGGAGATGTTGCTGGTGATCCAGGGAGAAAGGTGCTGAAGGCCCCAGGACTTCCTATCACGCAACGATGTCCCCCAGAAGTGAGGCTGGCCTGCTCTCTGGAAGGTACCACGAGGGTCTCCCTTCTTGTAGCTATGGAAGAAGCTTGGAGTCCTTAGCATTGGCAGCACCTGAGGAGCCAGGGGCCAGGGAAAAGCTAAGCTAAAACAGCTCCATGGGCCCCTGTAGTTAGCTATACCTCATAGTTCTTCCTCCAGGGGAGGGCACTTAGAGAACCAGAGGCCCTAGACCAAGAGACACTAACAGATCCTCTGCCAGGCACTAGCTCTTCTGACCCTTACCCACACTCTGGAACTCAACAGAACTTGGGCAATCAAGGCCTATTCCCCTCCATGATGAGCAAATACCTCAGGAACTGGGGATGTGGTGGGGTGAGGGCCACTGGCCTCAGGTCTTCCCCTGCCAGCTGTCTTGCCATCCTCACCACTCCAGTCAATGCAGCTTCTCAATACCAGCCATCATACGTGTGCCCCTTCCATGCTCTCACTTGCAACCAGCTCTCCTGGGCTGTGCAGGGCGCATCCCACAGAATATGGCGGGAGTTTGAAGCGAGCCTTTACTACATAGTAAGCTCAATGCCTACCTGGATTTTCCAGTGAGGCCTTGTCTCAAACAACCACCAACAAGACCAGGGACCATACCTCAAGCCACCTCCCCAACACTTCCATCTCTGGTGATCCTCTTAAACTGGTCTCATCCCCACCCCACCAGGCACCCTTTCCTCTTATTGTGCCCTTGGCCCCTCTGAGAGCATCCTCAGTAAGCCGGAAGAGTGGGAGCAGGCCTCAAAGGGCTCTGGTGAGACAACACAGTATCTTCTATGTCGTTGTGGTCTAGGAGTGACCTTCTCAGCCCGTCAAGTCACCCTGATCTCACCAGGCAGATGTTTCCTTTCCACCTCTGGGAGGCTTGCTGGAGGCTGTGAGCATGGCTGTGTGCATGTGTGTGTGGCTCCAGGTCCGTCTTCCAGATCACCCATTCTGGGGCGCTGAAACTCAGAGCATGCAACACAGTTTCAGTAACAAGATTTGGTTTTTATGCTTTTCAGAGATTACTACATTCTCTAGCCCATTCTGAGACAAGATCCCCTATAGCGCAGCCTGTCCTTGAACTTGCTGTGTAGCCAAGGCTGGCCTTAAACTCCTGATCCTTCTGCCTCAGTTTACCAAAGGTTGAGATTGCCCATGTGTGTCCCCTCACCCATCTCTCATCCATTTTTCACTCTTGATCATTACAACGACCTTTGGTGTCTTTGCTTTAAAGTTGTGGAATCTGTACTCTTTTTTTGCCAATATTTTTTTAATTGTGGCAAAATTCACTGTTTTTAGCATTTTGAAGTGTGCAACTCATGCATCTGCACTTTTCCAGTTTCACAACCATCATCACCATGTGGGTCCAGAACATTTTTGTCACCCTTCATCAGTCAAAGCACCCATCCCCTCATCCATACCCCGCCCCCAGCAATCCACGTCTGTTCCTTCGAGGCCTGCTCCGGACATTTCATACAGTGGAGTCATGTAGTGGGTGGTACGTTTGGCTCTTTGCCCTTGGCATGATGTTTTTGAGGCCTAGAGGTTCATGTCATTCTGAGTTTAATGATACTGCACTGCACCTTATTTTCCCACTGTCAAAAAGTTGGCTTGTTTCTGCATTTGATCCTTGGGAAGAATGCAGTGAAGGTGGGCACTTGAGGACTCATGGGAGTCCCTGTTTCTGTTCTGGGTGTCTGCTCCGGGCAGGAGAGCTGTTATTCCTCACTCCATCACTTTGTTGAGGACCTGCCCCCTTCTTTCCCATAATAGTCAAGAGGCCCTGCTGGGGAAGGAAGTTGGCAGGAGATTGTCCTAGCCAGGCTCTCCCTTGCCTTCCTGCTACCCCATCCTATCTCCAGCTTCCCTCCTTTCTCCCTGGGGAGCTGAGGGGAAGGGAGGGGCATGGGAGAGTACCTGAGGTCACTTGAGTGTGCCTCGAGGAACAAGAAGTGGTTTCTTCTTTTCCTCTACTTTCTTAGAAGGGTGTGTGGGTAGTGAAACAGGGTCTCGACCCAGACTGGCCTTGAACTAGAGGATGACATTAAGCTCCTGACCCTCCGGCCTACACTTCCCAAATGGTAACATTACAGGTATGCACCTCCAAACTTGGCTGAGAAGTGACTCCTCAGAGCCTGGTGTGTGAGGTAGCTATGAGAATAACAGGCCAGGAGTGCTCAAGGGACAGGCCACATTATAATATGGGGATCTATCAGGATTGTTCTTACTCCTGGGGACCACTATGAACAAGGTCAGAACCCACGCACATCATCACAGCTGGGCCTAATACTAAATGCTGACCAGCACTGACTCTATCCACCCAGTCCCCAAAACTTCAGGAGGGGGGGCCGTGGTACAGGTGTTCAGACTACCTCTCAGAAGCCCCACGGAGGTGCTGATGGTCGTAGCCCCGCACACCCCAGCTCAGGAGTTGGGCTCAGTGACTCAGAATGACTGGCTTGGGACCACATGTCAGAGCCAAGGTGAGGGAGGGTTTGTGCTGTGGCCTGGGCCCAGCTTGACTTCTTTGCCGCATGGCCACCTGTCTTAGGTAGGGTTTTTTGTTGCTGCAAGGGAACACCGGAACACCCAGACCAAAAGCAACTTGGGGAGGAGAGGGTTTATCTGACTTACATTTCCACATCACTGCTTATCATCAGAGGAAGTCAGGACAGGAACTCAAACAGGGCAAGAACTTGGAGGCAGGAGCTACGGAGGCCATGGAGGAGTGTTGCATATTGGATTGCTCATCATGGCTTGATCAACCAGCTTTCTTGTAGAACCCAGGACCACCAGTCCAGAGATGACACCACCCACAATGGGCTGGGCCCTCCCCTATCAGTCACTAATTAAGAAAATGTTCTGCAGGCTTCCTTACAGCCTTATCTTATGGAAGCATTCCCTCCCCCCCTTTTTTTCTTTTGGTTTTTTGAGACAGGGTTTCTCTGTGGAGCTTTGGTGCCTGCCCTGGAACTAGCTCTTGTAGACCAGGCTGGCCTCGAACTCACAGAGATCTGCCTGCCTCTGCCTCTCGAGTGCTGGGATTAAAGGCGTGGGCCACCACCGCCTGGTGGAGGCATTTTCTTAATTGAGGTTCCCTTCTCTCAGATGATTTCAGCTTGGGTTAAGCTGACATAAGACTAGCCAGCACACTACTCCTTGGCTTCCTCAGCCGGGAGATGGGAACAGAACAGATTATACTATCTGAACAGTTGCTCTCCCAATTAAAGAAAGCGGTAAATGAGGCAGCCTAAAGGAGTCTACAGCCTACAGGCTCCGAGCAGGCAGGAGTCCTGTTGCAGGGCATGGTTATTGAACTTGGCCACAGGGAAGTTTTGTCCGTGGGAATCAGTAGTCAAGGGTGCTGTGGTAGCCCCATGTCAGTCCCTGTGTATACCTACGAAGACTGTCCTCTTGGCTTGTTTCTTTCACTGCAAAGAAGCCCTGAACATGCCAACGAGGTCACTCATCCTCAGTGGCAGCCCTGCTCCACCGGAGAGCCACAGAGAGCTGGCCTGGCAGGCTTGTTGCTGCAAAGCTGTAAGCAGATTTCTAGGGCAAAAGCTGCAGAGCCTGAAGTCATGATGGGCCAGGCTTGGCCGCTGGCCCTAGCATGGCTGCTCAGCGGTGGAGTGAGACAAAGGTCAGTTTGCAGCTGCCTTGGGAAGATGGAAAGCAAGCTTTCCAGCCATCCCAGGCGCTGACGTGATCTTTAGTTGTAGATCTGGAGCAGCTGGAGAACTAGAGAAGGATGAGAGGGGAGTGGACTTACTCAGTCCTGGTCCAGCAGTGGCCTGGTTCGTCACTGTGCCTTCTGGTTCTGCCAGGTGGTCCGAAATCCTTCTCACTTGAGGGACAAGAAGGTTCCCGTGAGGCAATTTTGGGTTGGGGGAATGTATGATTTCATCATGGGGATGTCTTTATGAGTCTCTGTTATTCCTGGAATCTAAGGTGACTGCAGGCTGAGAACAAGGACGGGAGGCTCCTTTTCTGTCTGGAGCGGGACACGGCAAACATTGGCCTAGAAGCCTCAGCTCTTATCTTTGCACTGATCATCCTCAAGGGTCGTAGATAGGCTGGGTATCCTTGCATGGTTAAGCCTATGTACAGAACTAAGTAGGAATTGGACCCAAAGGACAGGTACACAATGCAAAGGGGCCAGGCCTCCGCGCTGCCTTTACGACAGGGGTCCAGGTGAGGAGCCGGTATTTCTCAGAACATAGGCAACTTCTCAGGTCCAGTTTCAAGCACCACTCACTGACCGTCCCTGTTTTCTCTTGTCTGAAGAGACACCTGTCACCTGAGGAGTTCCAAGAAGTGTTTGGGATGAGCATCGAAGAGTTTGACCGTCTGGCCCTGTGGAAGAGGAATGACCTCAAGAAGAAAGCCCTGCTCTTCTGACAGCTGCCAGCGTCTTTCCAGGAGCCTGTTGGGGGGCAGTTCCCCTCCCGCACTTTCCCTCTGCTTCTCTGTCAGTGAGGCGGGTGGGGTGCCTGAGGGAGGTGGGATGGGGCCAGGCCCCGAGGAGCATCCAGCAGGCACCGGTACCTTCTGCAGCAAGGATGCTCCCCCCTGTAGTTTAGGGCCCGGTGCCAGCTTGACTCTCTCCTTCCCGCCACAACCTGAGATCAGGGCAGGGCCGCTGCCAGCTATCATAGGAGATGGGCCAGAGCATTCAGCCAATCCAGCACCTTCCCAGTGCCCCTGGTGTGCCCACACCTGTGCTAGGCACTTGGGCAGAGAAGCGTCCAGGAGGCGGGTGAAAGGCTCGCCAGTGCCAGACCCTGACACAGCAGGGGTGGTAAGCGTGAGACTCCTCAGAGCATGAACAGGATGCAGGCAGGCTGAGGCAGGGGAGCCAGGCCCATGTCCGAGAGGCAGTGGGACTGTGATTTTTTGCGGTTATTGTGATGGATCTTCTCTGGGGAATGAATGTTGACCTGACAGGGTGCCGTGCTCTGTGTACTGTGCCCTTCCAAATCACCCCCTTAGTTGCCTAAATGATATCTTTCAAGTTCCACAGAAGTTTTTATTTTATTAAAAAGTATTGCTTCCTTACACATAAGAAGACATATATGCAGAGTTTAGTTTTACGGTCCCTCCGAAGGGGATCGCCTCCGCCTTACACCCCCACTGTGCAGGCCTCTGTGCTTCCAGTCCTCCGCGTTCCTCAGAGACAGGAGCCCATCTGTTTCCCTTCGTCCCTGCTCCTTTGTATGTATCACACAGACCGCCTCAAAGACAGACTCGCTCAGTAGTGCCGTTTGTAAATACATGTGAAGTGTACGTCTCCTTTTTCCTCACCGTCGTTTTCCTAAATCTCAAAGAGAAGAGCGCCCCCTGATGGCCAAAGTCCTGGAATAAAGGTTTCCCCACTGTGGCCTAGTCTCATAGGAACCTGACCAGTCGTCTTGGTAAAGACACTCACTGTAGCCCCCACAACATAAAACACATGTTCAGGAGCCATGCTGTCACATGCAGCCCCGATACAGACACTGAGTGCTGCGGGAGAGGTTGACGCCTCTTCCAACCTGGGTGTCTAGAAGTGGGAGCTAGCTAGGGCCCTGGTGACAGACATAAAAGAGCATGCCTGCCACAGAAGTGTGTGGACACTGTGGCCCTGAGTGACTCTAGTTGTCCCCTCCTCTGGGCTCTCCTTCACACAGTCTCACATCCCAGGACACGTTGAGTCTTGTTTCGTGCTGGAGTTTTCACCAGCACGGCTGGGCCATGGAGGGGAACTTTTGGTACTTAATCTGCTTCCTGCCACTCGGCAATCGGGACCTGCACAACCGGAAAGCCCCACCTCCTCACTCATGAGGTGTCATGTCATGTCTGATTCCTGGACACCTGGGAAAATAAACGGTGACACACTGTAACTTGTGAAAGGACAAAATGTGTTCAAGCATGCTTGGTTTCAGAGGCATGGGCAGGGGGTGTGTTCATGGAGCAGGACAGGCCACCTGGGAGGGACTCCTGTCCCATCCAGAGGTGGCCATGAGGGCTGGAGCTCTGGCTTGGCCAGCCTAGGGAGCCAACATCGTGCTAACAGGGGCATCTGCCTCTCTGGGCAGGATGAAGTGCTAACTGCTGTTCCGTGGTAAAGGTCCAAAGGGGCCCCCAATGTGCTCCCTGATATCAGGCCATGCCTCTTAGAGAAGGTGCCTGGGATCAGTCTTGAAAGATGGAGGGTCTCGGCAGCGTAACAGGAAAAGGCATCCCAGGCAGATGGAACAGCGCTGTAGGATGCTGAGGCTGTGAACGGTGTCATATATTCTGAAAGCTTTGGTGTTTGGAAATGGCTGAGTGCGGGGCTGGGGAAAAGACTGGAAGGAAAGAAAAGGTCAGCAGGGGTCGTTAGGAGTAGTGATGGCACCCTGGGGTAAATGTGTCACACTCTCTAATCTTATACCAATAACTGACAATTCTGATGATCTCGGTGTTTTTTTTTCCCCCAAAGCCTACTTGGCACGTACTTCATGCTTGCTGTGTTAAGCAGCACTGCAGTCTATTGCTACTCAAGCAAGAAGCTGGTACATTCATGGTTTGTTCTGTAGTGCGAATTCTAATTGGTTTTAATAATAAAAACCTGGAGTCAGATAGTAGTGGGGTGAAAGCTGAAAGATTAGAGAAGCCAGCCACAAGTTAAGAACTAGTTAAGAACCTCTAGGAAATCCTTAGACCAAATGGGGTATCCCGTCTCTTCAAGTCCTCAGGCTGAATGCCCTCTCTACGAAACCTCAGACTGAATCCTGAGCACCTGTCTCCTCCCGCCTTATATTCCTCTCTCCGTCCAGCCATATCACTCCTGTCTCCACCTCCCAAGTGTTGGGATCGAAGGCACGTGATTCCCAAGTATTGAAATTAAAAGTGTGAACCACCACCACCTGGTCCTGTTTCTCTTTGAGACTGGGATCAATCTATTGTAGCCCAAGGTGGCCTTGAACTCACAGAGATCCATTTGCCTTTGCCCCCCAAGTGCTGGGATAAGGTGTATGCCACCACTGCCCAGCCTCTATGGCTAACTAGTGGCTCGCTCTACACTCAGGCAAGTTTCATTTGTTATAGCACAAACAAAATATCACCACATTGTTTCCTCATTGAGTCTTGGCAATTCCACCTTCCAAGTATTGTCTGTGTCTGTCCTTGGGCACTGCTGTTACTGGACAAGCCAAGGACAGTGTGGTGGCAGTATGATAAAGACCTCTGGGTGCAGGTGTTTGCCTTTCTGTCTTAGGAATTGTGGTCCATACAACACTCACCGCTCATTTTCTAAGTGCCCTATTGTCACCCCACAACCAAGAGCAAAACCTTTGAACAGCAACCTAGTAGTGCCAAATGGCTAGCAGCCTTGAGCCCTGGCTCCAGCCTCGGTGTCCCTGGTCATTCCTGCCCCTACTGGGCAGCTGAATGTCACAACACATTCTGCTCATCCTGCACTTTCTGTGTAGCATGGCTGTGTCTTGCACACTGGTTTCTCTCCCAGGTAAGCCCTGCTCTTCTTTCCCAGCTCCTCTTAGAAATGGCTCCCACATGGCTCTTTGCTGACTCAAAGTCACCAGCCTGCCCCAGATTCCCAGATTCCTCAAGTACCTTCCTTGTACCCTTCTGTGCGTACCACAGTTTTGTGTGTGTGTGTGTGTGTGTGTGAATGTACAGGTACAACCTGGTTGTGGAGACCAGAGGTTGACGTTGGGAGTTTTCCCTGGTTGCTCTCTATCTTATTATTTTTAAGAATTGTATTTATTATTCCTCAGTTACGCGTGCGCGCACACACCCACATACACACACAACTGCAGCAACCAGGGGTGGGGCAAAAGAATACCTCCCCATCCATGCTGGAATGGTGATGGACTCAAACTTGTGTAAATCTTACACAGCCAGTGCTGCTATGAGCCTATGGATGCAGCAGCCACTACAAGCCCAGAGGACAGCATTTCTTAGTGCTCCTCTCATCCTGACCCTTACATTCTTTCTGCTCTTTCCTCCATGACATTCCCAGAGCCTTAGAGTAGGTCACATTGATGTCCTGTGTATAGCTGAGCGATCAACAGTCACTTACTCTTAGTACTTCATCCAGTACTGAGTCTCTGCACTATACAGAAGAGCTTCTCTGATGCAGGCTGAGAGCAGCATTAATCTATGGTTATAAACATGACTATTTAGAAGGCAGCTCGACGCCATGCCTGTTTCACAAAGCAACAGCAGCAGGTTTTTACAGGGCCTACGACCTCCCCAGGCATGGGATCCTGACCAGCTTTACAGTACTGAGCCCAAGTTCTCCACCTTGTTTTTTGAGACACAATCTCTCAAACCTCTCACCAGGACCTGGAGCTCACTGCTTAGGCTACAGTGACTGGCTAGTGAGCACAGGGGATCTTCTTGTCCCTGCCTCCCCAGTGCTGGAATTACAGCAATACTGCCATTTCTGTTTTTTGTTTATTTGGTTGGTTGGTTGGTTTATGTTTTGTTTTAAATGTGGGTGCTGGGATAAAACATAGGTCCTCATTTTTGCAGTGCAAGCACTTTTTGGAGCTCCCGCACCCCTTGGAGGTGCTTCATCAGTTCACTGACTGTATCCCTTTATCTAGCTCTAAGACCGCAGGCGCAGACTTGCACATCACTAGCCGGACATACATAATGACTGTCCTAGGATGTTTTATGACCAGGTTGGCACGCAACCACATATTATGCCCACTCCAAACTGTCACGAAGAGTGGTGATGCTAGACCAGCATGGTCCCCATTCCTCTATGTGATGATGGGAGTGTTCTAGAGTTGTGCTATCTGGCCTGCCACTTATCAATATGAAATATGACCATTGTGGCTTAATTTTAAATGACAATCTGTGTGAAGCTAAATAGTCATACATGGCTTGTGGCTGGGCAGCCCCAGTGCTACTGTCCTCACTAGGTCAGGGCTCCTGCCATTCCTGTTTAGACGTAAGTATTTGAACAGCTGGTCCTTTGACAGGATCCATAGTGTACTGCCTGTTTTAGATGTGAGGATGTGTGATGAGGCTCTCATCCTTTAGCAATGGTGACATCTGCCATCTGAACTCTGGGTCCCTGAATCCCAAGGACCCTCTTAACAGTGCATCCAGACATGATGGTAGGTGCTAATAATGCCAGGCAGCGAGATCAGAAAGAAGTTCAAGGCCAGCCTGTATTATGTGAGACCTTTTTTCCCCTCAAAGGCAAAGCAAAAGCATATTTGCCCCCATGACAGTTGGCAGACTATAATCCCATGACCTCTGCTCACCAGAAAGCATAGAGGGCTTCCTCCCCACTAGCAAAAATCCACCAGCCTCCCAGGCCCTGCAGGAGATTTATTGGGTGACCTTGATCCAATTTAGTTCCATCTCTGTTCCATGAGCTGAGGGCTCTGTCTCATACCAGAGGCAACTCCAGGTGGCTTTCCTTGCTTCTGTCTCACAGGCTGGCTTCCTATGACCTCTCCCTCCCCATGATCCTTAAGTCTTTCACTGGGGAGGTACCACAGACTCAGGAACTCATTTGTGTCGCTGGTGCACTGTCAGGGACCTTGTCCAGGTCAGGGCATAGCTGAGGAGAGGCACAGGGCAAGGCATGCTACCTCTGAATACTTCTTTGGGATTGACTGGTTGTTAGCTTCCACACCTGGTCCTTTTTGGTTTTGTGGCTTTGCTACCTGCACACAGCTGATTACATCATAGCCATGAGCAACAATACATGGCTGTCACTCTGCTCCCTGGGAGTGGGTTAGCAGTCCTGAGCCTTTTACCCTCCCTTGCTTTTCTCCGGTGACTGACCCTGTGTTGAAGCTGGCCAGTAGCCCTCAGCTACCAGTCCTACTCATAAGCCTCAAAAAAAAAAAACCCTTAAGATTTGCTCATGCCTTTAATCCCAGCACTTGGGAGGCAGAGGCAGGAAAATCTCCATGAGTTCAAGGCTGGCCTAGTCTACAGAGTGAGTTCCAGGACAGTCAGGGTTGTTACACAGAGAAACCCTGTCTCACAAAACCAAAAGAAAATAATCCAAGATTCCAAGGAAACAGACAAAGCAAAATATATATTTCACAATGTCATCCTGTCATACCTAAGGCCTGAGGCCAGGTCTGCCTAGCACCAACCTTTTCAATTGGCACTAACCAGGACCTATGTTGGGAATCCCCAGGACAAATGAAACAGGGAGACATCAGAGCCTGTGTAGTCACCTTTCTGCCCCTCTACACAGGGCAGCTGCCCGTGACAAGAGTCTTAAATCTGAGCACAGAGCTTCGGACACCACCAGGGCAGGAAGAGAGCATGGGAAGTCCACAGCAAGTCCTGGCAGCAGGCGCTTGGTACCTCTAGTCACAGCTCATTGGCTAGAGTTGATCACATGACTCCCACAAAGAGGGGGCTTCTGGAAGCTCAGGCAGTCTGGGTCCAAGATGGGGAGAGAGTCAGAGATAATGAGAGCATGATTCATCCGCAGCTGAGATAGTACGAGTTCTGAGCTCTCTTTTCCACTGGCTCCTTCAGTGGCTGTTGGTGTGGGTCCTCATTAGAAGTAGCCCAGTTTAGCCTTTAATCCCAGCACTCAGGAGGCAGAAGCAGGCAGATCTTTGTGATTCCAGGCCAGTCTGGTCTACAAGAGCTAGTTTCCCAGTTCTCTGCTGTGGGAATACTGTCCACCTGTCCTCTCTGCAGACCTGACTCCTCTGAACAGAACAGCCCAGACACCTCAAAGCCCTACCACATCCAGTACCCTGTAGGCACTATGCTCTACCTTGGGACCTCCTGTCCTTCACAAGAGAGATGGGACTTAGGATGGCCCCTGAGCTATCTGCTGAGAGGACTCTCAGGTGGCTCAGTGCAATGATGTGTTATTCAGCATAGAGATCTGTCCACCCAGGCAGACATTCCCTCGGAGGACAGGGAGCCCCAAGAGCAAGGGTTATCTAGCCAGCAGCCATGAGTTGCAGAGGCCATGGTGGAGGGAGGGTGGTCAGGAAAGGAGGAGTGGAGTAGGCAAGGATACAGAACTGGAGGAGCTAGGAGAGTCAAACCACAAGCCAGGGGCCATCCTGAGTGTTTGGCCTGCCTGTGCTCCTCACAGAGCCTGCTGCTGTTAAGCCAGCAGGGAAAAGACACTCTGAGGTAGAGGATGAACCAGGGACAATAACTACTGGGGTCCCCAGTGCACCCACTGTAGATGGAGGCTGCTTGTTCATTTCCTGGGTGCCAACCCACCAAGTTGCTGGATAGATTTCTGTCAACTTGACACAAGGTAGAATCATTCTGGAAAGAGGAAACCTCAACTGAGAAAATGCCTCCATACAATTGGCATGTAGGCAAACCTATTGGGCATTTTCTTGATTACTGATGGACACAGGAGGCCCCTCCTTGTGGGTGGTGCCACCCCTGGATAGGTGGTTCTGGAGTACATAAAAAATTAACTGAACAAGCCCTGGGGAGCAAGCCAGTAAGCACCTTCCTCCATGGTCTGTGTTTCAGTTCCTGCCCTGACGCCCTCAGTGACGGACTGTGATCAGGATACAAGCCAATAAGCCCTTTCCTCCCCAAGTTGCTTTTGGTCATGGGGTTTTATCATAAAAATAGAAATCAAACTAAGACGCATCTCCATGTCCAGTGCCAAGCTGGAACCGCTAAGCTAGAGGAGTGGCCTTATTGTTTTAGTACAGAACAGTCTTCAAAGATGGCCACCCATCCTCACCTCAAAGCTGGACCCAAGTCCCACCTGGGTAGAACTCGGTGAGCCTGACAGTTCACCCAAAGTCTGTGTCTCCAGGACTAAGCAGGCCTGGCTTAGCCTGCCATTCCATGTGGCTTGCCTCCTCCTCATTCCCTCTCAGGGGAAATGGGGTCCTCACAGCGACCTGAGAAAGGGACCATACACACACCCAGGGATGCCTAGCTGAATGTGTGGGAGAGATGCCTGTCCCCTCCTGAGCAGAGATGGTCCTGTGGGCCCCGTTAAGGCTGGCCCATGGCTGTTGGATCTTTATGTCTTCCAAGGTGCATGAGAAGGAGCCCTCACTTCCTATCAGTAGGTGAACTAGGTGAGGCTGGGTTCTGAGCTGCAGTTATAGGGACAGATGGACATGCCTAATGAGGGTGGTGTCTATGTTCTGGGTGGCGAATGACATTCCTTCCAGGTAACCCTGCCATGGAGTCCTGAGCCTGCGTTGTCATGTGATTTTTATAAGACCCAAGATGACTCCAGTCCCAGAGGACAACAAGCATCTCTGAGGCTTCTTACAGCCATGCCTCTATTGGGTAGATGGCCTCATGGTCTTGACCCCAGCCTCATCCTTCCCCGCCCCCTTTCAAAGCCGCTGACCCTGCCTTCCCTCCGAGCCTCTCAGGCAGTACTCCCATCCCCATGTGTTGTCCTCTGAGAGCTGCTCTGGGTCAGCCCTGCTCCCAGCTTGGGTCAGCTCTTCTGACCTTTCAGGTTCCCTGGATGCCTCTTCAGAGGTGAAGAAAGCCCACAGATCATGTTCACTCAGTTGAGGCAAATTACATCAGTTGTGAATTCTTCCAGAAGCTAAGCTTGTCTCCCAAAGCAGACAGAATTCTGGGGCGGGGAAATCCGCTCTACTGTTCTGTTCAAGGACTGAGTGGGGCTGCCAGGTCCAGTCCCAATTGGGAAGCCTGTTTCCAGCACAAGGGCACCTCTGACCAATGGAGTGGGGAGGCTGGTGTGTCACTGGGCACCCATGGCTGAACCAGGCTTCAGGAATGACAGAGGCCACCTGCTTTCCTTCCTGAGCTGAAACCTGCTAATGCCCCTCAAAGTGACCTGTTGTGTGTATGCATGCACACATGTGTGAGTGTGGGTGTGGCTGTGCATGTGTGGTGGCTAGAGGTCAACTTTGGATGTCATTATTTAATTTTGTAAAAAGAGATTTATTGGGCTGGAGAGATGGCTCAGAGGTTAAGAGAACTGACTGCTGTTTCAGAGGTCCTGAGTTCAATTCCCAGCAACCACATGATGGCTCACACCCATCTATAATGAGATCAGGTGTACAGAACACTATATACATAATAAATAAATTAAAAAAAAGATTTAAAATAAAAGAGATTTATTTACCTTTATTAGTGTTGATGTTGTATTTGCATGCATGTCTGTGCAGTGTGTGCATGCCTGGTGCCTGTGGAGGTCGGAAGAGGTATTGATCACATGGCACTGGAGTTATAGATGGTTATGAGCAGCTTTGTGGGTGCTGGTGACCAAACCTGGGTCCTCTGCCAGAGTGAATAGTTAACCACTCTCTCATCTTTCTGCAGCCTTGCCTTTGTTTTTGTTGTTGTAGAGACAAAGTCTCTCAGTATCCTGGGACTCACTGATTAGACTAGGTCAGCTGACCAGTGAGTACTGGGAATCCTCCTGCTTCCGCTTCCTCAGTGTTGGGATTTCAAGTAAAATATATCTCATAAATGTCTCTATAGACTGTTGTATTAGCTATATACTGTGGGGGAAATCTTTTATGTGTGCATCTGTGCAGATTTCATGCAGTCCAGAAGGGGGCATTGGAGCCCTTGGAGCTGGGACAGTGGTTCTCAACCGTGGGTCTTGACCCCTTTAGGGATCACATATCAGAAATCTTGAGTTTTCGGTATTTGCATTAAGATTCATATCAGTAGCAACATTACAGTTGTGAAATAACAATGAAATAATTTTATGGTCGGGGTCATCACAACATGAGGAACTGTATTAGGGTCATAGCATTAGAAAGGTTGGGACGCATCAAGCTGGAGTTACAGGTGTTTGTAAGATGCCACAACTGAACTCTGAACTCTGATCCTTTGTTAGAACAGTAAGCATTCTTAACCACTGAGCCATCCCCCTAGCCCCTGGAGGAATCCTTAAACTCTAAAAGATGGAATTGTATAAATGAACACAGCACACACATATTGCTTGAATTAGACAAACCGCCATTTGTTGCATTGTTCCCGGGAACACTGAAGCATGATGTCATGAGTTTGCTAGCATTCTCGGGAGTCCTGTTGGATTTGGGGTTGTGTCATGTGAAATGTAATTAGAGAAAGACAATTTGCATTAGAATCTGAAAAGAATTAGAACTGACAAAGCTATCTTCAAGAAACTAAGCTGGGCATGGTGGCTCAGCTCACGCCTCTATCACCTCTAACCCTGGCTCTTGGGAGGCTAAGGCAGAAAGATTGGGAGTTCAGGCTTATCCCTGATAAATACAGAGTTCAAAGCCAGTTTGAGGTACACATGAAAATCTGTTTCAAACAGACACAAACACACACAAAGAAATTGTGTTGGCCAGACCCAGCATACAAGAGGCTGTTGCAGGGGGATATTGAGCTGTTGCAGCATAAGGCAGTTACAGGATTCAAGCTGGGACTTGGGGGCTCTAAGCCCTGCCCTCTGTTCCTGGCCCTCTCTTTGACCTTCCACATAGGATCAAAGTCAGCAACACAGACAGGTGCATGTGGTGGCCGTCGTTGGGGGTGGTGGTGGTGGAACAGCCATAAGCAGACTAGTAGTTAGCACAAGGGTTTGTGTGTTGGTCAAGAAGCATACATAGCTCACCCTAATGCCAGGTCCACCTTGGCCAAATGTGTGTTTGGAAGGACGAACAGCTTAACAGAGGAAGGATGGAGAGTTTAACTGAAGGCACATGCATGGAAGGGACCTCAGAGGCTTTCTTGTCCCCCGCTCGGTTGTGAAGGGGGAAGTCTGAGCATGAGGAAGAGGTGACCTGATCCCAGAGCCAGGAAAAAGATTAATGCCCTCCACCCTCAGTTCAGTGCAGACCAGAGTCAGTGCAGAGGGCATAAAAGAAGCAAGTAAAGGCATTTTGCATGAGCTGTGATACACATCTACACCTTATTGCGGTGCCAGAAATCTACGCAGATGTCAACCCCATCTGTCGCCTTAGATAAAACTAATTCTAAAACTTGGGTTGCATTGTTTGAACTTCAGACAAAATAGTGTGTGACGTTCTGGAGGACTCCTTTGCAGCCAGCCCTTTCTTGACTCCAGCCTGAACCAGCCACCCCCCACCCCTCCCTGAACTCCTGTCTGCTCACACAAGGCAGGCCTGAAGCTACTGGAGGACAGGAAACCTCCTGATGCCAGGATGATAGGGTAACACAGACTGGTTGGCTGGCTGTAGAAATCCCAGCTCTTACAATGTTCCAGGCCATAACAACCACCTCTACTACTCTTTGCCACTCTGTCCTCTCCACCCCTCCGTCCCCTCCCCTCTCTCTTCCTTGACTCCATTTATCTACCCCGCTCCGTTTTCCCAAACATAGCTGCCCCCAGTCTTGAGCATAACAATGCAGCACCTTGCTGCTCTGTCCCAGTTCTGGCCCTTATTGCAGGAGGCTGTCCCCAAGTGTCTTAGCTATTTTTCCCTAGGCATCTGGTCACATCAGACCTGAGCTCAGATAGCTCTCTCCTTTATACAGATGGTGACCAGGCCCAGTGAGTGGTACAACCCACATTTAGTGCCAGTCTTTCCACCTCAGCCAAATCTAGGGAATTTCTCTGCACAGGAACACCCAGAGATGAAATAACTCTTCATAGGTTGTCACAACAAGTTGACAATTAGCACCTACCACCACACTAATCAAATCCATCCCTGAGGATAACTTCTCTTCTCTCAGAATGGGCTGGACCAAGAGGCCCCAGGGCCTGGGGCAAGCAGATCACCTGTTGATTGGCGGAGTGGGACAGGAGGACTGAGGCTCTGCCTGGACTCCCATGTGCTGAGATGCGGCTCCCCAAGGTGTGGCAGACTGAACTGTCTGCGGAAGCTGTTTTGGTAGTAAGCAGTTTGTGATTTTTGTGCAGTCCAACTGGTATCTAGTGGAGGTCACCGCTGGCTGGATTGGATCCTGCAGTGACTGTGTGTGGAAGGGGTTCCTGGTCAATGTATTCATACCAAGAGAAGGATGCTGGCTCCAGCCCTGGTAGCCCTGCCCTGTGTCGGAGGCAGAGGGAAAAGCCTGGAGGGGAGGAGAGGCAGGTTGTGAGGTAGAGGGAAACCTGCGATGTTGTAGGGATACCTTCCAGAAGAATCCTCTAAGGCGTGCGCGGATTTTGAAAGACTTGGATAAATGGGGATGGTAGGTGGGGAGGGGTCATGCCTGGCGAGAGATTGCAAAACCCAAAGCTCTGAAGGAAAGGGACGAGACTAACATTGGGTTCTTGAGGTGCGGCAGAGAAACGGACCTGCTTGGCACAACTCCTAAAGGGAGGGCCCAAATTCACTTTCCTTCCGCTCTTAATGATAGCGACAGGCTTGGAAATGTTTTCTGAGTGATTAGAAGACGGACAAGACTTTGAGGATTTGAAATACGGATGACAAGAGGTCTTGCTCCTTGAGCGTGTTTCCTTTTCTGTCAAACAGGCCGGTCTCTGGCTCTCAGCTTTAGAAACCAGAATTCTAGGTTTGGGATGAGCATTGGACGCAGCTGAGTCGAGTCCACGTGGGCGCTGAGCCCAGCGGCGAAATCAGGTCAGCGAAGGGTCCCGGACGCTGGCCCCGACCCGCGGCCCCGCCCAACCTCTCTTTGTTCCTCCAGGCCCCGCCCCCTCTGCGTAACTCCCTCTCCATTGGCTAGAGGGCGGGTTCTTGAGGCTACGGGGGGCGGGACTCTGGCGAAGGGCGGGGCCTGGCGCGCTTGCGCAGAGTTCTCCGGCCACAGCTCACACCGGCTGTCTCTGCGCCGGGCCCCGACAGGGAGGCGATCACTGAGCAGCGCAGGGCCCCGCCCCGGGCTCCATTGTTGAGGCAGCCGGCTCTCCGCGGGCTGCGCTCCTCTCGGCCGCCCTGAGTGCACGAGCCACTAGATCCTGAGGTGAGGCGGCGGCGGCTTTGAACCCAAAAGGGGCCAGGTGTCCCAGGATGTCCCCCGGCAAGGTCCTCAGGCAGGGTATCCAGGCCGGGCAGGGTCCCCAGACAGGACTAGGCAGGGTAGGGTCCCAGAGGTTCTTCAGGGTGCTAGACAGGGTTGACCAGGGACTCCTGACAGGGCAGAGTCTCCCCGGACAGAGCAGGGTCCCTATACAGGACTAGATAGGGTCTCCGGGGCTAAGTAGGGTCCCTGGACAGGACAGAGTCCCCAAGATTAGGTAGGGTCCCCGAGGCTCTGCAAGGTCCTCAGACAAGGTTGGAGAGAGTCGGTGGGCAGGGGTGGTTTTCCAGGGATTGGGCATAGATCCTGGCATCGGATACCCAAAGGGCAGACCACATCTTCGGACTCTCAGGGGCAGTCGCTAGGCTGGATTGTGGTCCCTGGCTCGGCAGTCGACCGAAGCGGGTCAGACCGAAGCGCTGCAGGGATTGTGGCTGCCGCCTTGTGCTTCGGAGGGACCGGGACCCCGAAGCGACTAGTGCAGATGGACCCGAGCATTCGCGAGTCCGTGCGCCCTGGCATTGTCTCGCTGCCGGGTGGCACCCAGGGCTCTGCGCCTCCAGGTCCTGGTCACCCTACGAGTGGTCTCTTTTGGCCCTTCCTCTTATCTGTAACTGGTTGACTGTCACTGAGAGGGACTTGGGAGGAACCCTTGTGTGAGGCCTTTCCTTCCTAGTCCCCTATGTGGTGGGTGCCTCCGGAGGTAACTGCCTGGACTTGGAGTGTGGGGAAGCTCGCGGGTGGAAAGGCTGTTTCTGTCCTGTATTGATACGACTGAGTTTGTGTGTTACTGAGGGTGACAGTGTGGACATGCACGCGTGGGATTCTGGTCCCCCCGCTAGTGTGTGTGGGTCTTTCCTGTGTCCCATGGCTCGTCAACCCAGGCTTTGCCCACCCAATCCCAGCCCCCGCTTTGGGTGCACATTGGACACTGGTGTTTCGGTGATAAGAGCCAAGCCCTGTGCGTGCTGGGCGCAGTTGGCCTGAAGAGGACCACTGCCACCCGTTCTTCAATGTATTGGTATTGTCCTTGCCCAGTGAGCTGAAGCGCCGTGGGGAGGGGGGCGAGGAAGTGGGAAGGAAGGAACACGCTGCGCGTGCTCCCGAAGTAGCCTGCCCATGATTCGTGCCCCTCACCCTGCGGGTCCTTGGGGAGCGTGGGCCTGTCACTGTGCTGGGAGCACAAGTTCAGCCATGGAGTTTCTTACCCAGGAGCCGTGCTGATTGGAGGGAGTGGAGCCTTTTTGCCCTCTGTTTCTTGATTTCTTCCGTTGAAAAAAAAATCTGGAAAGCCAGAGTTGACTTTGTAGCTCCCAGCCAGCTCCTGGCAAGTGGAGAAAACTCTCCCAAGAACTTGGCGGGCTGAAGAGTGCGTTTGAATCAAGAAAATCCACACCCAGGGAACCAAGCCAAAGCAGTTACAGTTGGAGATCAGATTTATGAAGGCAGCCCCGGGGTGAGGTCTAGGGAGGGGACCTGATGATGCTGCCCCTCAGGCTGGGCTCTCCTCAGTTACTAACTAAAGTGGAAGCCATTCATTAATTACCGATTGATCATTTAAAATCCACTTGTCATATCTCAGGGATGATGATGATGGTGGTGGTGTGTGTGTGTGTTGAAATCAGGATAGTGGTTTTCTGGGGAGGAGAGGACAGGCGGCAGTTAGAGCAAGGAGTTTCAATAAGCAACATGCAATTTGTTCTAAAAGATAGCCCATGTCTAATAGCAGGGATTCAAAGAAAACTGAGCTTCTAGCCATCGTGGCCTCATTATAAGATCCACACTCTGCCCTTCCGCCAGCTCATTTCTGGGTGCTCAGCTCTGGCCAGCCTTTGCCTCTCAGTACTTTCTCCCAGAGACCTCCTGAATTAGACCTGTCCTTCAGGACCTACCCTGTGAATTAAAGGGGCATTGTGAGTTTGGGCCAAAAGTGGTTACCTGACATAGCTTGAAAAATGCTCTGATAGACACAGACCCAGTCTGAGCCCGGAGCAGGCAGGAGGTAGGGTCAAATGAGAGGTCTTTTGTCTACATCACGAATCCAGGTATTTTCATGTTGTTTTAAAGCTACAAAGCCTTGACTCTCCAAAGCCATTTAAATTTTTTTTTCTGTCTGACTGGGGTGTTTTATGGTGTAGAGTACTTGAACAGAGTTTATTGAGTCTAATTTTGGCCCTGAAGTTGATTTACTGTCTGATCCTGGGTAGTTTCTTCTCTATGTTTTAGCCTTCTCACCTTTGAGGGTCTTACACTAGACAACTTTAAAGAACATTCTTGGCCCTTAAACCCTTCATTCTTTTAACCAAATATAGCAGAGGGAAGTTGGCCTGTGGCAAAGGTATAAATACAGGAGATATTTGAAAAATGTAGTCTAAAGAACAAGTTACTTCCTTGCTTCTCAGTTTTTTTGTTTTTTTTTTTTAACAAAGGCTGTGCAAGGGCCAAGAGAAGGCTGAGAGTCAGGGGTGCCAGCTGCTTTTGCAAAGGACCTGGGTTTGAGTCCTTACACCCACATGGTCTAGCTCTAGGGTATCCAATGCTGTCTCTGGCCTCTGTGGGCACTGCATGCATGTGGTACACAGACACATGGAGGCAAAACACCCATAAACATTAAGTAACAATAAATAAAAACAATTTTTTAAAATGTTGTGTGTCTGTGATGGGAGCTTGCACTTTTAGGTGTTGTCTTGCATACTTTTTTAAAAATTAAAATTAAATTTCATTTTTTGACCTTTTTGAAGATTTACACACACACACACACCCGTATGTGTGTATGTGTGTGCACATGCTGGGATGCTTTCAGAGGTCAGAAGAGGGCGTCAGATCCCCTGGATCTGGAATTGTAAGCCGATGTGAGCCTCCTGATGTGGGTGCTGGGAACCAATCCCTGCAAGAGCAGCCAGCGCTGTTGACCATGAGCTGCCCCTCAGTCACTGTACCACTCTTATCCCCAACGCATCACTCCAGCCCTTTGCAAACCCTTTATAATTGTGTTTTGTTTGCATCCTCATTGTATCATATTTCTCCCTTAATGAAGTCGTTGGGTGTGGATCTGTTTTCAAGAGCATCTGCTGGTCTGTTGTCATATGAAGCCTGCCAACTGTGTGCATTTCCAGGTCCCAGTTTATAGCTGAGATTTTATCTGGGAGACTCTGAAGCAAATGGAACTTTGAGAGTACCCTGAGTAGATATCTTGGGTTCTGTCTAAATGTTGAAAGTCTCATTTGATCTTAGTGCCTGTAAAAAGAGTCATCAGACATTTAGGGTTAGGAAGAGACATTCCGGAGCAGAAACCAACCCTTCAATGCTAGTTTGTGTGTCTATGTGGTGAGGTGGGAATTCAGTGTGGTGTTTCTTCTGGCCTGGTGTCTGTCTATAGAAAGGACACAGTTCTCTCTGCTACTTCGATAATGACAGGGATTGAAAGTAATGATGGCAATTCTGTCCACAGGTGATGCTCCTCACCGCAACATTTACTCAGGATATATCCCCCTTTAAATTTGAATTTCTTTTGTCTGCTCAGTACTCCACATGATTTTCTGTGCAGGGGAAGTCTACTTTATGAGGCGTCTTTAAAGTCCCCTGGATTTTCTCTGCGGTTTTCTTTCTTTTTTTTTTTTTAAATATTTAACTTGACCCTAGCCCTCTCAGGCTCATTGTGATGAGTACTTTTTGTTTGTAGCCACCTTGATTTCTGTCCAGGTGGAGTGACAGGGCTCTCTGTGGAGAGACTGCACAGGGGCAGAGTTAGATTTGGACTGTTTCAGTATGGTTCTCTTGCCCGTGTTCACCCATCACCGAACACATCATGTTGGTTAGGGACCATCTGTCCGCAGAGTGTCTGGGATAGTTCTGCGACTGCCAGGAGAGTTTAAACCATGATGTCACTTCCCCTTTTTCTGGAGTTTGATACCTCTGTAATCCATAACAGTGGAGGAGTGACTTTTCTCAGACTGTATGTCTAGGTCTGTGGTGTCTCTACCACCCAGGGTTTCCTGGGTTACCTTTTCCATCATTAGGTTCCTGTGTCTGTTATTGCAGTTGGTCCCAGAACCTTCCTGTGTGTTGACAGGATGTAGATGTCAGTGGCATTAAGGATAGCTTCCTGTAGTTCTCCAGGAGGGGACCTGAGTTAGATTTTAGCCCTAACAAGGCTTTTTAAGTCAGGTTCTCGCAGCTTCAGCTCCTCGATCTGTGCAAGTGCATTAGGTCTTAGTAATACCTTAAAAACAAGCAACCAACAAACAAAAACAAGGAGATTGTTTGGAAGATCCACTGCAATTACAAGATAGAGGATTTTTTTTTTTTTAAGTTTTAAAATACTATGTTGCCAAAGTTACAAGAGGATGCTGCATCAAGGCTCGAGCGCCTCTGCTTCTCTGTGCACACGCAGTGTCCTGGATATGGTGTCAGGAAACTTACCTTAGCATTGTTTTAAATCCTGAATGAGCAGTACCATTTGAGAGACGTTTTGGGGAAATCATCAAGTTCGAATTCCAGTTTTATATGGTTCATATGAAAACGAGTGTGTGTATATGTGTGTGTGAGAGACAGAGAGAGACTGAACTTTTGATGGTTTCTGTAATAGTTCAGAGCCACAAGCACATTCCTTTTTGTTTTTGTTTACTTAAGGCAGGGCTTCTCTGTGTAGCCCTGGCTACTCACTCTGTAGACCAGGCTGGCCAAGAACTCAGAGATCCACCTGCCTCTGCCTCCCGAGTGCCACCACCACCGGGTTTACAAGCTGCTCCTTTTAATGACTGATTTCTTTCTTGATGTTTGGCTCCTAAGGGACCTTACTGGAGACCGGAGAAGGCAAAGGTCAAGGCAGTCAGAGGCCAAGGCCAGGAAAGCAGCCACTTGATACAACTCAGTGTCCCACTAGTGAGGAGCAAGTGTCAGGCTGGGTCCAGCTCTTGTAACACGAGGTTTGATTGGGCCATTCTCTCCCCAAGACTTCTTGGAAGGTGTACGGTGTCTCAGGCCCAGCCGTCAGCCTGTCCACATTTCTCCACCAGTTTCTAATGAATACTTTTGTTGCTCTAGTGTTCTAACAGGAGAACAGAGAGGCTCACAAACTCAGCAGTGGGCTTCAAAGAATTTCTGTTCAAAAATGCAAATGCACCATCCTATGTGGAATTGACAGACACACAGAATTTCTGTGGTGTGGGGAGGCACAGTGCTGTGGCTCAGTACTGTGACCAGTGACTCAGACAGGAAGAACCAGGCTCAGTCCAGCAGGAGAGCAGACCTGCGCTCCAGCCGAGCACAGCCATTCTTTCCTATGGAGGTTGATGCTTCAATTTCCCGGGAACACTGGTATTGCTGGACTTGCAGGGTAAAGGAAAGGCAGTGCATTCTGGGAAACTTAAAGGTTGTGGTGTTCTAGGCAAATCAGAATTCCAGAAATCGGTGACTGTAAGGAAGACTAAGATTTGTTGTTTTGGGTGGAATGTGGCCATCCCTCCCTTTTGTGGGGTGTGTGTGTGTGTGTGTGTGTGTGTGTGTGTGTGTGTGTGTGTGACTGAAACTGAACCCAGGAGGTTGGGCTTGCTAGGCATGTGCTTTGCTATTACATGAAATCCTAGCCCCCAGCCCTGCCTCTAGCTTTAAGGAAGTCACTGAACGCCACACTGCTGGCTACTCTAGTTCTTTCGCAGCTGATGTCTCTTTTTTAGTTTCCTATTGCTGCTCTGACGACCGCAAAGTTAACCATGTCAACGAACACACACACACCATCTCACACTGTTCCCGAGCACAAACCGTCAGGGCAGCAATGCTTAGCTCTAGAAGAGTTGCTTCCTGGCTCAATGTGTCATTGGCCATTAAGCATTTCTTACAGCCGTAGGTGTAGGTTCCCATACCATTCCCTCTGAAAAGCCCTTCCTTCCTTCCTTCCTTCCTTCCTTCCTTCCTTCCTTCCTTCCTTCCTTCCCTCCCTCCCTCCCTCCCTCCCTCCCTCCTTCCTTCCCTCCCTCCCTCCCTCCTTCCCTCCCTCCTTCCTTCCTTCCTTTCTTCCTTCCTTTGCTGCCACATGTGACCTTCAGATCAGACTGTGGCCTCCTGTCAAAGATGTATGATATCCCTTATGCACATTGCTCTTCTACCCAGAGAAAGTTCCAAAGCTGATCTGAAGGCTGATGTGTTGAGATTGACCACCTACATCACCCAGGAAGAGTCAGTTTGTTATGTATTGTGACAGTCACAGGTTCTGGGGTTTGGGCATGAGTGTTTATAGTGGTTAGTCATTCTGCTCACTGAAGTCACCTGGTCCTCTTATTGCAGCATCCTGTGAGGTTGGTTTGTTACTGTCCATTCACAGATGTGTAAACTGAGGCACCAACACTTTAAACAAATTGTCAGGGACACAGAGATTCCATTGTGTTTGTACATATGAGTGTGTGTGCGCATGTGCACATGTCCTGGAATATGAAAGCCAGAGGACAACTTTCAGGAGTAGGTGTTCCCTTTCCATGCTAGGATCTGAGGATCAAACTCAGGTTGTCAGGCTTTTGTAGCAAACCCTTTTACCCTGGAGGCAGAGCAGGATGTCCTGCGTTCCAGGCCTGCCTGGGCTACATTGAGAGTTTGAGGCCAGGTAGCATGGGGAGAACCCTATTTCGAAAACAAAAGCATATTGTTCTGACTTTCTGTGGAGGTTTACGGTATCAGAGACAGATCAGCCATGTACAGCTCGGGTTTGTTTTGGAGCACTGATGTGGCCTGCTGAGCTTAGAGTTTTGCCAAGAAGTCCTTAGAGAGATTCTGTTGGTGGAAGAAACACCCAGGTGGGGAATTTGGGACCTTGCCTTCTTGAGGGTTAGATGGAGGACCCCTTCTTTCTGGAATGGACTCAGCCTCGCCAGCTCAGCTGTCAGTCACGCTCTAAGGGTCGGCACATCCCCTGTTTCAAGACGCGAGGGAAGCCCAGTAGATAATGCCTGGGTCTCCTTAATTGGGGAGTCAGTGTGTCTCTGGGCAAGGGGCCATTCGAGAGGGCCACGGAGTGAGTGTAAGACCAAGCATGGCCCTTTGTGATGATTTCTCATTTAAGTCCGATTCCCTGCCTCCCCCATCCCTGTGTAGTAAAGGACAGCTCTGCTCTGAAAGAAATTTTATGAGGAACCAGAATCAACCGGAATCTGGCCTGGGGTGTAGCTTAGCAGTGGAGTGCTGTCTAGGGTGCACAATGCCCTGAGTCTCACCCTCACCTCTTTTAGAAGAAAATAGTAAGAGTAAAAAGAGCCCCAAACCTTTAAGTTTAAGATCAATTCCAAGTTTGGTGGACTTAGGAATGCCCTGAACTCCTGTGCGAATGTTTTGCGTGTGGGTGTGTTTCTCCTGGGAGAGGATTTACAGCTTTCCACATGTCTTCAAAGTGGCTGGGCTCCCTAAAGTTTAGGAATGCACACTTAGTACTATCTTCTTGTCGGTCAAGTCTCAGATTTTTGTTTAAACATTAAATACCCATTTTAAACACAGTTACACAAGCACACAGTTTTAAGAGTCAAAAGTTCTTCAAAGCTTAAAACAAAAACATAGCAGTCAACCCTACCCTTGTCCACCCCAGCTCTGATCCCTAGGGGCCATCACTTTGAATGTTTTAGCAGAGAAGGGGAGGGAGAGAGGGGAGAGAGGAGAGAAGCAGGGGGAGAGGGAGAGAGGAGAGGGACAGAAGCAGGAAGTGGGAGCAGGGAGAGAGAGGGAGAGCATGTGAGGGTGGAACTGTGGAAGGGGAGGATTCAGGTCACCCCCCTCCGCCCCCAACTCCTGATCCCTATTTCTTTGCCCTCCATCCTCCTAAGTATAGTCTTGTGATAGTTCTACGGAGTAAGAAATGGTTCTTGTTTCGATTCTTGGTTCAGAGCGATGGAGGTGATAGGAACATCTTCCCTTCTAATAATAGGTCTCAGTGCCTAAAGCATCCAAGGACCTTGGCATTACTGGAGCCATAGGATTGCATAACCATGAGATGACAGGACAGAGCAGGCAGCTTCAGGCTTGGGGCTGGCTGCCAGGAGCTTCAGGGCAGGATGAGGGTGGAGAATCTCAGCCCCACCCCCAGCCTCTGGGGAGCACGGGGCTAGAGGCTGAGCTAATCAGCAATGGCCAGTGTTGTAACCAGTCAGCCTCCACGAGGGAACCTCTACAAGAGCCCCAACAATGGGCTTGCCAAGCTTGAGCTCACCTGCTATAGATGTCTGGCAATAACAGGGAGGTCGCTGTGCCCAGGGAGCCATTGTGTGTATTCCTTTTCAGGAAGAATTTCCCAACTTTTTCTCTCTAGATCCTTGTATAAAGTTTTCATTATGTTTTTTTGTTTTTTGAGACAGGGTTTCTCTGTATAACAGTCCTGGCTGTCCTGGAACTTACTTTGTAGGCCAGGGTGGCCTTGAACTCACAGAGATCTGCCTGGTCCTGCCTCCCAAGTGCTGAGATTAAACGCCACCTGACCATATTATTATGTTTTCAATTTCAAAACTCCTATAGTCTTTGGGATATGTGGTTAAACATACACATGCAGGCACATGCATACATACTATCCTGGTTTCAAAAATGTAGTTACATTCTTTAAAAGCTATTTTATTTTGTAATTTGCATGTAAAATGTCTACATTTTTAATGTAGCCTTAGTATGATCACCTCCTCATTGCAGCTCCTTCTGTGACCTTTGTGGTTGGTTCAAAGGTTTCTGTGAAGTTTGTGGTTCTGAAGGGTTCTTCCTGATGTGTGTGCATCCTGGGATTCAGTGATGCTGGAAACAGAACACAGTGTTCAGTGGGACTGGAGAGATGGCTCAGTGGTTAGGAGCACTTGCTGCTGTTGCAGAGGATGGAATTTAGTTCCCAGCATGCAGATGGTGGCTCACAACCATCTGTAACTCTACTTCTAGGGAACCCAAAATCCTCTTCTGGCCTCTGCCAGTACTGGACACAAACATGATGCACAGACAAACAATGCAGACAGTTTTGGTACTTTTCTGTTGCTGTGATAAAACTCCATGAACAAGGCAATTTAGAGAACAGTGGTTCTCAACCTTCCTAATCCTGTGACCCTTTCATACAGTCCCTCGTGTTGTGGTGACTCCCAACCATAGTTATTTTCATTGCTACTTCATAACTGTACTTTTGCCACTGTTATGAATCGTAATGTAAATATCTGATAGGTAGGATATCTGATTTGTGATCCCTGTGAAAGGGTCCTTCAATCCCAAAGGGGTCGCGACTCACAGGTTGAGAACCAATGCTATAGAAGCAAACCTTTATTTGGGCTTAAGTTTCCAGAGGGCTAAGAGGCTATTGTAGTAGGGAAGCATGGAAGCAAGTGGCAGGCATGGTGGCGGAGTAAGAGGCTGAGAGTTCACTTCCTTACCTCAACTGCAAGTGTGAAGTCGCATGCGAACTGGAAGAAGCATGAGACTTTGGATCTCAAAGTCTGCTTTCAATGACATACTTCTTCCAGCAAGCCTGTTCCCCTTAATGCTCCCAAACAGTGCCACCAACTGGGGACCAAGTGTTCAAATGCCTAAGACTATTGATGGAGACATTTCTCCTTCAAATTGCTACACAGGCAAAACGTTCATAACATAAAATGAAAATACAATAATTTTCAAACACAGACACTCTGACACAGTGAGAAGGCAATTATGTGACTGATAGTGACATTGGTTTGTGACTAACTTCCTTATTTTGTTTGAGTCAGGGTCTTGTAGAGCCCAGGTTGGCCTCTAACTCGTTGTGTAGGCCAAGCTGGCCTTATTCCTGATATTCCCGTCTCTGCTTCCCGAATGGGGGTGTAGTGGGTGTGCACTACCATGCCGAGCTGACTTTCATTTATCTCTGATTCCAACTCTTCTTAGCATAGACATTTAGCATACATTGGTTCTTGTATGTCATCAGATAATAAAAGAATCAGTGTGTTGTTCATTTACAGGCACTTTTTTTTGCTCCTTTTGTTTTGCTATTTTAGGCATTATTGAAAGGCGGGCACTGGACCTTGTGCCCATCCCATGCTAATGATGAATCCCTAACACCAGTGTGATGTCACTAGCAGGTGGGGGCTCTGCTAATCAAGGTCTAGATGAGGTGGAGAGGAGATTCTGATGAGGCCGGTTCCCTGACGACAAGAGACACGAGAGAGCATTATCCGCCTCCATCCTTGACACACGAGAAAGGTGGCTGTCTTCAGGGCAGAAAGAGTGGCCTCATCAGGAGCCAGATCTTGGATAGCCCAGCTTCCAGACGCTGCGAAATAGATTTCTGTTGTTCAGCCACCGTGAGTGTGAGAGTTTGTATGGCAGCTGGCAGACAGATATAGACAGGGTTCTAGAATATTGATAGTGCCCTAAAAATAGATACAGCTTTACATTCTTTTGTCTATAAAGATGGCAGAGTGAAACGAGGCTCCCTGTATTAGACAGCTTCCTGTCTTCTCTTTTCCCATTGATGATCTACAGTTGAGTCATACTTGGCGTGATTTGTGCGTGTGTGGTGTGTGTCTAGCATCTGTCAGTCTCTTCCACTGTTAAGGTACTGGGTAGAGTCTCAAGCCTGCTTCAAGGCTCATAATCTGGGTGTAGACTCTCAGTTAGCGTTCAACTCCTTAGTCACCCTCATCAACTCATAATCAAGCCGGTAGCATCAACCTTTTACTAAAGCACTTAGTGTCTTGTGCTTTTCAGTGTCCCTGTCCTGGCATGTGCTGTTTCTGCCCATTTATCCTTTACCACTGTTCACTCCTTTAAGAACTGTCTTTCAGCATGGGTCTGCGATGTCCCAGTCAGAGCTGCCTCTGAGTGCATCCTTCAACAATGCCCCTTTTGACAGCACTTTCCCCTGATCTTGACTAGTGCATTGCTTCTGCCTGTGAGGCAGTATTCGATTTTGTAGTTACGATAAAGCATTGACTCCTCTGTCAAATGCCTTGACTCTAAGCAGTGCATCAGTATTCTCAGGACCTTTTCTTGGCTGCTCTGGAACCCTTGCTACTTCCTTTTGAATGCATCCAGGAGGCTGCATTTAGCGGAACATCCGTGGACAAGTGTGTTCGTTCATAGTGATACTGTAGAGTTGTGCTGTCTCCCTGGACTATCCCTGGAAAGGTCATTCCCATTCTTCTGGGATAACAAGCTGTACTGTGTTGTTCCTAGTTCTCGTGGATTTTCATGGCTATGTCTGTGGATTGAATTCCTAGGTGTGAAATCAAAGGATGCACACATGCACAATTTTGATTGGCATGCATGGATTCCCTTTACCAGGTTCTATTTTATTCTCAGAATGTGTGACTGCCTGTTTCCCATTCCTTGGTCAAATGTTTTATTCTTTGCTATTTTATAGTTGGAAAAATTAGATAATACAACAATTTTCTGGGTCTCATAGCACATGTTAGACTAGGACCTGAGTTTGTCTTATAATTTCAGAGTTTGTTCACCTCCTGAGTACTACTGTGAAATTGATATATTGCCCTGATGGACAATAACTGTTGAGTTTGATTCCTCTTAGATTTTTTCATTTATTTATTGTGTATGTATTCGTGGATTTGTATCTGTGTGTGTGTGCGTGCATGTGCACATGCACACGTGGAGACCAGAGGTCAATCCCTGGTGTTTCTCAGGAGCCATTCAATTTATTTTTAGAGATAAGGTCCCTCATTGAACCTGGAGCTCACTGATTTGGCCAGGCTGTCTGGCCTTCAAGCCCCAGGGATCCTCCAATCTCTACCCCCAAGTGCTGGGATTGTAAGAGAGCACGGTCGCCTGAGTCTTCACTTTGTTGCTGGAGATGGAACTGTGTCCTGCTTGCGTGGCAAGCACACTGGCCCTTGTCTCTTCTAGAGTACAAACATTAGTTTTTTTTTCTGGAAGGGAATTTCAGATTTAGAGAATTAAAAAAAAAATTAGGTACAGACCTGAAAATGCACTTCTGATAACTAGACAGTGGGGCTGAGGCACCTGTCAGTGCAGGGGGACCAGTGCCTGGGGCTCCCCAGCTCTGAGAAGTCTTTCTGAAATATTAGGCCTGCACTAGTGGCTGCTGCTTGCCCTGCAGGCTTCATGGCGCAGCCCCTGTATGAAATGCATGACATCAGGTTTTGCCTGAGTATTTATAGTAACTGGAGCCATCTCCATGGGTCACTTTTGTGCTGTAGTTTCTTGGGGGAAATTATCTACAGCTTTCCTATCTAAGGCACATTGCTTATGTCAAGGTGTTGCTGATTTTTTACACACTGTCAAAGAGATGGCCCAGGTAGGTAAAGTTGGTAGTGAGGAGGATGGGTGTTGTGAGGTGTCCCTCAGTCCACTCTCTCCTCCAAAACCATCTCTTCCCATGCTTTAAAAAACATCCTTTTCCTGCATGGTGGTGCATGCCTTTAATCCAAGGGGGGCAGAGACAGACAGATGTCTGTGAGTTCGAGGCCAGCTTGGTCTACAGTGAGTTCTAGGATAGCCAGGATTGTTTCACAGAGAGACCCTGTCTTGAAAAAAAATTTCTTAAAAATCAAACAACTGTTGGGCTATTTTGTATTCTCTTTGCTGATTATCTAAACAGAACGTGGGGAAGCTTCTATGTGGCTCCAGTTGAGACACTGACTTCTATACTCACCCTGCCTTGTCATTCTCCCTGCCAGGCTTCCAGTCCACCTGAGGCAAGTGGCATTTATCCTGATAGCAATGAGGCCATGTACCCTTGTGGTTAAAGGAGCTTCCCAGCTCCATGGTCAGCAAGTGACACAGTAGATACAGACAGGTGGAATCTGACAGGTCCTGTCAGCGGCCTCTTTCATCCATATGGGTGGAGGCTCGGCTGACAGTGAGGTAGCCAGCGTTTGGAGGCAGGCTGAAGTGAAATATGCACATCACACTAGATAATTGTGCACTGGATAATTGTGTCACTGCCACCCGCTGACCTTTTCTTCTGCAGTGTTGACACCAAGCCACCCTGTCTGCAGAGAGTGTGAAGCACCTGAATGAATGCTCAAGGTTCAGCCGCACAGTTTGTAATGTAGAGACACACCCTTCTGGAAGCAGCTCTTAGTGATGGCTTCTGTGCATTAAGTGGGAAATTAAACCCTGATAAACGCACATGCTTGTTAAGGGACTACAAGGGCAGATACATCTGGGAAGAAAATATTGCAAATAATATATTGGATAGAGGATTAGTATATATAGTACATAAAGAACTCTCCAAATTCAACAGAGAAACCATTCAACTAGAAAATGTTAAAATACAAAATGGAGAGGTGGTTTACCAAAGAGAAATGTGCAGGTAACCTATAAGTACACAAAAGATAGCCATCATGAGCTGGGATTCAATCTCAGTGGGAGATTCCTTGCCTAGTATGTGTGAGGCTCTCAGGGTTTAAAACTGCAGAAAAACCCAAAACCACAACAGTAACAAACCTGTCCACAGTTAGAAATCACTAAAATAGCCAGGCGGTGGTGGCACATGCCTTTAATCCCAGCACTCGGGAGGCAGAGGCAGGCGGATCTCTGTGAGTTCAAGAACAGCCTGGTCTACAAGAGCTAGTTCCAGGACAGGCTCCAAAGCCACAGAGAAACCCTGTCTTGAAAAAACCAGATAGAAAAAAAAAAAGAATCACTAAAATAAAATAAAAAAATTAGTGAGAGCAAATGCTGTGAGAAGCTGGGCCAAAGGGGCTGGTGGGAAAGGAAAGCGGGGCAGTCCTCCAAAGACATGTCGGCAGGCTCTCAGAAGCTACACCGGGAGTTGTATGAGTGGGCAGTTGCACCTGAGGACGTTTATCTCCAAGAAAAGAAAATGTGGTCACTCCATACCCGTCCATGTATATACATGTAGTAGTTTTATTCCGGAGGCATCAGGATGCCATTCAAGGGTAATAACGAGACAAAGCAACCGTGGTCCATGAGCATGGTGGATGGGAGATGAGTTGAGTTCTTCAGTCTTTCAAGCCTCTGTCATTCATTTTAATTATGTGTGTGTGCACGTGCTTACATCTGAGTGTGTATGTGCATGTGAGTGTAGGTGTTGTCTGAGGAGGCCAGAGCTGTCAGATCCCCTGGCGCTGGAGTTGTAGTGACATGAGTGCTGGGACCTGAACTCGGGTCCTCTGTAAGAACAGTATGTGCTTTTCACCTCTCGGCCATTGTCCTTTCTGCCCCTTTTCATATCTGTGTTTGATGGGACTTCATGTCACCTTTCCTCAAACACACCTTTCTCAGGGACGCATGTGGCTGTGACAGTTGGCGTCACTGTCCCTTACCCTCAGCAATCCTTCTCGCGCCCCTCTCCCCACTGCATTAGAATGATCTGTCCAAGACACAAATCAAGGAACCTTGGAAAGTGGCCTATGCACTTTTCCAGATACTGCCAGAAATTCATAAATTGCTTTCTGTGAGGAAGCTGGAAGATGTGAGAGATTTCTGTTTGCAGTTTTAAGGTCAGGGAAGACTCCCATCCCCATAGGGATTGTGTGGCACACTGGCTGAAGTATTGGCTCCAGAGTCAAAAGATCTTTATGTCTTGCTTCAAAAAGAGGGGGTGTTTTGGGGAAACTCACTGAATTTTTTGTGAATTTTGTGTTTTTATTTTTAAAGTTATTTTATTTTTAACTCGTGTGTGTGTGTGTGTGTGTGTGTGTGTGTGTGTGTGTGTGTATGGATTGCATCTGAATGCAGTGCCTTCAGAGGTAAGAAGAGGTTGTTGGGTTCCCATGGAGCTGGAGTTCCAAGCACTGTGAGGCATCACTAGTGGGTGCTGGGAACTGAAGTTGGGTCTTCTACAAGAGCAGGAAGTGCTCTGAACTGCTGAGCTACTTCCCATCCTCCTGGTTTTATTCTCAATGAAACTGGAGCTGATGAAGCACTGTGTCCCGCGAGGTCCCAGGGAAAGCAGGTGAGATACGCTGTGATATTGCTCCACAGCGTCTGGGGAATACAGCCGTGTCAACAACATTTCTGGAACGTGAAGAAGGCACATCTGTAATTCTGCCTGAAGACCTGAAAGGTACGATGTGGTCATGCCCATGACCCGCTGGGTGAGGTCCAGCCTGAGGCAGCACACTTAGGTCTTCACGGCAAGCTGCACTAAACTAAGCTACCTGCCCCACGGTGCAGCTGTAGGAAGGAGGCACAAGCTCCTGCTTGCATGTGGTGGGGTATCTCCAGTGGGGAGGGGCAGGAGTACACATCATGCCCTTCAGAAAACAGCCTTCTCAGCTCCCTGCCCTCCAGGCAGTCTCCACTCCTAAGAAGGAGTACAGGAAAGAGAGGAGTCAGGTTTTGGTAACCTGCCAAAGCCTTCCTCGGCCAATCTGTTCACAGAGTGACCCGCATGACAAGTAGAAGACTGTGAGAGGCAGATGGATCCTGTCGGCTCAGTGCTTTATGGCTTTTGTGGCCTCGGAGCAGCCAGTGGCAGGGCTGCCAGCGTGTTAGCTTTCTGGGGAATGCTGGGTCAGCCAAGAGGCTGAGACAATGAAAGGAACACAGGTGGCAGGGGGTGGGGTGGGGTGGCATCCAGGGAGACACCAGAGCCCTCTCTTCTTATATTAATACATGTCTTAGCCAACCCAAGCATCATCCATTACAGTCCCTGACAGCAAAGGACCTCTACAACAGTGGTGCAGTAGAACTTTCAAGGTTTGCAAAATGAAGGCTTGAATTGCAACATGTGTAGGTGTGAAACACCTTAAATGTTCTCTCAGCTGGCGTGTGTGTGTGTGTGTGTGTGTGTGTGTGTGTGTGTGTGTGTGTGTGTTTCTACTTTCTTTTCCATCTCATAAGAATGGACAAAGTGACTCTTCACTTACTTTCCTGGTTGGTGGCTGGAATTCCTTTAATAACCTCACTGCTCTGAGGTAGATTCTGCAGCTACAGTACCATCAGCTTTCTGTTTTGTGCCCTCCTTTATCAGCCTCCGGGGCTCAGAGCAGAGCCAGTGGTGACACCAAGGGAGTAGAGCAAGCAGAGCTGTCTTGTTTTGTGCTGCTGTGTTCTCCATCTCCACTCGTTTTAAAAAGGGAGATCCGAACTGTTGGTGTGCTTTGGGGTATGTGTAGGCAGCACATGAATGCATGTGGTTCAGACATGAGTTTCCTCTCAGAATTCCCCTGGCTCAGTTAGTCCCTAGGCTTCTGGCAGGGAGAAACAGGAAGTATTTTGTGTAGAAGTCTACACCCAAATCTCTCTTCACCTGTGAATTTATTTGGTTTGGCCTGGCATAAATCGGAGATCTTGGTTTCTTTATCCAAAAGAAGAGAGCAAACACTCCTGTGTTGTCAAGGGGTAGAGGTTGCCTTGTCTGAGCCATTCTCTAGTGCTCAGAATCTCAATGAGTATGTTGAGCTGGGCCAAGTGTGTGAGCACCTGGAACAAGGGCTGGCATCCCTGACTGCCACTGAGAAAAGCACACTTGCTTATATACCAGGCCAACTGAGGCAGGATCTTTGGGTGTGGAGTGTAGGAAGTGGTTGCTTTGAAGGTCTCTGTACAACAGAGGCTGAGGACCTTGGTCTGAGGTGGACTCCTGTCGCCAGTAGACAGCACTGCAGATGCTACCTCTCTCCAGCTGTGCCTTCTTTCAAATCATGCCAGCATCATGCAGACAACATGGGAACAGCTTGCCACTCCATCCTACTGGACTCTTCCATGAGCGTACTCATTGACCTTCACTCTGTTCTGACCCCTCTCCCCTCTCTCCACAGAGGAGAAAGTTGATAGTTAATTTTGCAGAACTACCATACATCCCATTTCAATGGCGCAGGACAGCCTTGAGTATGAGGTACTCAGCCGGTATTTACTGCACTCTTGTCCCGCCCCCCCCCCCGGAATGTGTGGGATGTTCCATAAACAGCAGTATTTCCTTAGCAAGGGCTGGACCTCAGCCTCACCAAATGCTGTGTAATTTTAGGCCAATGTTTAAGGTTATCTACACCTAATTGGCTTCCCCTATGAAATGGATAACGGACTGTTGCTGTCCAACAGGGCTGTCTGAGGTTTTGTATGCAAATGTATATAAACGACTCAACTCAGTGCCAGCCCTAGAAGCACTCAGTGAACAGTATCATGGCCCCACCACCCTCATCATCCTTGTCATATTTCAACACAAATATTAAGAATTTGTTTTAGTTTTCTTTCTGTTACTGTGATGAACATCACGAGCAAAAGCAACCTGAGGAGGAAAGGCCTTTGTTTGGCTTACACTTCCAGGTTAAAAGCCATCACGGTGGGAAGTCAGGGCAGGACCTAGAACAGGAAGCATGGAGGAATGCTGCCTCCTAGCTCATCACTGGCTTACAATCAGCTGTCTTTCTTACACAGCCCAGACACACATGCCTAGGGATGGTGCTACCCACACTGTGCTGGGCCCTCCCATATCTATCATAAATCAAGACAGCCTCTCACAGACGCAGCAATAAACCAATTGTATTGAGGCAATCAAATGAGATTCCTTCTTCCTAAGTGACTTTAGGTTGTGTCAAGTTGGCAATAAAACCAAACAGGTCAGAGGAAATAAACTTGTCAAAGATAACACACTCTTAGCTCTTGAACCACACATATTTTTATTTTAAATTTTAACTAGTAGCATTAATTTACTACTAAAATATTGTGCCCTGAGATACTTGAATTTCAAATGAATATATCCAAAGGATTTTTATAATTGGGCCATTGCAACTAAAAGCTGATTTTAATCTTCGTGAATGGGCAGCCTGCTGTTTGGTGCACTGCTTTGCTTTCTTCTCCTGAACTCTATGCTGTGAGCTCCATGACCGTTGTCTTAGTTGATGTTCTATTTCTGAGAAGAGACACCAAGACCATGGCAACTCTTATTTTGCAGGGAGGAAGGAGAGGGGGTTGAGACAGGGTTTCTCTGTGTAGCTTTGGAGCCTGTCCTGGAAATCGCTCTGTAGACCAGGCTGGCTTTGAACAGAGATCCACCTGCCTCCTGAGTGCTGGGATTAAAGGTGTGTGCCACCACTGCATGGCAACTCTTAGAAAGGAAAATATTGAATGGGGGCTGGTTTACAGTTTCAGAGGTTTTGTCTATCATCATCATGGTGGGAAGCGTGGCGGCACACAGGCAGACGTGGTGCTGGAGAGGCAGCTGAGAGTTCTACATCTGATTGGACACCAGGAAGAAGAAGGAGAGACACTGGGTCTGGCTTAAGCATTTGAAACTTCAAAACCCACCCTCAGTGATATACTTCCCCCTGCAAGGCCACACCTGCTCGAACAAAGCCACACCTCCTAACCCCTATCAGGTGGCACTACTCTCTAATGACCAAGCATACAAATCTATGAGCCTATGGCGGTCATTCCTAGTCAAACCACCACAGCCATGATTCCTGGAACCAAGGGAGCCACTGACAGCAGCATCCTCAGCTACTTCAGGGACATGCTTCCTTGCAGCCCTCCAATGGTGTTCCTTAGGTACTGCCCAGCACAGGTGGTTGCTTCTCATCCAGCCCCACCCCTTTGTTCTATTAACTCTCTCATCAGCCTCTTTCTCTTTTATTTCTCCTTAGCCTACCAACTCTTCTTGAACAGGGATCATTGTTCTTGTCAGTGCTGAGTCCCCAGTACCTAGCAACTGCCAGTACATATTATATACTCTCCAAACATCTGACTTCATGTTCTAGCAGAGTAAAGGAAAGCCTCAAGTGATACTGTGAAATCTACAGTGATAAAATGCAGCCAGGTGCAGTGTTTGGGAAGCACAGGTCTTTCCATAGGTGCCGTGTGACCTGCTGAATGATGGTGGTATGGGAGGGATGGTCTGTGCTCACCCTTTCCCTCCTTCATTAGAAGTAGTGCAGTGTCCTGGCACATGCTCCAAGCCAGAGTCTGGTGCCTCACTGCTGAGTTTGGCTCTATCCTGAAGTGGTGTGGGAGATTTGTCTGTATTCTGTCAATCAGGTTTTAAATAAACACTGATTGGCCAGGCAGGAAGTATAGGTGGGTCCACCAGACAGGAAGTTAAGGTGGGGCGATGATAACAGGAGAATGCTGGGAAGGAGGAAGCTGATTTCTCCCGAGTTCTGCCCAGACTACAGAAGAAGCAGGATGTGACCTGCCTGGCTGAAAAAGGTACTGAGCCATGTGGCTAACATAGGTAAGGATAATGGGTTAATATACGTTATAAGAGCTAATACAAAGCCTGAGCTAATGGGCCAATCAGTTTATAACCTAATGTAGACTCTCTGTTTGATTTTCTTTGGGACTTGCTGGCTGTGGGAACTGGGCAGGACAGAAACCCCAACAAGCAGGCCCGTCATGTTACACTGAAGCCAGGCTGTTCCTTTTATTACATGGGCATTGTGTGCTCAGCTGTGGAGGGGAGGTTGTGTTTGTGATTTGTAAGGCTCCTTTCATTCTTCAATTTTTTAAAAAAAGATTTACTTATTTTTATATTATGTGTATGAATATCTGCCTGCATGTATGCGCACATACGTGCCTGGTGCTTCTGGAGGTCAGAAGAATGAACTAGAACTGGAGTTAAAGGTGGTTGTGAGCCACCACGTGAGAGCTTGGAACCAATCAAAGTCCTCTGCGAGAACAGCAAGATCTCTTAATTGCTGAACCACCTTTCCAGCCCCTTTGACCCTTTAATGATTCACTTATATTTTATGTGTGAGTGTCTGCCTGCATGTATGCGAGTACACCATTTGTGTACCAGGTGTTAATGGGTACTGTCTAGTTTTATATTAACTTGACCACAAGTTCAGGTTATTTGGGGAGAGGGACTCCTAGTTGGAACAATATCACTATAAGATTTGCCTACATCCAAGTCTGGAGTACATTTTCTTGATTGATGATTGATGTGGGTCGACACAGCTCACTGGGGGCAGTGCTATCCCAGTGAGTTTTGGATGGTATAAGAAGGAAGGCTGAGCAAAGCCAACAAGCAGCACTCCTCCCTCCATGGCCTCTTTAGTTTCTGCCTCCTGGTTCCTGCCCTGACTTCCCTAGATGATATAAGCTATAAACGATAATAAGCCATTTCCTCCCCAAGTTGCTTTTGGTCTTGGTGTTTTATAACAACAATAGAATTCCTAACTGAGACATAAATTAATACCAGGAGTGGGGTACTGATGTGACAGACCTGGTCATATTTTAGGAGGGTTGTGGAAGGGCTTGGGAACGTTGAGCTGGGGAAGCCACTGAGTGTTAGAGCTTAAAGGGCGGTTGTGGGAACTTGGAAGACAGGAATGCTCAGAGCAGTGAGGACGATGGAGGCCTGCCTTGCGCAGTTTCAGAAGGAAGCAAAGACTCTCTTCCATCCATTTATGTAATAATTTGAGTGAAGAACTACTAAAGTGCAACTTCTGCTCTACTGAGACAATTTATGTGGTCAGCTGGGGCTCAGGACTCAGCTGGGACTAAGCAGAGACCAGCGCCATCGAGGCAGAATCTTCTGGAAGTGTTTTTTCAGGGTCAGCCCATAGAAGCTGTGGTCCACTGGGGGCCAAGGTTATACCTCATGCTGGCAGCAAAAGTTGGTAGTGGAAAAGTCAGCCAGAGGGTACTGGTATTGAAGGCATGAAAGGATCATGGAAAGAAACTGAGGCTTGGCACTGTGTGGTAGGCTGGAGTCCCTGAAGAGAGCCCAGGAGAAGCTATTGGTGAAAGAGCAAGTCACTAAGCAACACTCCTTCATGACCTCTGCATCAGCTCTTGTCTCTTGCCCTGAGTTCCTGCCTGGACTTCCCTCCATGAAGGACTGTGATCAGGATGTGTAAGCTGAAATAAACCCTTTCCTCTTCAAGTTGCCTTCGGTCACTGTGTTTTATCACAGCAGTAGAAATCCTCACTGAGACACCATGGAAGCCTGAAGAGGTCATCAGATTTCCTGGAACTGGAGTTTCAGATGATTGTCAGCCTCCTGGTGTAGGTGCTGGGAACTGAACCTGAGCCCTCTGGGATGTGGGATTCCCCTCTGCGTGCTGTGAATATGTTTTATTACCATTGGTTAATAAAGAAGCTGCTTTAGGCCTATGGCAGGGTAGAATAAAGCAAGGTGGGAATTTCCAGCAGAGACAGAGGCGGAAAGAAGGCAGAGTCAGGGAGATGCCATGTAGCTGCCATAGGAGAAAGATGCCCACTGGTAAACCACAAATGTTGTGGTAAAACACAAAATAATAGAAATGGGTTAATTTAAGATGTAAGAGATAGTTAATAAGAAGCCTGAGCTAATAGGCCGAGCCGTGTTTTAATACAGTTTCTGTGTGATTATTTTGGGTCTGAGTGGCCAGAAAATAAACATCAGTCTCTGACTACACCTCTGCAAGAGCGGCAAGTGCTCTTTAGTATTGAGCCATCTTTCCAGCCTTCTCTGTGTTTCTGTTTTGTTTTGACTGAGACTCCTGTCTGTCTGCTTCAGGAGAGGACAAAGGACAAGATAGCCAGAGAATTGTTTTCTGTATTTACTTCCTGAACTTGGTGGCCCACATTAGGGCAAGATCATCTTCAGTGAGCCAGAGGCAGGTGTTGGTGGTCTGTTCCGTGGTGGGTGCGCAGCTGTACTAAGGCTCCTGGTGTCACTTAAGAGTGTTATGAAGAGGGCAGTTGAATGGGGTGGTCTGGAAAGGAGAGGCGCTGTGGCAGCTTAGACCCAGTGCAGTGCATTGGAAGTGTGGTCGCTGTGTTTTTCGTTTTTTTTGTTTGTTTGTTTGTTTTTGTTGTTGTTTTTTATAAAGATGTTTCGAGGATTCCAGCCTTGTATTTCTCTGAGTTGTGCTCAGGAAATTTAATGCCACCTTGTGACATTGGAGTGCTTTTTGACCTTTGAGCATGAGCACAGGCTAACTAAAGCATTTAATGGCGGCGGGGGTGGGGGGGAGATCTAATTGCTTCACTGTGTCGTAAGTTTGGGCGACATTGTGGGAAATTAGATAATAACAAATTTAAAACACTTATGAAAATAAATCAGTTTCTAATACACCGTTCTGTAGAAAGAGACATCAGCTGAGAGAAAGGGCAAACATGGCCAGTGTTCTGATATGGTGCCAGTCCTGGCTTATCTTCCATAGGCAGCACTTGCCCGATTCCCAGATTCTCCATCCTATTAGCTGAGGACACAGCCTTATCTTATGATAACATGGGGCTCAAGACTTCTCTGATCCTGGGCTCAGTTAGTTGTACCTTTCCATCCTCAGAGTCCCGAGACAATCATCCTCCAGCCAGCGGGGAGGGATGCAGCACCTCCTGCTTATCTGTGGCTCTGATGATCTAAGTGCACCCTATGTTGAAAATGTGCCATAACCATCTACTTCATATAGCATCAAAACCGTCAGAAAAAGATGCCTCTTCTGTTGAACCCCTCTTTTCTGAGTGACCACTTGGAGGGGTGAGGCAATGGAGGGAGGTGGGCATTGGCGTCATCCAGGACTCTTATGGACCACCGCATTTGGCTACGTGCATGGTTCCACGCCACTTTCCTTTGCTGGGGAGGAGACTGCTCTGATCTCATCTAACTGTTGCTGTCAGTGGCAATGGTGATTTCTTACAGAGTTTAAAACCTAAGATCTTATCTTCTGCCCCAAGGAGTCCTGTGAGAAGGGCAGACATGACTCCTCCTTTCTACATGGTTTGCCTATGGCTCACAGAAGCTGCTGGCCTAGGGTACTGGTGGAGCTTGGAACAGGGCTGAAATTTGACCTGAAATTTCTAGGGCCCCAGATTCTTAGAGTCAAATCTGTTATTGCTATAAACCAGTGGTTCTCAACCTTCCTAATGCTGCAACCATTTAATATAGTTCCTCATGTTGTGGTGACCCCCAGCCATAAAGTTACTTAGTTACTACTTCATAACTGTAATTTTACTACTGTTATCTATCATAATGTAGATATCTGGTATGCAGGATATCTGGTATATGACCCCTGTGAAAGGGTCGTTTGACCCAAAGGGGGGTTATGACCTACAGGTTGAGAACCACTTCTGTAAGCTGTGATCCTGTGAGTTGGAATTGTACCTGAGTGATCCATCCCAACTCAGCCCTCCCTTGTGAAGTGTTTTTGTATTGCTGCAACGTTTGTATTGCTGAAGTGCTTGGCTTGGTCCCATCAGTGTGTACATGTCATCAGTATGTGCTGTCTTACGAGCCAGCTATGACATTCAACCCAGAAAAACCAAACCAAACCAAAACCAAAAATCCAAGTTAAAGGAATTTTTACATGGGGCATTTTATTTTTTTAAATCTCTTTCAATAAGTCGATCTGTTTGTCCCTTGCAATTCGATTTCAGCTCAGAAGAGCAGCTGTGTGCCCAGAGGGCTTTCGGACTTGAGCCTATGACAGATGAACTTCATTTGTTGTTGTGCGAGTGTGCTTTCCTTCTGCGGTTTTATTAGACCTTCCTTCCAAGTGGAGTGGATGGTTCTATAAAAGTCACACTGTCTCTTTGAAAGTGTGACACTAATTTTATGGGACGATCTTGTGAAAGATGGACCTGCCCGCCATGGAGTGTGGTGCTCCAGGCTCCCAGCATTGGATTCCTGCCTTGGCAGTCCAGGAGAGAGAGGCGTCTTAGGGCTGTGAATGAGTGGTTCGGTTCTGTGGGCTGGTGGTTCTAGGTCGTTATTCTGAGTTCGGGTTGCCATTTCTTCCAGTGTTTAGGAGCAAAACTGGTGTGAGGCTAGAGTGCAGAAAGAGGAGGCAATTCCCTCCCTGCTGGTAAGTCCCGGGGTCTGGAGGCCCTCTGTCTTTGCTGTGTTTGCTGTCTTAGGGAGGTGTTCCAAGGGTCAAAAAGATAATGTCTGTGACAGTGCTTTGTACTTTTCATTCTGGAAAATTCCAAACTTGCTTGTTCTTTTGAAGACTTTTCAGTTACAATTGAGGCCCCCCCATGTGATGTTTTAACTGATTTAATGTCATTCTAGGCCGTGAGAACCAAACCCTTCTGTGATTAGCCTTGCTTTACAGGTAAGGAGCAGGAGGCGCAACAGAGTTAGATACCTTGCCCAGTGCCACAGAATGCTTTTTAAACAATTATGTCTTCATTTATTTTGACATTTTGAGAAAAGGTGTCATGTTGTCTAGTTTGGCCTCTAACATGCTAAGAAGCTGAGGCTGCCCTTGAACTTCATCCTCCTGCCTCTACCTCTCACGTTCTGGGATCACAGCCATGTTCCACCACCATAGGCCTTCTATTTTATTTGTAATGGACACATCGTAATTATAGGTGCATGTGGAGCAAGGTGACATTGCAGCATGTGTGTACAATAATCAGATCTGCATGACAGCTGGGCTGTCACCATGGACATACCATTTCTTTGTGTTGGGAAAATACAAAACCCTCCACCTGGCTGTTCTCAAATGCTAAGTTGATTGTTATCAACCCTGGTGTCACAGAACCCTCAAGTGGCAGTTCTGGGATTCAGACCCAGGCTTCTGGCCCTAGCTGTCTCAACTACTGAAGCAGCCTCCTCCTCACCTACCATTCCTTCCTCACTGATGCTTTAATACACAGCTGGGCTCAGGACCCTTAGGTTTCCAGTCCCCTGTGTGTCTGAGGCCTGACCCGATAACTTGGCATGTAGTAGGCGCTGCTGAAAGGTCCCGTGAGTGGGTTCTAATATTGACAACTTTCTGTTATCTGACAGAAGTCGTGTACCCCCCTTTCTTCACATGACCCTTGTGGCCGTGAGACAGGCAGTGTTTTCCTCCCTGTCATGGTAAGATTAACGGTGAGCGTGGATTCATGGCTGGAACTCTGGGCTTCCACACTCCAGCTCCATGCACCTCTCTCCTGAACTTGAACACCGCCTGAAATCCTGTTTTCTCACGCAGGTTGTCAGAAGTACAGGTAGAAAGGGCTGTGGTCTTCGTTAGATACAGTGAGAATTTAAGGACGATGAATCCTGCTGGCAGCTGGAACTGTGACGGGCTCCTTAGGTCCCACCCGTGGAGGTCTGTGTGTCGTTGAAAGTCGTCCTCCCCCATGGGATGATTGGAAGCCTCAGTGACAGTTACACTGCTCACCTGTCCTTGCACCTCTTCCATCCCATGTGACCCTTTGATTTATATCCTGGCATTCTTGTTTTGCTTTCTTCCTTTCTGTATTTCTCTGATGTCTTTTTATTGTTTTTGAATACCAGAATTTCAGTATTTTTCCTGTGCAAAAAAAAAATCTGAGAATTGGCTCACCATTTCCTAGTTCTTAAGGAAGACCTACTGTGGGAGGAAGGCTGGGAGGGAACAGATGAGGTAAAGAAGACAGGGCTTATAGGTACAAACTGACGTGAGTGCCAGGGTCCTAATGGCCAGGCCTCATAGCAGTGAACCCCATCTAGGCAAGGTCCCTGTGAGTGAGGGCTGCTGCTGTGTCTGGAAACCTGGGTTGGGGATGGTTCCTGATCTGACTGGAGGGGGGGATTCCCTGGGCCTCTGCTGCGTGTGAACAATGTAGTTTTTGCCCACACTTGCTTTCTTTTGGGGAGTCTGGAGTTTTGGTACAAGCTGTGTAGAGGGCACGGGTGTGAGCTGCCCCCAGTGATAACCCTGAACTCCGAGTCACTGCTGGGTCCTGCTGGAATATCTTATGTGTGCTGTCACAGCTGGAGAGACTTAGGTGTGTCCTGTGTGATTCCCCTGTGAGAAGATTCCAGAAGTTTGCTCCTGGTTTCCTGAGCATACTCTGTACCTACCCTCTGCTGATTTTGCATTGAGTCTCTTCATTGTAAAGAATCTTCGCCTGACTCACCAGGGATGTCTGTGGATCACTGTCCTGGGTGGCCTTAGGGTGGCCTTGACAAAGGTAAGCAGCATACCTGCTAACACATTGGCTGCTTGCTGGGATGTTATGCTCCCCTCTTTGAGATGTCTCGTGTGTGTGTGTGTGTGTGTGTGTGCGTGCGTGCATGCGCGCGTGCGTACGTGTGTGTATGTGATGTACAAAGAGCCCTCTAATCTTGCATAGTTACAATCAGAGCTCAGGAAATGGTAGTGGGGAGACAAAGAGAGAAATGAAAGGTGTCAAGGATGAGAAAGGCTGCCATAAGTGGAGTCCTCAGAGGCAGGTGATGAAGGGATCAATGCCGGGAAGTGAAGGCAGGAGGAAGCAGCTGGGGCAGAGATAACTGTGGTCTGTGCTATGGGCCTGGCAGAGCCTGAGCCTGCAGCTATGTCTAGGACACTGTTCCCACCAGTGTGTTAACCCATGGGCAACCCTTCTTTACTCAGGACAGGAAGTTGATGACTTTGCAAGAGTGCTACTCATGCAGTGCCCAGCATGGCTCTTCAGGGCAGCATATCCTTCCCTGTGGAGGAATCTGGATGACGCAGGCTCACCAACCACCATTGCTTCTAGATGCTGTAGGGAAACAGGGCCGAACATTTGCAGCCCCTTGAGTGATGGGAGGAAGGGCCACTGGCATGGAGCCTCATCTTTCTGCATTGTTCCAGGACTGAAGGAGGCAGGAGGCAGTGAGCAGAGAGCAGGTCATGCACGGATCCTCTTCACTTAGGTGTGTGTTGTTATTTCCAAATGCCCAGAAAGGCTCCTGGGGAAAACTCAGCAGGAGGTGGTGGGTAGAGGTTAGAGGGAAGGGATAGTTCCACTTGCTTTTTAATTTTTATTGTTACTATAGTGTTACTTCTTAAAGATTATTTTTATTTGTGTTTTATTTTTGTGTATGGGAGTTTTGCCTGTGGGTATGTTGGTACACAGCTTGCATGCCTTGTGCCCTTGCAGGCCAAAAGATGATGTCAGATCCTGGGAACTGGAGTTACAGGAAATTTTGAAGCATCCTGTGGATGCTGGGAATCGATCCCTGGTCCTCTGGAAGAGCAGTCAGTTCTCTTACCACTGAGTCATCCCTCCAGCCCCTGGCGTTTGTTACTTTTATGTCTGGTTAACATTTGTTACTAAAGGAATATTTGCTTTTGAGTATTTCCTAAAAGATCCTGACAGGTGTTCACGGATGACTTCCTTTCTGTATGGGACTCTGTTTTCTCACCAGTAAATGGGGATGAAACACAACGCTGTCATAGAATCATGGTGAGGATGGAGCAGGATGCAGTGCTGAGCCCGGCATGGCGAGTGCTAGCATCCTCAGAGGAACAGAACACTGGCTGGTCATTGTGACTCACATAGTGCCTCTGCAATAGCTAATCTCGGGGGGGGGGGGGTGAGGGTGGGTGTCACCAGGACACATCTGGGATCTGGGAAGAGGGTCCCTGTGGCTTGTCTGCAAAGCACTTTCTGAATTGCTAATTGATATGGAATGGTCCAGCCCACTGTGAGAGGGGCCCAGCCAGGTGGGCCTGAGATGTCTAAGAGAGCAGGCTGAGTGAGCCCAGGAGAGCAAGCCACTGAGCAGTGCTCCTCCATGGCTTCCGCTTCAGCGTTTGCCTTGAGCTCTGCTCTGACTTCCCTGATGGTGGACTATGATCTCTCTCCCACCCAGCGCTTTTACGTTCCTGTGGGGGATTCCAAGATGCAGACTACATGGAATGTCACTGGATGTGACAGGGTAGACCACCACGGAGCCAGCAAGTGTCTGTCTGCCGAACAGAGGAATCATCTGTCTTTGTGGGGAGCAAGTTGCTTCTGTCTCCTTGGCTGTCGTAGGAATGCAAGGCAGCTTTGTGGCATCCGCTGCAGGCCGTGGATTGCCTCTCCAAGAGTTTGGCAGTTGTCATTACTGCCATCACAGCAGAGCCAAGTGTAGGCACAGCTTGCCTTGATTTACATTCTTGGGTGTTGGCGCTATTTATAAACAATTAAGAAAAGATGCAGAAGCCTGTTTATGGCAACTGGCAAAGTCAGCCAAATACGGAGAAATCTGTTAGCGCAGTCTGCTCGTGTGCGAGCACAAAGCACTTAAATAAACATGCACACTTGCCTGCATTTAAAGTTTCCTCTTTAAAAAAAAATGACATTCTGTCATTGGCCAGATGGTTTACAGAGCCTCATCCTAAAAGGGCAGAAGTATGCCTACTATCAGACATCTGAAACTTGAGCTGTCTTTAAGCAGAAAATGTGATGTCTCCCCAACCTTTTGGGCTGTTTGTGGGGAGTGCAGGATGGAGGGGAGAAAGGTGTCTCCTACAGACTTCAGGAGTGAGCTTTCAATGTCGTCCTCTAATGAGATATATAATCATTTAAATCATTTTAAAGTGTGTGTGTGTGTGTGTGTGTGTGTGTGTGTATGAGAGTGCAGGTGCTTGCGAATGTCGGAGGCATCAGATCTCCTCTGGAGCTGAAGTTACAGGCAGTTCTGATGGGCTAGATGTGGGTATTAGGAACTGGCCTCAGGTCTTCTGCAAGAGCAGTTCATGCAGTTAACTGCTGAGCTATGCCTCCTGCTCCATCCTCCCTTGGTAGCCTTCGTTTTAGTACCCTATTAACATCCATTACAGCCTCAGGGCAGGCACTTTCCTGCTTTGTATTTCTCTGTAGCCTTCACCAGTTCCTGTGTTTTGGTTGATCTGTCTCTGTTTGAAAAAGAGATTTCTCAGGCTGGGAAGTGGTGGTGCACACTTTTAATCCCAGCACTCAGGAGGCAGAGGCAGGAGAATCTCGGAGTTCGAGACCAGCTTGGTCTACAGAGTGTGTTCTAGGGCAACACAGAGAAACCTTGTCTTGAAAAACAAACAAAAAACAAAACAAAAAAGGAAAAATTTCTCACTATATAGTCACTGCCTGGGAAAAGAATACTTAACCATTTGTTGAATGACTTCCTGAATGGACTGGGCGAGGCTTGACATTTTTGTCCCTTCTTGGCAGGTGCTGTCATGTGATCAGGGACTGCAATAAGTTGAGGCCCCTCAGGTCACTCTGGGTGACTGACTCTCCTTAGGTGCTTAGCTTCAAGGTGTGGCTCTAGAGTAGAAATCTAGAGATAACAGCCGCAGAGAGGAAGGTGTGGGTCACCTGCGACATGGTATATGCGTGGGAGTCACAGCCTGCAGTCATGGGTGGAGGTCTCTGTACTCATAGAGAAGTGACAGCCAAGGCACAATTTTGCTGCAGGTCACATGGGTGCACTTCTGCCCTGTCCTGCTGGGATTGAACCCAAGGCTATGTGATGCTAAGCAGAGGCACTGTACCACGAGCCACGTCCCTGGCCCCTGAAGCTTCTCAGCCGTTTGGCTTTCCCCACACTTCCCTGTGTGGTGAGCTCCTGGCCTTCCTCTGTATAGCAATGAGGGGGCACTGTACTGTGCACCATAGGTGGGGAAAGGAACCTGCATGCTAGAAATGTCCACGTGTCCTGGGTCTCTAGAAGGCAGTCATTTTCAAGGCTCTTCAACTCCGCTTCTTGTCTACATTTTATCAACAGATAAAACACAGAAGGAGTTTTGGAAATGACAACTTTAGAAAAGGGGAAAAATCGATTAGAGTTTCTGTTTATTCTTGGTCTACAATCAAGGGCTGTTAGGCTCTTGTTTAAGGTACAACTTGAATCTGTTAGTCACCCTTGTGTGGGACTGGAAAGACAGATGCAGCCCTTGCTCTGTCTCGAGACAGGGCACATTCATTTGAGATTTGCATAGGGAGAAGCAGATGGTGTGGCGAGTAAGTGGCCAGGTCATTGATAGCTTTCTCCTCCCATGTGTTGTTCTGGGAGCTGGGACCAAGAGCCGGCTGAGAATTGATTATCATCTGTCCCCAACCAGCTGGGTTCTCTTTCATGCCTGGCTCAGAAAGATGGCTCTTTTTACAGCCAGTAAAGATACATTGTTGATTTTCTTGGAATCATGAAAATTTTACTTATTCTATCCCAAATTCTAGAAATAGAGCTGTCCAAAGATCCTCTGTATTCTTTTTTAAAAGCTTGGTTTTTTTTTAAGCATATAAGTAAGGTTAAGGTTTTTTTTTAATGGCCAACTTAGTAGTTTGTGTGTGTGTGTGTGTGTGTGTGTGTGTGTGTGTTTATGTGTGTACGAAGCCTGCGGGAGCTAGAGGAGCATCAGATCCCCTGGAGCTGCAGTTACAGTCAGATATGAGCCACCTGATATGGGTGCTGGGAACCAAAGTTGGGTCCTCTGCAAGAGCAGGAGGTACTCTCAACTACTGGGTCATGTCTCCACTCCCAGCTAAGTAGATTTTGATGGGAATGAGAGGGTGGGTTCTGCAGCATCTCCAGGATGCTGGGATGTGAGGCTGGGGAATGATGGTGCCTGCAGAATTCTGAGCTTTGTCTCTGTTTATGTTGAGTTCAGAATTTGCATCTTTATAGGTCGAGCCTCTCTTAACTGAAGTGGTTGGGGTTTCAGATTATAGTGATTTGGTTTCAGATTTTGAAATATTTGCGTTGACTTCACTGGTCAAACATTCCTGATCCGGAGCTCCACAGTGCAGCTGCATGAAGTTAGAAAGTTTAGGATTTGGGAGCATTTTCAGATTTCAGAGTTCCAGCCTTTGTTGCTCCAACTGTATCTAGGAAAATGATAGAACTTGCAGGAACATTTTTGCTCATCCAGTCTAGCCACCCAGGAGTCCATGGGGAGGGCATGTTTGGCATGCTGCCTGGGATGAGGCAGCCCTCCCTGACCCCAGCATCTACCCCTGCTGGCACTGTCTTCTCATCCCCTTCCTACCTCCTCCCTCACACCCAGGTGGCATCATGGTGAATGACTCCAACTCCAGTAGGAACTTTTCTACAGCTGAGACTGGGATGACAGAGGGAGGCATGGCATGTGGTTGTACAAATGAGAGCTGAAAATCATGGAGCCAGTGATGGCCTGGTCAGAGTGTCCTGGTGGAAAGTGTAAGCATGTGATACAGTTTAACTTAGAGAAGTTGGGGTGCAGCAGGCCCCTTAGCTTTATTAGTTTTCCTTCTCCCTACTGGGCACACTCTGCCTGCTTCCTTGTCAGTCCACCTTGTGAGCAGGCTTCCAGAGCTTCGTAGCAGCAGGCCTCACACTGCATTCCTCTCTGGAACTATTCTGGTGTGAAGAGCATACTTTCGCTATCACGGGGGAGGGCATTGCTAAGGTCCGGGATGGACTCCCAGCAGAGGAGCCTGCCAGCAGCAAGGCTTAAGACAGGCAAAGCTGTGGACTGATGAAAGCAGAGTTGGGCTCAGAGACGCGAACTCCCCAGAGGCGCCGGTGGTGTTCCTGGCTTCTGATCCAACCTGTTGCATAGCCCTTTCTCTGCTTGTGGCCCATGCTTCTCCTGGCTGCCATGCCATGTGCCCCTGCTATCCACTCCTTTGCTTCAGTGAACCCTTATCATTGCCAGCTTATGGCAGCTGGGATGGAAACCACAGCTCCTGGCTTTCCCAGGTTTTTAGTGGTTCTTAGGAGTTGGGCTCTGGTCCCTGTTGGTTGAAGGTCTTGTTTCAGAAGCCATTTGTTTGGGGGTATGTACAGTTAGTGCTTTTTAGGCTGGCATGGTTAGGGTCAAGTAAAGGGGCCAGTGGCAGTTGGTGACAGCTGTCTTCTTCCCGTGGAGACTGCCTCCACGCTGCAGTCCTCATGCCCCACCCCCCAGCCTGCTCCTGGAATCTGCACATTCTGTCTTTATTTGGTATCCTTGGTCATTTTAACATTCAGTTTTAGGCTCTGAAAAAGAATGGACATTTTGGACAGGAAAAGACCATGGGGAGCAGGATGGGTGCATTCTGGGTATGTGGCTGTTATCTCATGCTTCTCTCTGATTGCAGGTTTTCATGGCTTAGTAATAATTGGAGTCACTGAGAATGTTATTCCTGCAAGACTTATTCAGTGTTACTTTGTTAGAGACAGCTAAGTTCCCAGCCAAATACATTTCTGGGTCATCACTGTTGCCTGGTCTGAAGGGAGGCATGTGAGTGTGAAGATCATTACAATCATTGAGAGCAAAACACATCTGAGGCTTTTTGCCACACTAGTGACTGATAGATTGATTTGGGTTTTTGAGACAGGGTTTCTTCGCATAGCCTTTGCCATTCTGTCTGTCTGTCTGTCTGTCTGTCTGTCTATCTATCTATCTAGTTTCGATTTCTCTATATAGCCCTGACTGTTCCAGAACTCTCTGTGAAGACCAGGCTGGCCTCAAGCTCACAGAGATCTGCCTGCCTCTGCCTCTCAAGTGCTGGGATTAAAGATGTGCACCACCACTGCCATGTTGGTCATTAATCACAGAGATAATGATGAATTCTTGAGCTTGGCTCCCCTAGGCACACGCCCTTTGCTTTCCCTTAAGATCCCAGCTTCTTAGATGCCCACTACCAATCGGCTAGTATTTTGGGCTGGTTGAAACCTATTTTCCATCTTGTTTCAAGTCTGTCACTCACGCACCACCTACTCCTGGTACTCAGTTTGCTAGGCCCAGTTACCTACTCCTTAGCCCAGCTTCTGCTGTCTGTTCTTAGATCCTGTGGGGTTCCAAATGGATGAGCAGAAGCCACCACACACTTATCTGGGGTTTCAGAAGAGGCAGAGGCTCATTAGTTTGCAGTCCATTGATAAAAATGAGGTCTTGTGCTGTAGAAATAAAGACCTTTTTGATGTCTGTCTTTCTTGGAAAAAGATAAGTTTTGTTCCCGTCCTTTTCCAACAGGTACATTCTAGTTTGCGGTAGTGCATTTTCTGTGATGGATAAGTGACTGGTGAAATGTCATCCCCACTCAGACACTAGTTATCAGGGGGTACATGTGAGCCTGTTGTAGTGTGACCTTGCTCAGCTCTGGAGTGACCCTCACGGGACTTCAGGTCCAGGGGAAGGTTCACATCTTCTCAGCATGCTCCACCCTCTATCCCAGCATCAAAGTACTTTAAATGTTTCCTTGAACATCCCCATTTTTGTGTATTTTATTGCTGTGAAATTGAGACTATGCGAGGGACAAACTGTGGGGGATATATCTCTAAAATGTGTGTGTGGTGTCTCCTTATATTGCTGACACTGTCAAGCCTGGATCCTTTATGGAGTTTCCTCCGCTCATAGTATTGTGGCTGAAAGTTGGTGATCAGGTGGCCTTGAATTCCTAGCAGATGGCATCAGGGAACATGTAGGATAGCTTGGACGAGACCAGAAGCCAGGGAAAGACCATAGAGGAGCCAGAAATAACCTTCCTCTGGGCTCCACTTCATAAAGGTCCATTTACTCAGTCATGCAGAGGACAGAGTTCCTAATACATGAACCCCTGGGACCACCCTTGAACCTTACCCAAACTATAGTGGGAGATGAAGACTTCTTAGTATTTCATGAAAAAATAAAATGGATGGGCTTAATGGGGAGAGTCCCTGGCCAGGAGAGAATAGGATGGTTCATGAAGAGGGGTGGTGGGTTTCCCCCTCTTTGTTTATTTTGAAATAATTCAGGCATTTGGAAAGGTCTCAAAAGTAGTACAAAGGTTTCTTTGTTTGCCCTTCACCCAGGGTCCCCAAACATGGCCCTTTTGCTGTGTGTATATTTTCTTAGGTATTTGAGTGTGAAGCCAGAGTGCAGAGGTGGGAGGAAAAGAGGACATTTGCAAGAGTGACCTGAGAGAAGGGAGAAGGGAGGGAAGGAGGGAGGGAGAGAGAGATGCAAGTGGGGAGGGGGATAGAGAGAATGGTGGGTCAGCTTAGGGCAATGGTGAGCGGGCCAGGAGGACTGCATTTGGAAGGCGGGCCTAGGGAGACTTGTCTGTTTTTGGTTTGGATGGTGGGTGGATAATGGCCTGGGCTGCCCGAGCTCGCTTTGCCTCTGTGAAGTTAAGCCTCAGTCACTGTCTGACTTCCTGCTCTGAGAAACCAGGCAGTATCTTGCTTGAAAGTCCTGTTTTTCCTATAGTTCCTAATCCCTTGGAGGCCCTATTTCTGTAATGCTTTATCACCACCCCAGGCTGCCCAGGGTGTCTCACACCTGTGATTAGTCATTGCAACCGCATTCCACAGTGGTTATGCCTGAGTTCTCCACAGAAGGCCCTTGCAAATAGGAGCTGGAATCCAGGGCAGGGGTCTAAACTGAGGCAAACATCTAGGAAGTAGCATTGTGTAGATGGTATTGAACGCACGTGCGAGCGTGTGGTGTGTGTGTGTGTGTGTGTGTGTGTGTGTGTGTGTGTCTGCGCGTGCGTGCCTGTGTTGCATCTGTATTTGCATAGTATATATGTTACCGAAGTTCCTAACGCTGTCAAGCCTGGCTACTTTATGAAGTTTCCTGTTTTGAAGTGGTGCTGTCTTTGCAGCACAATTCCTTCCTGTTAGAAAGGAGCCATGTTTGGAGGAATAGCTTCCTTGTAAAGCACACAGGAGACTAATGTGGGTTCTGAGGGGCAGCAAGAGCAACGGTCCAGTGAGCACTGACTGGTGACTGTGGAGAGGGCAGGCTGCATGTTATCTGTCTTTAATCTTTCCACCTGCTCTTTGGGGATGGAGAGGAACTCTTGATAAACTTCCTTTTGTGTAGAAGATTATACCGGGAATGAAAGTGGCAGTTGCCAGGATTTTCTGAAGGCTCAGTCTATGTTGAAAGACTGCGCCAAGCTCTACACATAGGACATATAACAAAATAATGTCTGCAGTCAAGCCTCTGACCACCGCAGCTTTACAGAGCACACTCAAGGCTACGTCCAAAGAGCTGTAAGCAGAACTTCCAGGGCCCGGAGTTTCACACCCCAGAGGAACCTGGCTCTCACCCATCCTGCGAAAGTAGCAGCCCTAGTCCCTGAAGCACAGCCGCAGCCGCCGTGAGACAAGCCTCGCCTCTAATTTGCTTCCATTAACACCCTGGCATATGTTACCCAGAGCAAGGTGCCCACCGCCCTGCCTCCTGTTCCCACACTGGGGGGGGGGGGAAGCCATCTGCCTGGGGATGCAGGAGGAGAGACAGATGCCAGCTTTCAGCCTCCACTCCCTGGAGAGCCATGGCCCATCCTCCTTGGAGCTTTAAGGCTGTCTCACGCCTGCTGTCAGGAGCCCTAGGCTCTTCCTTCTGGTTCTCAGAAGAGAGCCAGTGACATAGTCCCTAGCCTCAGCACCTTCTGATGACCAATGCAAGGGGCTGGAAGGATGCAGGGGCTCAGCTGCAGTCTCTGGGCAGCTGAACTGCAGGGCCAGTGAGAAAGCTCCCGAGGGATATGAGGATGGGCTTCTGTAAAGGCCTGACAAAACTCTTTGAGAAAAGCCACCACACGCACTGGCCGGGCTTCCCAGTGCCTCATGGGGCTGTGTTTCTCTTTGCTTCTGTGCTCCCTTCCCAGTGCTTCCATGGTGTTAGGGTAATGTGCTTTGCCTTGGGTTTCAGACCCTCCTTTTTGGAGTTTATTTCCATGAACCCAGAACAGATGCAGGGAGCTTTGATGTGGTGTAGGCTCTTTTCCTGGTTTGCAGAAAACCCAGCCGTTCTGAGACTGGTGGAATATTCCGCTGGGTGGGTGGGTGTGGAACGGACAGGGAGGTGGCACTTTGAAGGTCCCTTATCTTCTGCAGCAGGTCTGCCCTTCTTAGAGGTCATGCTGCCCATGCCTTTGCCTAGGCTTCCCTACTGTGGAAGTGTGATTGAGCCTGCACAGAGCTCGGGAGGCAGCTGGTGTTTGCCCAACATGATCAGATGTCATTTTCCTGATAGAAAGGGGTCGCCAGGGCCGTTAGGCTCATCTGCCCTCTCCCTGCAGAGACAGGGAGTGTGAGTCGCCCTCTATCCATTGCTGATCCTTGCACCCTGTTGTGGAACAGGGCAAAGAGGTGCAAAGAGGCTTGGCCTCATCAGATATACTAGAGAAAGCCTGTGTCCTGTCACCTCCTATGGCATTACTGGCAGACCTTGTGACCCCTTGATGCATTTGTTTTCCTGTGTTGTGGAAGGTGCCTGTGAGACGATGTGGAGGCCTTCCTGGGCCATGATTGTGCCTTCTCTCCTCTGTCATCTAGAGAGTACTGTGTGACCCTCTCCTGCCTTCTTAACTGGAAGGCTGACTGGGGTGGGTGCAGGAAATGTGGCAGGAAATAGTAGAGGGAGTTTGAGGTGACAGAGGCTTGCTTAGCAGGATGCTGTCTCAGGGTTCTGGAAGACTCTGCTTCCACTGTATCCCTCGAGTCCTATGTTGTAAACAGTGTAAACACTGTTTTGTAAACTGTGTTTTTATTTGTTTATTTTATATGCATGCGAGTGGGAGGGGTGTGTGTGCCGCATATGTATGAGGAGGACAGGACAACTTGCAGCGGTTAAGTTTTCTACCTCCACATTTGGGTCCTGGGAATGGAACTTAGGCCATTAAGCTTGGTGACAGATGCCTATATTTGCTGAGCCATCTCACCAGTCCCCAAAATTGTAGTTCTAAGAACTCAATTAGGGTAGGCTTTTTTATTTAATAAAGCAGTGAAGAATCACATGATCAGGTTAGAACTGGCTAGCTGTCTGGAGGTCCTCATGGATCTGGATGCCTCCCTTGGAGATGGCAGAAGGTCTGTGGAAGCTGCCAGCCAGTGTCCCTCCTGCATAGAGCCTGCTGTCCCCATGGTCTGGTGGTGCCAGCTGTAGTATAGTCAGGGGCTGTGACATAGGCTTGCAGGGTGCATGATTGTTTGTTTCTTTCTCCTAAGTGGCTTTCAGTGTGATTGTTCCTCTGTTTAGAGGTGGTGCCAGGTCTGTTGTGCCCGTGTGCCCTGTCCTTGCAGGAACATTGAGTGTGAGTAATCTTTATGTCATTGTGTTGAGCCTTGTGCCCTTGAACATGCCTTTCATCCCTAGGCGATTGTGTCTGCTTAGTTACAACCATAGCATGTGTATAGGACACACCTCCTGGTTGTCCCTGTGACTTAGAAGCCTTGTTACTGTGAAGGAAGCTTGTCAATGGGATTCGAGAGAACCACAAAGGATGTAATTCCCTAGCATCTGACCTCTGTACCATGCACCATGTCCAGGCTAGGCGGTCATGCCTCTCTCCAAATGTTGTGCTCTGTGGACTGATGCTTTGTGCATTCCTGACCTCTTCCCTGCATTTCATCAGGATCTTGGAATCTTTGGATGAAGACAGAACTGGTTTGACCTGATGGTTTCTGTTCTATCTGTGCTAGCTGTTTGCCTCTCTTAAATCTCATTTTCCTCACCCACAAGATGAGAAAGTCCACTTACTCCTCTTAATTGGCTCCATGCTTTCCTTTGTGTTTGAGTGTGTGTTTTCTCACTCCCTCTGCTTGGAAGAACCCCATTTCTAAGAGCCATGCCCTGAGTGGCAGTGAGTAGGGGCCCTTGTTTGCCTGATACCTGCAGCAGAGCCTGCCTTCCTCCTGTGGGAAGCCATCTAAGCTCCCCATCCCTGCTCCTAATCCATTTATTGCTTCCAGCCAGCAGTCTTTTCTTAAAATTATATTTATGCAGATTTCATATTACAGATAGAACAGTGTTTCCTGTTTAGCCTGGTTACCTTGGCCTGTTGGGTTTCTCCAGATCTCTGGTGCTCACAGAGCCTCAGTCTGTGAGTTCAGAACTCACCATCAGCTCTGGAGTCACCTGGCCAACCTCCTACACCTAGGTCTGGGGTGGCTACACCCTGATTGGCTCTGTGGCCAGGTATAATGGCTGAGTCTGGGATTTTGTTTACTGGGATTTCATTTTATGGATGGGTTGTAACATGAAGGGCCTGCTAGTTGGGGTTTCTGGCCTCCCACCAGGTCCCACAGCCAGCAAGTCCCAAAGAAATTCACGCAGAAGTCTCCAGAAGATTATAAACTGATTGGCCCATTAGCTCGGGCCTCCCAGTAGCTCTTGTAGCCTATTTTAACCCATTATCCCTATCTATGTTAGCCACATGGCTCAGTACCTTTTCTCAGCGGGGCAGGTCACATCCTGCTTCTTCTGTAGTCCAGGCAGATGTGCCAAGACAGCTTCCTGCTTCCCAGAATTCTCCTGGTATAATAGCCCTGCCTCTACCTCCTGTCTGGTTGACCCACCTATACATCCTGGCTAATGGCCAATCAGCATTTATTTAAATCATGATTGACAGAATGCAGACAATTCTCCTGCACCAATGGATATTCCCTTCATGTAGCTCTTTTTAGAGATTTAACTGGGTTTTATGTATGTACATATGTATGTATGTATTTTGTGGTTTTTTTTTTCTGATCTGGGTTTCTCTATAACCTTGGCTGTCCTTGAACTCATTTCATAGACCAGGGTGGCCCCAAACTCACAGAGATCCACCTGTCTCTGCCTCCCAAGTGCTGGGATTAAAGAAGTGCATCACCACTGCCTGGTTTATTTACTTGGGTTTTATGCATGTACTTTATTTCTTTTTATTGCTGAGGGTAACTCTGGACTGAATACAGTTTAACAAGGCCTTGAGCCTTGCTAATGGTCCTTTAGGTTGGACTTGGTTGTTGGCTGTTTTGGATAAAGTTGCCAACATTCTTGTGTGGACATATGCAGTAATGTGTCTTGCGTAAGTCCCTGGGCATGGGTTCCTGGGCACAGGTGGGGGCATCTTTAATCTTAGGGTGCTGTCACACGGTCCTCTGAGGGTTAGGAGTGGAGTAAGATTCCCTGTCCCTTCCCACTGGGTAAATGTGTTTCTATCATTTAAACTTTAGTTAACTGGTAACTGTAGGAATACCATGGTGGTTTGGTTTGTGCATTTGCGGTGAGGGACTGCAGCACCTTCCTACACACTCAGTGGCCCTTTGCAGCTTTAATGGAAAAATGTCTCACTCCTTGGCCTGCTCATTGCTAGGCTGTTTGCCTTTGTACGTTCTTGGTGTTCAGTGTAGTGGCAGAAACACTTCGTCAGGCACGTCTCTTCTATGTGGTCTCTCATTTGAAAAAAAATACTTTTTTTCCCCCAAAATTTTGTCTTTTAAACATATTTTGATACTTTTGGTGTTCTTGGAAATATGAGGCTCCCCTAAAATTCTAAATGTTTTCTCCTAGGTGTTTTATGTTTTCCTCTTTAGTCTTTGCTGAAGTGATGTGCAGATGTGAGAGGTTGTGGGGGTTTTGCTATGACTGGCAGGGTTCATTAGAGGAGATCTGGATTCCCTGCATCTGTGGTTCATAATGCCTGTTTCCTGGCTCATCCTTTAGGGAATCTGCCCATGAGGTTGTAACTGATGCCCTCCCCATCTTGCCTAGGTCCGCTGCCCGGTCTGTTATGTTCCCTCTTTGCTGATACTGGAAAGATGGGGGCTCAGGACCCACTGAGTGACCATGCCAGACTAGATGGGACCTGAGCTTACTTAGGCTGCGGGAGAGAGGCTACCAGGGATCCTTGACTGACCTGAGTGATTTGATTTTGAAGCTCTTGGTGCACTTAGGTGACCCATGGGTGTAAACACTTTATGGTGAACAACTTAATTCTTATGGTCATAACTTTGTTTTTGGAAATTCAAATTTGGAAATTCAAATTCAAATTTTTCCATTAAAGCAAAGTTTTCCTGAAATTAATAACTGTTTTTTAATTGCATGGGAACAAATAGTATAACAATAAATCCAACTATAACAGTGCTAGCCAAAGATGATGACACAAGACATTCTGGCCCACTTGCTTTTTCATAGTAGTTACAATTCTGACTCTCTCTCTCTCTCTCTCTGTGTATATGTGTGCGTGCGTGCGTGTGTGTGTGTGTGTGTGTGTGTGTGTGTGTGTGTGTGTGTGAGATGTTTGCTTGTTTCTTCACTTGAGTGTATGGGATTGTATACTGTACACCATGCCCTTGGTACCCAGACATCTTGGCAATGAGTTTCTAGTTCTGTAATGGTCACATTTTCTTACAATGAGTAGAGCATACATATGCCCTTCCCATGCTGTGGAGATGGCTCAGTGGTTAAAGCACTTGCCCCACAGACATGAGGACCTGAGTTTGGATCCCCAGAACCCATGTAAAGTCTGGATGGGTGTGGCAGCCATCTTTCATTCTAGCCTGGGAAGACAGAGAATGGGTGCTCAGAGTAAACTGCTAGTGAGATGAGCTGTTAAGTAAGATCCTGATCTGATTAACAGACCCTGTCTCCATAAATAAGTTGGAAGAGAGATTGAGGATGATAGTGAACATCAACCTCCATAAACCCACACATGTACATGTGCCCAGACATGTGTGCCCACATACAGGCAAGCATGCACACGCATGAAAACAGAAAAGAAAAGCAGCATAGCACCCCGTTCTGTCCTTAGGTCACTATCAGTAGTTACCTTGCCCTCATCTGGCCGTGCCTATTCGCATCTTAACTTTTTACCAGCACTGCTCAGCCTCAGTTCTCATTCTGGAATTATCTTTTCAAGATGGAGAGAAATCAAGACCACTTTTTCTGAAGCCCTTTGCCACTCCTGTTCCTGGTGCTATGGTTCCCTGTGTTGTGCATGGCTCTGGATCGTGGGAACATGGATGCCCAGGACTGGATCTGGTTGATCTTTAAATTTTGAATACAACCTTGTGAGCATAGTGTTTGACAACTAGTTAATTAAACTGAAGTGGATTAAACTGGACAGATGTAAGTGGGGTGGGGATACCATGCTTCCCATGTCATGTCTGCGCTCCCCTGAGTGACCTGTGTGCTCCATATGCCTCTTCATATGAATCAGAAAGTCCTGCCCTATGCTGCTGTGAGCTGACTTGCACTATAGCGAGCAGAAATCACATCCAGATCCTGGCTGTCTTAGTTTTCTACAAACCAGTGGAAGGGTATTTTCTCTTAGGACTTCTCTTAGAATCATAATACTTCCTGGAAAGGATGGGTCCTGGGGATTTTCACACCAGTCCTTGGGAACTTCGTCTGACCTGGATCTAACTTGCTCACCAGCCAAGGACGATGCCCAGAACCATAACCATGCTCCTACAAATAGACTTTCTTCCAACATGGATGACAGTGCCAAGATTCTTGCAGCATCTACTCTAAGCTGAGCAAATTGTCATGGTTCTGTTCACACAAGAGCTAAAAAGAGCTTCAGGTTCCATTCCCAACAGTATCTGGACTGAGGATCTTCCCAGCAGCCTCTGGGATCTTCCCAGCCAGCATGGCTGGGCAGCTGACTCTTCAGATTCCGACATTACAGATTAGCAAACGGAAAGGAAAGAGGTTTAGTGACTCTCGTCCACAGTCACTCGCATTCAGATGAATGCCATATCAATTATTAAAGATCATCAGATGCTGTCTTCCAGCCAAGGGAAACTTAAAGCTCGGCTGCTACTTCTTGGAACTCGAGGCAACCTGTAAGCAGCCTCCTTAGAGTATGCCGAGGCCTGGGGAAATGTTTGGAAGAAGCTGTTGGAGGAGTCTGAGCTGTAACCCTATAAGGGAAAATATGCATGGCCACCCTCGGGTGGTGGCTGCTTCCCTTCCCTGCCACTGGAGAGCTGGGTCCCTTCAGCACACCCTGAGAATGTGCTTCATCAGAAGAGGCCCTGCCAGGTGTGAACGGCCCAGGCAAAGGGTCGTGTCCCAGTTGGCCTCCTGCCATGCTCCTCTTCAGTTCTAAAGATTTCACAGAAGCCACAGTTACTATTCAGGGACAGCATATTTTTCCCTCTGCAATTTTCTCTTTAAGGCACATCTCAGGGATCCTGCCTGTCAAGGAGACTAGAAATTCACTAGTGAATTGACTTACCACACAGAGCAGGTACCAGTCAGCCGTCATGCTAGACATTCCTGCAAAGAGATGCACCCTGAGGTTCCTGGCTCAAATCTCCTCCTGCCTGGCGGAAGAGACAGACTATGAGCCCGTTGGTACAGTGTCAAGTAGAATGGAATGACGGTATTTTGGGGGGATTTTTTGTGGGGAGATTGGCAGTTCTTATGTCCTTGGCCCCAGTCTGTGTTCAGTGACTGCCATTCCATCCAGCATAGGACACTGGGTTTCAGGACTGGGGTGTCTGACAAAGTGTCTCACTGTGCAGAGCCTCCTCAGCCTGTGCCACAGGCCAGTCACCTGCTGCCTTTTAATCTTATCTCTGCCACCTGTCTTGGAGATGATAAGATCATGAGGGACCTTTGAGGAAAGAGCTTGAAAAATGCTCAGGTAGTAGGAGACCACTAGTTAGTGTGTGTGCAGTCCTCGGGCCAGGGTCCAGCAGGAAGAGTGGACTGCAGCCTTGAGCAAGGCTTTCAGTCCTCGAAGGGAAACACTCTCAACTGAAGAATTAATTGCTCAGATCAGACTGGCCCTTGACTGTGTCTATGATGCATTTCCTTAATTGCTAATTGAGGTGGAAGGGCCCAGCCCACCATGGGAGGTGCCATTCCTATATAGGGCTCTGTACGCAAGGTGGGGGTTTCCAACCCCTGGCAAGTGAACCTGGGCTGTATAAGAAAATTAGCTGAGCAAGCGAGAGAGAGAGAGAGAGAGAGAGCGCGCCAGTAAGCAGTGTTCCTCCATGGTTTCTCTTCAGTTCTTGCCTTGTTTTTTCTTGGTGATGGACTGAAAGGCATAAGATAAAATAAACCCTTTTCCTCCCCAAGATGCTTTTGGTCATGGTGTTTCTCACAACAACAGAAAGCGAGCTAGGACTGGCAAGCTGAACATTACCAATAGACCCTGTCTTGGAGAACGATTTGTACAGTGCTGAGCCTTCGAAGCTTAGCGGGAGGGTTGGTCTTGAAGGATGTGTGACTGTGTGGTATACCTTCTGTGTTGTGGCGATAGGGTTCTTTGAATGCTATCTCGGAAGAGTTAATGTCTCTTATTCAGAAAGCAGAATTCAGTGTCAAGGTACGAAAGGAGGATTGGAAGGACTCCACCCAGTGTGCCTGCTGTAACCCTTGGTTGGGCTCCTGTTTGGACCTCTCCTCCCAGGACTCTCTCCTCCCACCTCTAGATGGTGAGGCTGTCTCAGGACTGCAGTAGGTGGCCCCAGAAAGCATGGGTACTCTCATCCCCCAGACCCCCCCCAGAACCATTGCCTTTCCTAATGAGCCAGGCAGGCCATGTGGTCAGGTGGTCAGGTGTGCGGGTGTTTAGCATCTGTGCTCTGAGAGGGACTTTCTCGGTGTTTGCCAAGGAGTTACCTCAATCATTCACCCTTCTCACTGGCACAGACGGCTTCTCCAGGTCAGAGTGGAACCTTGCTTCAGCTGTGCCCCCCAACTCTTCCAGCCCATTCTCCCTTTGCCATGAGACCTGACTGTTGTCCCTGTAAAGTACTGTGCCCCCTATGTCTGGGTATCTTATAGACAACCCAGACATATCCAGTACTTACTGTGAACTGAACAAGATGCCAAGAGTCCTCACAGTGACTTGAGTAGGCACAGCTTGCCTTTTCCCTAAGAGCTGTCAGTGACTGTCCTATGCCATTCCTCCAGTGCTTTCTGTGTGGACTGTGCTTTAGATTTCTAGAGGTAAGCAAAGAATAGGCTGGGTCTCAGCAGGGGATGAGGCTTTGCCCACTGTGCTAGCAGTTTAAAGATATTTGTTAATTCATTAAACACTACTAGTCAACATCACATATTAACACATAGCAGATATCTTCATTTACCAGAACAAGGCAAGTAGAAAGAGATATTGATCACTCCGTTTGCTGGTGTGTTTGACATCGGGCTCAGTGGAAGACAACTGGATTCTCATCTATATTCAGACTGAGGTGAAGACATCTTAATGATGGAAGTACCCTCGACTGACTAGATAGCCAGGAAGTGGGGGGAGGGGTGGCGGTGGTGGAAGGAAGGTTTCAGTGACCTTGACAGAAAAAGGTGACGGTTCTTTTTGCACCATAAGCTTGGTGACTGGAGTTTCTGATGCTACCTGGCTCTGAACCACAGGAGACAATGTCAGGTCACTGCCCTTCAGGTTGTCTGTCGCCCACACTTGCTGTACGGTACCCGAGCTATGCAGGTCTTTCACTATGGACAGGTGACATTGTGTGGTACTCAAATGCTCTGTTTTTCAGAGTCACTCCACCCTTGTTAGAAAAACAGTCATGGGGGTTGTCGCATTCCAGTGGCTGACACAGACTCTAAAATTCCTAATGGAACCTCAAGGTCATTGAAAAAAAATTGTCAACTGATTCCTTAGAATTGATGAGTGTGGTCAGCTTGTTTGTGAGAGGTGTCTGCGAAGTGCTGACTCAGTAGGCCTGGGGGCTCAGTGCTTGCCTAGCACACAGGAGGCTCCAGCTAGAAGCTGAGAAGAAAAGAAATCTTGTGTGAATGAATAGTTGTGGCTGGCCCATTATTCATTCAAGCCAGGTGACACAGGAGGCTCCAGGCTCTGTAGTTTCTTCTCCAGACCAGCATGCTGCCACCTGCAGAAGGGCTTCCCGAGCCACAGCAGGGGAACGGGCCAGTCTCAAGGGCTGAGACTTGATACAAGTAATTTTTTTTTTTACTACCTGAGTAGTATCAAGGATGTTTTAAGAGTGCCCTTCACCAGCTGTGAAGAACACCAGGCCACTAAGGAGGCTAGATGCCTGGTGCTTGAGGCTAGGTGCCAGCATTTGAAGCTTCGTGCCAGTGCTCGAGGCTGCGTGCCAGTGCTTGACGTGTGTATGCATGCAGTTTCACCCTTGTGTTTATTTGCCCCGTCATTGTAGCAGCAGGAAGATAGGGTCTTACAGTTGTGAAACTACTGTGGGCCTGCCAACCCTGCAAAGGGTTTTGGAATGCCCTAGAGCGCACATAATCAGTTAGAAGTTGCTGATACAACCTTGCATTCCAGTCTTGTGCAAAATGTCAATGTCTGCCAGCATTTTAGCTGGAAGGACTCAGCGTGGTGGGGGTTCACCACCCGAACTTGAACTTTTGCTGCCCTGACACCTAGTATCCTTGCTGTAGTGTGTATAGCATCCCTGTCATCCTGGTGATGGAAGCAGCTCAAATGGAGCAAGTTGGGGCTGCATGTTGTAACCTGTGTGCTGATGGCTACTTGAAAACTGACGTTTTGAGCTCTGGTCTCTTTCTGTACACTGAAATTCAGCATCAGGCACTGACATGGAATAATGTCTACTCTGGGGCTGCTCCATCTGTTGACTTTGGCTCTGGCTCTTCTCCAGTTGAGCTTTGCTGCCTCGAAGTGGTGATGAAGGAGCCATGAGTGTGTGGGAGGGATGGTCATGAGTGTGCAGTGGGTCTGGCTTAGCAAGCTCACTTCTCGTGCTAGAATGCTTCATCTGGTGATCATACTGAACGAGAGACACTGGGGAGAAGCACACACTCTGGATGACACCTGCAAACCCTCAGCCTAATGAGCCCCTTCCTCCTCTCTCCTTTCTTTCCAGCAATGGAAGAATTAATAGTTGAACTTCGTCTCTTTCTGGAGCTCCTGGACCATGAGTACCTCACATCAACTGTCAGAGAGAAAAAGGCCGTGCTCACCAACATCCTGCTGCGAATACAGTCATCATCCAAGGGTGAGTCTTGCAGGCCGCCAGTGTCCTTGGTCCAGTCCTAGGCTTCCGAACCCTCGTTAATTCCTCCATGTTTCTAAAGTGTATTCATTTGTTCTCTTCCTGTATATCCTCTGACACTATCCACTTCACGAATTCTTCCTGCAGCTCCTCTCCATCCCCTTCCTCTCTGTCTGGTCTGGTCTCAGGCAGACACTTCACAGTTAAGTGGAGAGCCATGATGCCGGCACCCTTGCAGGATTGCTGTAAAAGATCAGAGAGAATGAATGTTTGCACCATTTTCTAGAGGTCTCAGGAAAGGCTACTGCTGGTGTCCTCCTCTTCACTCGCATCTATGGTTTTGGTTAATCCCTTACAGGCTTTGAAGTGAAGGACCATGCTCAGAAGGCAGAGGCCAACAGCCTGCCAGCACCTCCCCAGATGCCTCTGCCTGAGATCCCTCAGCCATGGCTGGTGAGTTGACATCTTACCCACCGTCCACACTGCCCCCAAGGCCTGGGCTGCTCATGTACCTGTCAGGCCCGTGATGGAAGCCAGAGGGTAAAGGCTTTTCTGTGCCTGAGGTGCTCTTGGGAATGTGTTCCCAGGGTCCTGTAGCTGCTGATTAGAGAAGGAGCTCATGTTTCTTTGTAGAACCCTGGAAACACAGGTTCTTAGAGATCTGTTAAGACGGATGAAGGGGAATCAGAAGATGCAGCAGGCAGAACCATGTCTGGAGAGCCCGAGGACTCCACCCTCTTTCTGCGTGACCTCTGACATTCATTGCTGTGTTCCATGATGAAATCTTGCTTTTTCCCCCAAGGAAAAAAATGTGCACATTCCAGAAATGTACACTTCAGTTGAATTTATGTATTTCAAATGGGTTTAGACTCTCTCTTTTGCTATATTTTTTTTCCAAACTGGGGATGTCCTCATATGCCATTGCCATGTCCCCTCAGCTCTTTCTGTATCTTTATATTCTGCAGATTGCTTAATAGGGGGAATTTGACTTTCAAGCAAATGATGGCAAGTGATCACTTGGTTGCTTCTTTCTACATTTGCTGTGTCAGGTGTGGGATTATCATATGTTTTGTGGGGTGTGTAGAGGTTGAGACAGGGTTTCTTTGTGCTTTTCTGACTGTCCTGGAACCCTGTAGTCCAGGCTGGCCTCAAACTCACAGAGATCTGCCTGCCTCTGCCACCTGAGTGCTGGAATTAAAGGTGTGCACCACCATTGCCTGGCTAGGTCATGTATTTTTTTCTGGCAGGGTCTGAACCAGAAGATGCAGGATCATGCCTTGTCTGTCTCCATGGCTGTGTTTGCTCCTCATGCTGTGATCCCTTGCCCATGGTGCCCCTTGCACAGTGCTGTACCTTTTTCTGGCTTTACTTTCTTCTGTTTATACAGACATCTGAAAAGCTTAACTTATGATTGGGCAGAGTGAGATGTTAACAGCAATAACGAATACTTCTAATAAACAGTAATTATAACCATGTACTCTAGTAAAAGGGATTTAAAACTTAGTGGTTATTTACAGAACTTTGTACACAATGTTTTTGATTGGCTATAGGCAACTAAGGCGGAAGAATGTGGTAACCAAAGACAAAGGGATAGCTGTTATTTCATGTAACCCCTCTTGGTGAGGCTTCTTAAAACTCCAAAAGCACTTTAGAGCAGTGGTTCTCAACCTGTGGGTTGTTCAACCCCCAAAGGGATGATCCTTTCACAGGGGTCACCTAAGACCATTGGAAAACAGACAATTTGCATTATGATTTATAACAGTATCAAAATTTCAGTTATGAAGTAGCAAAATAATTTTATGGTTGGGGTCACCCCAACATGAGGAAGTGTCTTAAAGGATCGCAGCATGAGGAAGGTTGAGGCCACTGCTCCATGGCATGTGAGGGCTGTGGCTACCAATTTTTTGGAGAAAGTTTTTGAGGATATGTGACTTATTCAGGTCACTTGATAAGCAGGAAAAGCAGAAATTGTTATCGGGCATGGGCCACAGGTGGGAGGAGCCTGCCAGCCTGTTCCCCGAATAGGTTCCAGCATGCCCATGTGCCATGGAGAGGGTATGGAGGTCAGAGGGCAACTTGCAGGAGTCAGTTTCTTCCTTCCAGGATGTAGGATCTAAGTCAGGTCATCAGGCTTGAGGGCATTGTCTTCACCTGCAGAGCCATCTTGCTGGGCCATAAACTTTCCTTTCCTGTTGTAGAAACTTTCCATTATTATTATTATTATTATTATTATTATTATTATTATTATTATTATTATTATTGAATCATTTACTATTTTTAGCTACATGAACTTATATTCCAAAAGTATTTCATTCAGTAACATTAGTATTTTATACTGGTAATTTGTTTCTCCAAAATCAAAGCTGGATGGAAATTAGTAGTCCACCATTTTCCGGTTTAAATGTTCTGCCTTAGACTTGTCTTGAGCCCGTGGCACTCTGTGGCAGACCCACGTGCCGTACCTTCTATTCTGTCATCAATGTTGTGTCTTGGGGAGCATTTTAGGATTGCGGGGGAGGAGTGTGCACCTAGACGCAGGCAGGAGGATGGTGGAGGCTGTAGGGACTGCATGGCTCCTCCTGTGCAGTGTCCAGCTCTGACCTTGACTGCATGTCCTGTGGGCCTCCTGGAGGGACAGAGTCCTTTGGGTGCCAGTTTCAGAAGAAGCGTTCTCACCGATGGGTCAGCACTTTGAGCCATGGCCCTTCTGTGGACTTCCCCTCCAATCTAGTTCACCCAGTGACAGTTTGGTGCATACTTTAGAGAAGAGCCTGCTGGCCATGAGCCTTTAGCATTGTGTGGCCATCAGTCTGGTCATTTTGCTGAAGTGGATGATGTCTGTGTCAACCCATGACAGTTCAGGGATTGACTAAGGCACTCTAGGACATTTTTATGAGGGTTTTTGAAAGATAGTGGGAGATAGGTCCCTGTCTGTAGCCCAGGATGACTTGGGATTCACTGTCTATAATAGGCTGGACTGGAATTTGTAATCCTCCTGCCTTTGCTTCCCAATGCTGGGCTCACAGACACACTCCAACATGCATTTCTTAGGGTGTTTAGTGAAAACTGAGTTTGTCTGTCAGTAAACTCAGTTTAGTTTGCCTTTGGACTAGCTTTCAGCCTGGCTCACTAGTCTTGACAGACTGACTTTGTGGAGAGTTTGCCTCTTGTGAGGTAAGGATGCAATGGGAAGGAGACCATACAGGGGCAGAGGGGCTCCCAGATGAAGGCACAAACCCAAGAGTAAGCCGGATGCACCCAGAACTGTGTAGTACGTGTAAGTGGGTAGATGTTGGGGCTTGGGTGGGTAATGTCCAGAGGCGGCCGTAATGCTTGGCAGGCTGATGGGCAGGAGCTGTGAGTTTATCAGGAGAAACATGACATCTGTCCTCATTTGCTTCCTGTTGTCGTGGGGGAAAGGGTTTCTCTGGCTTATGTGTCCTGATCATTAAATTCCAGCATAGCGTGTGATTTATACCAGTTAGAATCATTTCCCATGTTCGCAAATGCTGTAGTGTCCTGGTTTTTGCTTTTTTGTGGCATGTAACATTGGATACTGCCTTCTGCCTGTTGTGGCGTGTAACAACGTTGAATACCGCCTGTTGCTATCAATACCTGTTGCTGTGATAAAATGACCATGTTGTTTCGAGGGAATAATCTGGAAGACTGGAATTTTCAGCTGGAAAGCCATTGGGTGCTCAGACCTGATTGGGCCTTTCTTGTGGGAACTTGGCAGGTGGTGAGAGTTAGGTGGGCAGTGGAGGCTCTGGCTGTCTCAGAGAGAAGCAGGGACCAATGGAGTGATAATTTGATGAAGAATCTGTGTATGGTTGTAATGCTCATTAAGAAGCAGCAGCCAGGTGGCTTCAACTTTCCCAGTGATGAACTGGAACCTGGAATTGAAGTAGAATGAAAACCCATTCTTCTCCATGTTGTTCTCTAGTAGGATATTTCACCACCACAACAGAAATGAAGTTCATTACTACTTAAGACTATTTAAATAAGAATTCTGACCCTTTGGGACATCCTAACACAAACGTCTTTCTGCAGTTACTATCTCTTGCCATTTTTCAAGTAAATTAAAATTAAAACATTTAAAGATGGCATATAGCTTATGTTTTCTTCTTTCCTTCCTCCCTCCTTCCCTCTGTCCTTCCCTCCCTCCCTCTCTTTCTCCCTTGCTTCCTTCCTCCCTTCCTTTCTTTTCAGATAGGCTCTTACTATGTAGCCCTGGCTATCCTAGAACTCACAATGTAGACTAGGCTGGCCTCAAACTCACAGAAATCTGAAGCTGGGCAGTGGTGGTACATGCCCCTAATCCCAGCACTCAGGAGGCAGAGGCAGGCGGATCTCTGTGAGTTGGAGGCCAGCCTGGTCTACAAGAGCTAGTCTCAGGACAGGCTCCAAAGCTAAAGAGAAACCCTGTCTTGAGGGGGAAAAAAAAAAACCTCACAGAAATCTGCCTGTCTCTGCATCCCCAGTGCTGGAATTAAAAGTATGTGCCACCACACCCAGCTTCTTCCTTTCCTTTATTTATTACTTGCTTCCTAATGCCAGCCAAGGGTCAGCTTTGTAACAGAGATGCTGCTCTCAGAAGCCAAGGGAATGTCCATTTGTTCTCAAATTGCCTCCAAGTAAACATGCCTCAGCCCACCATGGGTGGGCCGTGTGAACTGCAGACTTCAGCCTGATGGATATACTTCAGCAGCCAGTGCAAGTGCTCCTGGGAGTTCTTGGGTGTGCTCCTGAGCTTGCCATGTGAGGGTGGGGATTTCTTAAGCCCGGTGAGCACACATGTAATGTGCAGCAAAGTTGGAATTCATCCCAGTGCCTCCCACTTCAGGGAGACTACAGTAAACCAAAGCAGGCATAAGTGTAATAGAGCCAGCTCCGTGAAGAGCTGGGCTTTCTGGACAGCTCTTGGATTCGTTTCTCACTGAGGTGAGCAGTCTTGAACTAGCTGTACTTGGTTTGCTGCGAGTGCTGAGAGGTTTGGGTGGGCAGGTGCTTCTCTGGAGATGGATTCCCCACGTGTGCTGGTGCTGGCTGATGCCTGTGCCAGTTCTGTGGTGATCTGTTTCTGCTCCTCACAACACCACTGGGCCAGCAGGGTTCTGTGATTTGGATGAGAATGTCCCCCATAGGCTCATGTTTTAGGGTTTCTGTTGCTGTGTAGAGACACCATGACCACAACAACTCTTATAAAGGGAAACATTTAATTGGGACTTATGTACAGCTCAGAGGTTTAGTCCATTATTGTCATGGCAGCCTTAGTGTGATGGTTCAGTCCCTTCCTCCCCCGCCCTTCTCTGCTCAACATCAGGTTGGTGAATACTGGGGGGCTCACATCTACCAGTAATCCCATGCCCTCTTCTGCCCTCTGCAGGCACTGACATTCATGACACACACAGGTACATGTGTGTTCACACACACATAATTGAAAATGAAATAATTTGGACTCCTAACAGTGGGAATAAGGACTATCTCTGACTCTTTCATTGGCTTTCGGGACCCTACTCCTCATACTAGGTCACCTTGCCCAGTTTTCATACTTGGGGAGATGCTTAGTCTTACTGCAACTCAATATGCCATGTTTTGTTGATATCCACGGGAGACCTGCCCTTTCCTAAACAGAAGCGGAGGGAAAGTGGACTGCGGAGTGGGAACAGAGTGGTGCTGGGGGGAAGGCACTGGGAGGACAGGAGGGAGGAGAAACTGTAGCCAGGATATAAAATAAACAAATAAAAATTTTATTTTAAAAAAGACAAAAAATAACATAGCCAAAAAGTGCTAAGTTTTATGTTAAAAATGAAAGCTATACAGACACATGTAAGAAAGGCAACTTTGTGTTAGCACTTTAGGTGAGCAGCCACCTGCCTTTGTGTTTCTTAGCTAGAAACACTCAAGAAACCTAGAAAGTGGTCCAAGCCACCGTATTCTTCCACTCCTCAGTGCTGACGGGGTTTGTCAACTCAGTGACTCCTGGCCACACTGCGTTGTGTGGAAGTGTGTCTGAGCATCCTTCTTTCTGAAAAGATACTTTATTATTATTGCTTGTGTGTGAGTGTGGTACATGTGCCACAGAGTGCTTGGGTGGTCAGAGGACAAGTCCTCTCCTTCCTCTGGGGGTTCCGGGATCATGCTTAGCTTTTGAGGTTTGCACAGTGTAGGGTTTTTGTTGTTTTGTTTTTTATCTTTTATTTTTATTTTTGGTTAACTTGACACAAGTTGTGGTCATCTGGGAAAGGGAACCTCAATTGAGAAAATGCCTCCATAAGATCAGATTGTAGGCAAGCTTGTAAGCCTTTTTCTTGATTGATGATTGATGTTGAAGATTCCCAACCCTCTGCATATGATGCGACCCCTGGGCAGGTGGCCCTGGGAAGTATAGGGAAGCAAACTGAGCAAGCCATGAGGAACAAGCCAGTAATTAGCCTTCCTCCATGGCCTCTGCATCAGTTCCTGTCTCCAGGTTCCTGCCCTGTCCTTTCTTCATGGTGAACTGTATAGGCTGTCAAATGAAGTAGGCTCTGTTCTCCCTAAGCTGCTTTTGGCGATGGTGTTTATCATGCAACAGGAAGCAAACCAAGGCACCTTCCAAGTGCGTTTACCTGCTGGACCATCTCACTGGCCAGAATTCTTTTGATGGCTGCTTAGATTTTTCCAGAAACTTTTGTTGAACTTCTTGAGCTCGTTTTTTTCTCACTGGCCCATAGGATCTTCCCGCTGTGTTTCTTTAGACCATGAGGTCTAAAGGGTGTCTCTCTGACGGCTGTGACCTCAATGGCTTGACTGCATCTGTTCACAAACCCCACCCAGTATACACCTGCCTTTCTCACCTCCTTCCTACTCCCTCCTTGGAGGGAGGTCTGACAGCAACATCAGTTTGTCCCAGCTCTTTGAGACAGTCCGGGGTGTGAGCAGTTGGTTTCACCATGCTCAGAAGAAGGTGGAGTCCCTGCCTTCTCATGCACGAAGCAGCTGCAGGATTCCAGGCTGAATGTCTAGCTTCACCCAATGCCAAGCACAGCATATCAGGACCCTTCTTAGGTCAGTCCCCTAGGGAGGACAGGAAGACTTTGGGTGAGCCAGCATGAGCCCTGGGACAACTCTGAAGTAATCCCCTCCAGTGAGTGATAGCTTCCTACAAAGGTGGTCCTTTAGCTTGTAGGTAGATGGCAGGATGGTGACCACCCAGGGAGCAAGGTAGGGATAGAATGGAATTGGAGGTGTTTCTGCAGGAAACAGGCCTAAGTGGCTGGGTAATAGTATTCTACCAGCTGAATTGGGAATCAATTCTCTCTCCAGCTGCAGGAGGAGGAGTTAGGGTGGGCGTGCAGTAGCCATTAGTCACTCACAAAGGATTTTTTGGACTAAGAGTTAGTGGAAAGTGATGGAGTCACATTCTGGAGGGTTTGCCTAAGAATAAAAACAAAGCCCATGATGTCAGTGGAGCAGTGTCCGAGCTGGATAGAGCTTGCCACTTCCTGATTATTCACAGAACATAGATAGCGTGAATCAGCTATGCACAGAGGAGGGGGAATGTTAGAAAAGGTCTTTAACAGATGCCAGGATGTCTGAAAACCCAACTAGGGCAGGAGCAAGTCTGATTCTGAGCAGCATGCTTTAGATTCTGGGCCTTGCTCTCTGCGTCTGCATAGTGTGAGGCTACTCAGTAGCATTCCTGCAGGGCTCCCGTCCAGGCTGATCTCTGGGACCTGTGAACAGCCAAGCTGGAGTGCATTGCCAGGCAGGGAGCATGGGCCCTGGTCCACCAGACCTCTTTCTGTTTGTCTTTTTCTCTTGGCAGAAGGACCAACAAGAGTGATGATCAGCAGGGTCCCATGGATGTGCAGAGAAGGGGCTGGCATGGATTAGTGGTTGGGAAAGTTCAGGAAGAGAGGATCTGGGCTGCATCTTGCAGGCTGGTAGGATCTGGTTTGGGCTAAAGCTAAGGAACTCCTAGCTCTTCGATGGTCTAAAGTTGCGGTGTGGATAGTGGAACAGCCAGAGCTTGTAGGGAATTCTGATTGGAACAGACGCTGCCTCCAGAGAGTGGCAGACGGGAAGTGGTTCAGGACCCGCACTGCTTGAGCCCCATTGACCAACCCGAGAGGCATACCTGGGAATGGGCACACACTTCCTCTGTTTTTGGTGCTGTCTGTGGGGGCACTCAGCCATGGAGTGTCTGATAGGCATTATGAGGGTGAAGAGGAATACACAGACCCTGTCTCAGCTGGAGAGGGGTTCAGAGGGCAAGTGTGAGTCAGCCCATATGGATTTGGGGGCAGGCTTCTGATGGCTTACTGTATGCCAGTAGTAGTCAGGTGAAATGTGCCCACGTGAAGGTGAGACCCCCCTCAGGTACTGGTGGAAGCTGAGTGATCTGTGACCAGCCAAGGTGAGGCTGGGGGATGGACATGAGGAGGAAAAGTGGTACAGGTCCTGGTGACCTTGAATTTCTCTATAGAGGAGATACTGGATTGCCTTCAGCAGCCATCCTAATCCAGCATGGTTTTCCTTTCGTCCTCAGCCTCCTGACAGCGGGCCTCCGCCGTTACCAACGTCCTCTCTGCCAGAGGGTTACTATGAGGAAGCCGTGCCGTTGAGTCCTGGAAAAGCTCCAGAGTACATCACCTCAAGTGAGTGGCAGCCGCCCACCAGGGTGGTCCCTTCATTCACAAGAGTGGTGGTGAGCCAAGGCACTGGGTGTGGAGGAGACAGGGTTAAACATCACCACAGAAATGTGGGTGTGATAGATCTGGGACCTAAGGAAGGCAATGAATGTAGCTTGTGGTTAGTCAGGCTCAGAGGTGCCTTGTGCCACAGAGCCAGGTGTGGGCAGACAAGGTTCCCTGAGGTTGGGAGAGAAGCGGTTCTGTGGCACATTCATGTGTGCCCCACCTTGGCCTCTTTTGGTCCTCACAAAGCACGGCCCTGCAGGCCGAGGTTTCTCCCAGGCTGCCTGTTGGGTGCAGGCTCTTCTTTTGTGATGGGTAGAGCAGGTTTTACTGGACAATTTTTGTTGAAGTCATGGTCCTCAGGCTCCTGATGCTGACCTCAGTAATCTTCCTTTTAAACCCAGATGCACACTGGCACCTTCTCTAACACCCCTGGAATTCAGGCGTCATTGCTAATGCTGTCCTCTCCTCTGAGTGTCAGGTACTATTGCCCTCTCAGCAGGATGCTGGGTGGAGCATCTCAGTGTGTGCTCAGGGAACAGATGAATTATGTAGGAAAGAGAACGGTTGCTGATTTGGGTCATGAGGTTTCCAGAACATTAATAGTCCATGCCGTGTTCTCTCTCCTCTTCTGTCTTCCTGTGAAACCATGTGACATTACCTGAAGCCTCTGCTGCATAAAACTTGGCACTTTTATCTTCCTTTCTTCCTTGGTGATAAGTTTCAGTAAAGCAGCATCTACCGTGATGTCGGAAGGTGACTGTATTGGAGGGTCAGGAAGGGAAAGCAGCCAGCATAAGAGCAGCCTGGGTGACGCCTGAGGACAAGTGCCTTTCCGGGTTCCCATCCAGGCCCAGACCCCTGCCCCTGCTCTGTGTATACCATGAACACTGGGTGCTCCTGGAAAGCATAGGGTTGCTCTGATCTGCTGAGTGGTCATATTTAGAGTCCGGTACCTGTAAGTTTACAGGTTGTAGTTTCTCCTTCATTTAAAAAAGTGCTTGGTGCAGGGTGTGGTGACCTACACCTTTAATCCCAGCCTGCAGGAGGCAGAAGCAGGTGAATCTCTGTGAGTTCAAGGCCAGCCTGTTCTATAGTGAGTTCCAGGACAGCCAGGAAGGTTACAGAGAAATCCTGTCTCAAAAACAAAACAAAACAACAGCAACCAACCAACCAATCAATAAATAAACAGAAAATAAATTTTTTTTTTTGGCAGAACGTATTCCCAGCCTTCCCTACCTCCTTGCCTTCCAAACCTTGGATGCTACAGACAAAGTGTTGTTGTGACTGAGTTTTGCCCTAAGAAGCTGCATGTAGCCTGTGCTACAGGGAAGCCCTTCCTAGGCTGCTGTTACAAAGCGCTTCTGCTGCCAGTACCAGAAGAAAGTGCAACAGCAGAGCTTGCAAACCCGGGGAAGCCGCAGTGACCAGAGTCATCCTATGTCCCTTTGAGCAAGTGTCTCACCTCAGTGTTACCAGTGACTTGTGGTGTGGCCTCAGCAAGGAGGAACAGGGGCTTTTCCTGTAAAGTAGGGACTGGGAGGCAGGTGAATGAGCCTGTGTCCGCTGTGATTCCATTAGAGAAGGAGTGTTATGAAGGCCTCACAGAGGTTCTTGAGGGAGTGACCCCACACATGCCAGAGCAGGGGAACAGTCCTGGGGAAGTCTACTGGGCCAGTCTGGCGGGCTGGTCATCAGGAAGAGGAAGCCCTGCTCACCTCCTCCCATGATACCCCAGGTTGAGCGAGTGAGCTCAGCAGGTTTTCACTCAGAGCTGACTTACCTACCCCCTTGTGCCCAATGTCTGTTCTTCACATGTTTGCTGAGCTTTGGTGCTCTAGCAATTGAGGTGAACCCTGAGAACCCCATGCTATCCAATACATGAGAGAATGTTTCTTCTTGACTAGAAGCCTGGCCATGTCCATTGCTGATCTTGATCGGCCCATGCAAGATTGCGTGACCTCTTGTGCCTCCACCTCCTCTTGACTCTGCTTCAAGCTGTGACACCCTATGTTCCTATGCTCAGCTCTAAAACTCCTTTCGTTGTTAAATACCTACTTATTGAAAAGAGTATAAAAAGGTCAACGGAGGGCACCTGCCATCCAATCTGATGACCTGAGTTTGATCCCCAGGACCCACATGGTGGAAAGAGAGAATGAACTCCCCAAGTCTGACCTCCACATGTGTACCATGGCATATGGGTCTTCACAATAAATAAGCAGAATAGTTGCTTAAAACTTTTTAAGTGTCCATGTTTGCCCAACACTCTGTCCTAAAGCAAACTGTCTTTGTGAGGCTCCTAGGGTGGATTGCAGCTCGGACTAACAGTCCTGCCCACTGCCACCTGCCCCGTGCTGCTCAAGGGCTTCCACACCATTGCCAACACCAAGTAGCCACATGCTCTGGAAACTGTGCTGCTTCCCAGGGTGCATTTGCTTCTGGCACTTTTCTCAGACTTCTGGCTGACTGCCAGTAGCTTCTCCAGGGGCTGGGTGACAATCTTGTTCTCCCAGTGTCTGGTTCATCTGACTCTTAGTTCCCTGTCTCTGACAGCATGGACCTCTCTAAGACGGTATTATCTCCTCCATCACATTGGGAACAGAGGCCGTGTTCTATCTCTGCCCTGCCATACAGTGCCCACACAGTCATAGGCTTTGGGGTAATTGAACTGTATGTAAAAACGGGGGGAAGGGGTTCAAGGCTTAATTCCTTAATTTTAATAAAAATGAAGATTGATATGTTCCTTTACATGGCTGCCATGTAAAGATGGGTGTTGGGCAGATGTAGACTTTGGGAGCTGGTATGTAGGAGGGGAGAGATGAGAGAGAAAGGCTGCTGGTCTGAGGATAGCAGGGGGAGCCTGGCTTGTCTATCTCTCTTTGCATTGTTTGTACAAACTGAAACCCTCATTTCTGCATCCTTAGCACTTCTCGGACCATGTGGTCTCACCTCCTCTTTATAGTCTCATCCCGACACTCTCAGGCCTGCTACCACTCCCCAGGTGATGTGCATGTGTGCCACTTCTACTGTAACTTACCTCAGGCCTGAGTGTGCGACTGTCCCTCTGAAGGATCTGCATGTGCGGTTGAACCCAAGCAACCACTCTTCCTCCTCTGACTGTGCACCTAGCTGTCACATGCGACAAGATGGTCTCACTTCCCCGGGCTCACAGCCTGACCTGGCTGTGCACCATGAGGAGTTTGGTAGGCTGTGTGCAGTGTCACAAGGACCTTATGTTGTTCTGTTGGTGTTATGTAGGGTGTTACGTTGGCCTGTTCAGGCTGCTGCCACAGATCACCCTCAGTCCTTGGAGGCTGGGATGCTGAAATTCTTAGTTTATCTTACAGGTGACCTGTCTTAGAGGTGTTGCCTTCTGGCTGTGTCCTCAGTCCGGTCTTGCCAGTGTGCTTTCTTTCTCTCTTCTCCCTTCCCTCTTTCCCTTGCCCTCCCCTCTCACCACTCCCATGGGATTAGGACTCTACATGAATGGTCGTAGCCACATTGGTAATAGATTTCATCTTAAGTATAACCCCCAAGCCCCATCTCCACATGCAGTCATGTTGGCCTGCAGACCTCAGCACGCGAGTACCAGAGAATCCCTCTTGAGCCCATGACGTGGGCCTTGATATCAAGGAATGTTCGCTAGGAGAAGCTTTGAGCTTAATACTAGTACATGAGAACATGTTATGTCAGCAGTCAGGGAGGAGATGGGGCAGCTTGTGGTCTGTGCAGAGAGCCCAAGGGAAGAGAGAGCAGGAGGTGTATGGAGAACTGTAACCTGAGCTGATGTGTCCTTGCGTGAAGGGCATTCTGTCAGAAAGATGGGACAAATCCCACCCCAGATCCAAGGTGACCATGGGAAGTGGTGGCGTCTGGTGGATCCTGAGTGTTCTGGGTCTGTGGGCAGCAGTGTCAGCAGGCAGACTTGGGGCAGATTTAATAAAGACCAGATAAAGAGTAGAGACCCTATATGGACAAGGTTCCTGAGTGGCCACTCTAGGCAGAGTATAGCTAATGCTGCCATCAGAGTGACATCATCCTGTCTATGTGAAAGAGTCTAGAGATTTTAAAAATAAATCTCCATGTTTAGTAATTGCACTAGAAGCCTTTTGTTGAGTTTCCACTGTCCGAGTCTTGGAGTTTTCATTCTCAGGGGATGGAAATGTGTCCACGTGAGGTGAGTTGTGAGGTCTGCCCTCATCTCTGCCCTTTTCTCCTGCATAGATTATGACTCCGATGCCATGAGCAGTTCCTATGAGTCGTATGATGAAGAGGAGGAGGACGGAAAAGGGAAGAAAGCCCGGCACCAGTGGCCTTCGGAAGAAGCCTCGATGGACCTGGTCAAAGACGCCAAGATCTGCGCCTTCCTTCTGCGCAAGAAACGCTTTGGCCAGTGGACCAAGCTGCTCTGCGTCATCAAGGACACCAAGTTGCTGGTGAGGAGCCCAGCAGGGCTGTGCCGTTGACACTCTGAAGTACAGGATAGCAGCCGGTACATGCAGATGCTACCACAGGGGAGGCAAGCACCGGAACCTTTTTGAGAGCCAGGGGCAGGGCCCAGCCCAGCCAAGCTGGCACCTCTGCAGGGAGGGCTCATGGTTGCCCCACACCCAAGTCCTTCCCGTCCTGCTGGGCCTGTGGCTTGTGTCAGTGGAAATGAGCAGTGTTGAGACTTGCCAGAAGCTGCAAGATAGACTTTCTCATTTGTAGTGAGTCAGTGAATTCCTCCCAGCCAGGTCACAGCAGAGGCCTGGAGCCTGTGGAGGCGCCTAGGGGAAGGCAGAGGGAAAGGACATTCTTTTGGAAAGCCTGCTTTCCAAAAGAAGTTTTTTCTTTTGTTTTGTTTTTGAGGCAAACAGGAAGGTGGAGTTAGTCCAGAAGCAGGGTGTGGAAAGTACGGAACTCTGGCCACACGTGCTGTCCCCTTGGGATCTCCAAGAAGGAGCAGCCTTGGAGACTGCGTTCCTGCACCATCCCCCCTTCCTTTAGAAACCATGACTGGTCACTAGGTCAAGGGCTTTACTGTACGGGTTTTTGCCTTTTGTCTTCAAATTAACCTCAGGAAACAATTGCTCAAAAGTGAATCATTAAGGCAGAAAATCTGAGTTTCTGTTTCCGCACATTTAGTGGAGCAGATAACACTGTAAGAGAGACCATGGTCCCAGTGAATTATGGGTGTCTTACTTGCGTAGGCTCTGAGGACAGCGCATGTGCTTCATGTTTTTGCTCAGCTTTTTAAAACAAAGTGCATATTTTTTCCACATGTGTGGCCTGAATTTCTTCCAAACATAGGATATGCCAAAAATGATGCCATCGGGGATTTAAAAGCATGAAAATATTAACACAGCCCTTATTTATAATCTGATGCAATAGCTGCAAGATGGTGACATGCTATATAAAACATTTTAAAATGAATTCAGCTCTCATGTGAAAGAGAAGTTGCATTCCCAATGTAGGCAGCCTCAGGGCTGATGCAGGGTCAGCACTGTGGGGCCCAGGTTCCTGGTCCCTGTCCCACACCCATTTGTTGTCTTCCTCCTCCCCTGCTTTTTTCTGCAATTTGACCTCCTCTGAGATCCCTCTCTCTGCCCCATGATGGTAATAACTTCCACAGCTTAATTGTTGAGGAAATAAATAGAAAATGAGGGAGGACACCATGCAGGATAAAATGCAAGATGAAACTTGGCTTTTTATTTGATTTTGGCTTTGTTTTGACAGAGTCTTGCTATGTAGTTCAATTCAACCTCAAACTCACTATGTTGCCTGGCCTAGCCTTGAGCTCTCTCAGTCCTCCCTCCTCCATCTCCTGAATGATGAGATTATAGGCAAGAACTCCCACATTTGACTTAAAGTTGTTGTTGTTGGGATGTGTGTTTTAGTTTCCTTCAGAAATAAACCATGACTCTACTATTCAGGTAAGAGAAAGCTTGCTTTTTCTTCCTTGAGCATCTTGCCTGGCCTCCTGTGGCCATCCCGTCCTGAGAACCTCTGCTACCAACCTTATTGACTCCATCTCTAGGTCTTTATTTCCATGCCCAGACAATTTTGCACCCACCCAGGCAGTTGCCCAAGATGGAAGCACCCATTCTACAGCTGATGGATAGCCTTGGGAGAGCTGCCTCCATTGAGGGGACTCTGAGGCCAAGTCACCCTTCTTCCCCAGGGCCTGCCTGTATCTAGTGCTGAGAGAGTCAAGGTCAGCCTCTCAGGGCACACCCAGTATGGCCTTCCAGCTCCAGGGTCAGTGGGCTCCCCATGCATTTCTCTTGAACCGAGTCTTGCCCGTTCACCCTTCCTCAGGCTCTTAGTGGCAGCCCTGGGAGTCCTATCTGGAGGCAGCCTGGGCTTGCCCCTTCCAGGATCTCGAGATAGTTCTGGAGTTACAGGTGGTTGTGAGCCAACTGATGTTGGGAACCAAGCTTAGGTTCTCAACACGAGCAGTGTGAGTTCTTCAGCACTGAGCCATGGCCCCAGCTCTAAGCATCTTCATCATTGCAGTAGCTGCCTACAGTAGGTCTCTGCAGTTGCAACAGATCTAACAGTCCTTTTATATACCTCATATTCACATAAAAGTAAGTATGATTTTTATGAAGATGCTTCAATATATAGAACACGGGCTAGATCAGTGTCTTCTCAGTAATGGCCTAGATGCTTCATAGACCTCAGCTGAATTAACACACACCTGTGTGTGCCAGATGTAGAAGGAGTGGGTAGGCAGCAGATTGTCTATGTCACACCTGTTAGCTGGCTGCTGCGTCATCCTTCTGTCCCATTGCCTCCTGAACCCTGGCCTGCACTGCAGGTTTGGTTGTGCTGGCTTTCATCATTGTTTCTGGTAGCGTGTCCTCATGGAATTAATTGGTCTGTTGTGTTCCATGCAGTGCTATAAAAGTTCCAAGGACCAGCAGCCCCAGATGGAGCTGCCGCTGCAAGGCTGCAGCATCACGTACATTCCGAGAGACAGCAAGAAGAAGAAGCATGAGCTGAAAATCACCCAGCAAGGCACTGACCCACTGGTTCTCGCCGTCCAGAGCAAGGAGCAGGCTGAGCAGTGGCTGAAGGTAGGCCAGCTGCCATGACACTGAGCCCCCTTTACTTCCAGACCTCTTCCTGGGCTCTTGTTCATTTGATAAGTAGTCAAAAACTCAGATAGATTCACCTGGGAGTTTTGTCTTTAAAAAAAAAAGTTACATTTTAGTTTTGTACACACACACAAAGACACATAGGTGTGGGTGTGCACACATACACACACATGCATACACACATGACACGGCGTGCATATGGAGAGCAGAGGACAGCTTGTGAAAGCTGGTTCTCTGTTCTCCCCATGTGGGTCTCTGGGATTGAACCTAAGTTGTCAGGCCCCGTAGTAAATGCCTTTACCCAGTAAGCCATCTTTGTGTTTGAGTCTTAGCCTTTAACAACAGAGCTATTCCTTGTTCTGTTTTTTTGATAGTGAACACTCATTGGTAGAATCTCACTCTCCTGACTCCCAGCTGCAGGAGACTATCCATCCTAGGAGGGCTGTCTGTCTGTCCTGCTGCTGTTGTTTTTAGTAATGCTTTGATTCATCTGCCATTCCCAGAAACAATATTTAAATGAGGGATCTTCGTACTTTGTACTCTCTTATTCCCCTTTGGCTTCTCTCTGTACCTTCTTTCCCTTCAGTCTGGCTTCTCTCTGTCCCTCATTCTCCTTTGGTCTGACTTACTTATTTCTTGGTTCTGTCCAATTCACTCTCCTTGTTTCTGATCTGTCCGGTCCCTCTGCTGCTGTGTTATAATTTTGGTTTCAGAACCTGTCTTACTCTGCTCAGGCTGCCCTGCTGAAATGCCCCAGGTAGGGCGGCAGTTTATTCCTGAAATCTGGAGGCTTGAAAGTGTAAGTCGTGGTGGCCATGGCTTTGGCCTCTGATGAGACCTTCTCGCCGTCCTCATGTGGCGAAGAGGGAGGCAGCCACCTGCAGCCTCCTTTGTGCTATACTGATGAGCACTAACCCCGCCCATAAGGGCTCCGCCCCACAGCTTCAAGGCAGTTTAAGTGCCGCACCTCCTAACATGGCTGTGTTGGAGCTTAGGGCATTATCCATAGTTTTAAGCCCTGGGATTTGTACCTGTTTCCTTTTCAGTTTGGAAATGTCTCTTTTACAGTTTTAAATTTCTCTTAAAATGCTGGTCTGGTTTTTCCTTCTGAAGGAGATGAACCTGGTGGCTCTGACCCTGGCCTTGCAGGAATTTGGAACTTGTTCTCTTGTCTATTATATCTGTTCTATGCCCATGCTGGTCATGGTATTCACGAAGAGAATATCTTGAAATAATACTTACAGCAGCAATATTGGGAACTGCTCATATAACCATAAACCCCTTTAAAGCAAATACAGTTCCGTGATCCCTTTGAGTTTCCATGCTCCATAGCCCTGGGCAGTGATTCTGTAATCGCAGCTGCTCCTCGTGCCATTATGAAGAAGCTGTGCACGTCTGTCTTCCCAAGGTTTTAGTTCATTATGGCATGTGGTGAGGACATGGCTGGAAGGAGGTGACATGTGCTTGGACATCTATGACCATGGTTCCTGTGACTTGCAATTTAAAGACCCCTTTCCTCACTGCTGTGACAAACCCTGACAAATGCAACTTCAGGAAGGAAGGGCTTACCTCGGCTCACAGCTTGACATTGTTATCAGTGTCAAGTGTGAAGCAGAGATGGATGCTGGTGCTCAGTTCACTTTTCTCTTTTTATTTGGCCAGGCCTCCAGCCCATGGGATGGTACCACCCACATTTAGAGTGAGTCTTCTCTCTTCATTAATTCTCTCTGGAAATATCCCCAAACACATGCCCCCAGTTGTGTCTCAGGTGATTCTAAAACCTGGCAATTGACAATGAAGATGAACACACACCACATCTGGGAAACCATGAATCTCTGTTCCTAGGAGCACATGGACTCCAGACCCATGAAGATGCGTGGTTGGCTGCCCAGAGGATCACACAGAGGTGGCCTGTTTCACTCTGTCAGCAGTGGCTGTGGCTTTCCTGAAATCCGTGACACCTAGGCGGCTGGGGGAGAGTTTGTTTTCTATGTTCCCCTCCTGGAAGCCTCAGGCTCAGGAATCTCTCCTGGGGGTTTGTGTAGCCCTCCAGACTGAGGGCTTCACCATGCTGCTGGAGCTTCAGAGCCTTTTGGGTTTACAGAGGTTTCTCCATCTCATTGACTCATGCTGCCTCTGTATATATGTGTGTGTGTGCGTGCACACGGCATGCAACATGTGCATATGAAAGCCAGAGGACGAGCTCAGATGACATTCCTCAGGTACCATCCATGTTGGTTTTCTGAGACAGGGCCTCCCACCCTTGTAACTGGCCTAGAACTCACAGAGAAGGTTAGACTGGCTGATGAGTGAGCCTCAGGGAACCATCTCACTGTCCCCCCAGGACTGCCATGACAAGCACACAAGGCTGCACCCAGCTTCTTTATCTGGGTCCTCGGACTTATTGTTCCAGACACTCATGGTCTCCGAACCTCCTGCCACTATTAGTGGTTTGATTTGACGATGGAGAGGTTGGGTCTCAGGCTACATGCTGTCCTGTTCTGCAGGGATCCATCTAGGCACCGAGGTCGGGTTTTCTGGTTTGACCGAGTGACCGACATCTGGCCCTTGTCTTTTTTCCTTTTCCTGTGGACTTAGCCTGTCTATTCACTGAAGGAGAAAGGGCAGTTGTGGAGTGAGAAGCTTCTGGTGACTGTTTTTTTCTCTGGGTTCCTTTCCTGGCTGCCATGGCTGGTGCTCACTGTTCCCTGTGGAAAGCTTGGCAGGACCACCCTGAACCATGAATGGTCCTTGCTCACCCTCGACCCTACAGCCTTAGATACTCAGCCTACCGAGCTCCCTTCTGACTGCTGCACACGAAGTCACTCTGAGTCCTTGAGCAGCTGGCAAACAGACAAGCGAAGCAGTGCGCTTCCAAGATGCTGATGGAGCGAGATAACCTTGACTCCTCCTTCCCTGCGCGTGAGCTGTTTCCAAGGCGAGGTGCTTAACTAATTATAGCATGACAGCTCCACTCGTGAATGGTAGCTAATTGCAGGAGTTTTAATTTTAGTGTATTTCTTACATGTGAAGTAAATAATACAAGACAGATAATCGTTTTCGGAAAAGTTTGAATTGATTACTTAACATTTGTGCTGTTTCTGCAGTACCAGAGCCTAAGAAGTCCTCGAAATGGAAGTCAAAATGACTGTGGAGCACTCAGCTCTACAGGGGTGTCTGGATCACCCCCTCAAATTCAGGGAACACTTTGGAAGGGGGTGGGAAGTGGAAGATCTAGAGGGGGGCGGAGGGGCTCACAAGGCCCTGCTTCTCTGTGAGGATTTCTAGGTGAGGTCTGCCAGTGGGGAGGGTGTGATGCCCTGCTGGTTTTCTGAGGCTCTCTAAGCAGTTGATGGCTACCTGGGGCAGAGGGGCTGCTTTCTCCAGTGGTACCACTGATACCACGGATACCATGCCAGTACCTGTAGAAGTTACTGCGCATGTTTCTGTGGCTAATCCTGATTATGTTCATTAGGACACAAGAAAAAAAGATACGGAAGGAGGGGCTGGTTAGGAAGAGAAGGGGCGTCACGGTAGGGGAAGAGAGGGTAACAGGGTGACTATGACTGGAAATCTATTACATATAAATGGTAGTATATGCCAGTAAAACAATGGAAGTCAAATAACAAAGGGGTTTCCGTCATAGGATTTTAATTGTCCCAACCTAGCAGATCCTAAGATAGTCCAGTTTCTTCCAGATCCATCATTAGATCAGCTCCTTATCAGAAACATTATTATTATTATTATTATTATTATTATTATTATTATTATTATTATTGTGTGTGTACGTGTGCGTGTGCGCATGTGCTGCGGTGTGCATGCTGAAGGTCAGAGGACTACAGTAACTTCTCTTCCACTGTGGGATCCTGGGATTGAACAAAACTGTCAGGCTTGTGCTCTCGGTGCCTTTACCTATCTGCTGAGCCACAGATGATGGAGGTTTTAAAAACAAGATTCTGAATAATTCAGATTTGTTGGGAGCCTAAAGATCTTTACTTTTTTTTTTTTTTTTTTGTATTTTTCAAAGGCGCCAAATGCTGCCCTGTGCTGATAGGATTGAGACATCCCTCCCCTGCTTAACTCTCTCTTCTCAGGGAACTTCTGTTTTGTGTCTAAAACCGTGAACTCCTGGTTCTCCTGCCTGAGAAGGGGACAAAGGAAAAGAGTGGCGTCTATGCCTGGCCTCTTCATTCCTTCTTAGATATGAACCTCCATCTTGTGTCATTTCTCTTTGCGCCAAAGAAGTGGGTGTTTTGTTTTAATGTGGGAAGGGCTGGAAGGATGACTCAGTGGTTAAAACACATACTGCTCTTGCAAAAGACCCACGTTCAGTTTGAAGCACCTATACCAGGTGACTCACAGCTGCCTGTAACTCCAGCTCCAGGGGGATCTGATACATCTGGCCTCCACGGCCATCTGCACTCATGTGCATATAAACACACATAGGCTCACACAAAAGAAATTTTTTAAATTACATCAAAAATGTTTGAAAGCCCAATTCCTACAGTGCAGGCCTTCTGAAAATGGATTTCCTGGTAGTTTGAAAGCCACTATCTTGTTCTTCCTGAGAAACCAAGTCTGCCCACAGCCATTATTCTCACATTTGATGTCACTGCCACTGGAGCCGCTAAAGTTGCTTTGTTCTTAGACTTCCAGCAGGTAACCCTGCGGTATTGTGCAGAGGGTCAGCCTTTCTGGTCTTTGTCATTTGTCCAAAGGATGCTTTGAAGCAGCTGGGTCATTGTCATTGTCCTTTCCACGGATGTCTGCCCTTTCTCCTTTCCTTTGGCAGTTCCATTATACACATTCTCTCATTGGGTACTCCCACAGACTTGGGGTTCCCTGTGCTGCAGCAGCTCCTCACCCCCGTGCCCCCCCAGGTGTGCATTCCTCATGGTCTGCCCACACTGTTTTGGAAGCTTCTGGCCCACTGTGCTCTCATGCTTCAATATGGATCCTAGCTTCCATTCCAGCACTTTCCCATCTTTCTCTATATATCATGTCTGTCTAAAGTCCCATCTGTCTGTGCGCCACCCTCCACTTCATGGGCTGCTTCAGCATTTCTGCCATAGCCATTTTAGTGTCTAGTCATTCATTCTAGCACTGGGGCCATCTCTGGGATTGCTTCTGAATAGGAATCTATATATAGGCTTTGGAGTGAGTGGAAGGACACCGCAGAGACTGCCCTCTGCCATTTCCTCAGAGTCATATGGAGTCCTGTGAGTCTCTTGGGAAGAGTAGAGTTGTGGCTATTCTAGCCTTCAGAATGAGTGCTGGGTGTTCACGGGGCATGGCTGAGGACTAGAAAACTGGCAAGAGGACTGAGGTCTCTCGTGTGCTATGGACAAGTGGCCAGGTTTCTGGAGCAGCCTGTGGATCTTTTTAGGTCTAGCCTGCCAGACCTAAAGCCTGTCTGCTTCAAGATCAGCCTTGGCTTGTGACTTTGGCTTCCCTTTGATCCTGGAAGCTGGAACCTTCCTGGTGAACGCTTGCTATGCATCTGGAGTTCCTTGGCAAAGCAGGCACCTTGCACTGAATGAAGTTGCTTTGTTAGCATGTGCCTCCTCCCTGCCTGCCTTTTGGACCCTCCTTACCCTCTCAGGGAAGATGGGAAGGGTGAGAAGTGGCTCCTGCAGGCCCTGGGCAGTTGAGTTTGGTTGGGTTACCCTGCTGTCCCCTTCTGCCATCTACTGCCAGCCAGGAGGGCAGCTGTGGGGAGCCTCTTTTCTCCAAGGCCCCTTCATCTTTAGGGTTTCCTTCACTGTGCCTTCTTGGCATCCCTATGCTCAGATGGCTTTGAAAAGTGCTATGACTGTGTTTTTGGTTTTGGGTTTTTTGGTTTCTCTAGCTTGTTTTGTGTTGTCAGGGCGAGGGAGTGGTTCTATGTGCTGTTCTGTGTGGTAAAGTTGAAATACCGTGTGTCTTCATTGTCTCAGTTCTTTCAGTTATATAATAAATAACTTTTTTGATCAGCTAATTTTTTTCTACAATAAGACTTATTTTCCACTTTATTAGTTTATTATTTTATTTTTTAAATTCTTTTGTTTGTTTTTTAAGACTATGTCTTGGCAAGTAACCCTGACTGGCCCAGTACTACCTTCACTGACCCAAGACATTGTAAAGGCCCAGGAATACATCTTAGGGTCCCAGGCTCCTACCTGGGCATTGAGTCCATGCCTCACATGTCCTAGGGACATTCTCCCACTGAGTGACCCCACTGTCACTGTGAGTCCCTATGAAAATGCTTTTCCACTCTCTACTAGGAATTGTTTTATAACCAAAGACAAGTATCTCATCACCCAAGACTATTGTTATCAAAGCTTGTTCTGAGTTTATGGTCCAAGTGGAGACATTTATAAATAGGTTTAATATAACAATTGGAGAGTCCTTGCTTTTACAAAGTCCGATAAACACAAGGCAGCATTTGACCAGCACAGGATATTGTTCACCCTTCTGCAGAAAGCATCACCAGAGCCATGTGTCCTATCAGAGCCTGTTACATCCATCAGCCACAGTGCTCGCCAGAAGCCTGAGTGTGTGTGTGTGTGTGTGTGTGTGTGTGTGTGCGTGTGCCTATCCAATACATAAATGTACATGCATGTAGAGAAGCTGCAGACAGGAGCCTCTGTGCAGAGGTCAAACACAAGACAAGAGCCAGCATTCCCAGAAGCAGCATGATCAGGTTTCCATAAAAATGTGCAGAGGTTGTGTTTCTGGGGTGGAGGGCTTGAGTTAAAAGCAAACGAAATAACCACAGAGTATTTTGTTGTGTGGAGGAGTTGTGATTTTCCAATTCGCATCCCATTCTGTTAAGTACACGGTGAACTTCTCATGCTGCTTTTTGAATAGACTCATGCTAAGAAATCTTTAAATACCCTGAGTGGCAGAGCACCACTTATCATTTTGGAGGGGACCCCACAGGTGCCTTTCGAAGATGCTGAGGACAGTGAATGAAGCAGCTTGATTTCTCTCACTGGTAGGGACCCTGTGGGAACAAGGGCCACCGTGCTCACCTCCTCTGGTGCTTTCTCTGTGGTCTAGACAGGTTGGTCTGGAGCTAGGGGAAGACAGAGTCTCACAGTACCAAGGTGCCTTCTGTGCTCTTGGGCTGCCCCAGGTGGATGTCACATGCCCATCCCAGCACTGTGCATCACATGGCTCTGCTCCACAAGGTGGAGAGATAAAGGAGTCACTGGCACTCTGAGTGTTTCACATGAGTGAGGTGGACTCATGGAAGCTTGGGAAGACTTTGTCATGAGCCAGCGTTGATAGGCGGGTGTCATCGTCTTCCTTAGGAGGGCTCGGCCTGGTCTGGAAGAAAGAGGTTGAAGTGTGCATGTGCCAGCTGGTTTTTTCCCCTATGCTTTTATATTCTGACACTGGGGCAAAGGACTAGCGGACTTTACCACACAGCTCTCACTTTAGTGACAGTCTTTATTCTGTCCATGTTTTTCCTTGGTTCAGTTAAAAAATATAGAAAAATCTCAAGTCCAGTTTTTCCTTATTGCATATTTTCCCTCTTAATAAGACCTTCAAAGTTTTTTGCTGTTAGGCATAGTGGCACATACCTTTAATCCGAATTTAGGAGGCAGAGGCCGGCAGATCTCTGTGAGCTCCAGGACAGCTAGGGTTACGGGGGAGGGTTTCAGTCCATTGTCAGTTGGCTCCATTGCATTCAGGCTTATGGCAGGGTCAACAGTCAGGGTAGGAGCCGATGGAGAGGAAGCTGCTTACTTTGGGACAGGTAGGAAGGGAGTAGCGGGTGGACGTGAGGGGCACACTATCCCCTTCAAGTTAGTGGCCTAAAAATTTCCTCCTACTGGCCTCCGTCACATATGGCCTCTGGAGACATTTAAGACAGCCTATAGCAGGTGGCTGGTGGCTGGAGCAGGGGCCTAGAGGAGAGAGGAGGCTGCCTTGTGGGGATGAGCTGTATGGAGTCAAGAGAATGTGCATCTCCAGGGGACAGCACACACAGCGTGACACGGGCCCACAGGCACGCAGAGAGTTCCACAGACACAGAGTCACACAGACAGGCAAACACAGAGATTGGCACACTTGCACAAACGGACAGACAGACACACATGCGTGCACAGACAGGCAGACGCATTGCAAACACAGCACTTTCCTCCACTAGGTCTGGTAAGAATAGGTGAAACGTGCTTCCACAGGCTTCTCCTGTGGGCAGAGAAAAACAAAGAGAAAGGAAGACAATAAAGCTTTGCCAGACCATGCCCTTGCAGCCTCTGGAGTGCGGGCTTTGGTGAGAATGAGCAACTCATTAAGTTCAGGGTTGTTTGTATAATTACAGCCAATTTCCTTAGTTAAAGCTACAATTACAAGCTGAGGTTACTGGAGTCACTGCCACCCTGCAGCCTCACTGCCACCCTGCAGCCTCACTGTCACCGTGCAGCCTCACTGTCACCCTGCAGCCTCACTGTCACCCCTCAGCCTCACTGTCACCCCGCAGCCTCACTGTCACCACTCAGCCTCACTGTCACCCCTCAGCCTCACTGTCACCACTCAGCCTCACTGTCACCACTCAGCCTCACTGCCACCCTGCAGCCTCACTGCCACCCTGCAGCCTCACTGCCACCCTGCA
>PVIU01000124.1:0-46159 GCA_004026605.1 Ondatra zibethicus
CCTCTGCTTAGAGACATGGATTTCACCGGCTGCTGAGTGAAAGACCACAGCGATTAGAACTCAAAACGCTAACCCTCTTACTTGAGCACCTAGAATCCTGGGTCCCTCACATAAGTCCTGGAATCATTGGAACCATGAGGCTTCAGGTCTCAGGGTGTGAACTATAAGCCCCTGACTCTATCATCCAAGCCTATAACCTTTGCCACTCAAAGACCCAAGATCAGCAACATTAGAAGAACCCAGTGAGCTCCTGGGTCACTCCTCCATCCTCCTTGTCTACCTGCCACATCTTAAATAGGAAACTGGTCTGCAAGTACCACTTCCATCTCCAAAGCCAGGTTAAGTCCACATGCCTGCCATTTGATTGCTTCCTCTGGCTCACAGTACAATTAACACCTCTATGCCGAGGATATAACACCCTAGACCAAGTTCCTCCAATGTCTCTCCAGCTGACCTTCAAATTCCGTATGAAGGATAGCATGCTCTTCTCTTCCAGGATGGTTTGGAACATGGTTTCTGTAAGACAGTAGTTGCCAACAAAAGCTGCTGATGTGAATACATAGCCAAGAATAGAAAAGCACAGGAGGAAAGACCAGTACTATCCCAGAATAGGATGCATCCTAGCATGTTTTAGGCATTTTTATGGAGTTTCCTGTCAGTCTGAAAATATTTTTTAAAAGTCAGGTGCTTTGCTATGAAAATGTGTGTTTATAAATAATCTTCCCACTGAACTCCCAACATTTCTACATAATTTTATGTTCATGTAGATTAACTCCCTGATTTACTGTGTTCATGGTCACCCTGCCTCTGCTTTCTTCTCTGAAGCCCTAGTATTTGATTCAGGCCATATTTTGACACATCCACAGCTTCTCCTATGTGCTAGAGAGTCCGTATTCTTCACTCACAGAGCATTTTGTTGTTCTTTTCCCCTTTCTTACTAGTCAGCATCCTTAAGCTCTCTTGGTGACAATTGATGGCCACTTTAGTTTTCTTTTTACCTCATAATTCTCTTGCAAAAAAAAGACTTTTGCTATCAGATATGAAGATATCAAGAACTTTCTACTTAATATTCTCCACATATCCCTTTTGCCCCTATACTTCTCTTTTCTGAACCTTAACAGAGATGTGGCCACCTTATCTTCTAGTCACTGACTTTTCAAACTATGCTCTGTGGCTCAGTAGGGTCACATGACAATGCTACAGAATCCATGGAGTGGGTAGTAGTTGGTTCTAACATTTGACCAAACATTAGAGAGAGAGAGAGAGAGAGAGAGAGAGAGAGAGAGAGATGCACACAGAACTGAAAGAGCTCCAGCTAAAGTATTCTGCAGGTTTCAAGAAGAGTAAGAATCTCTGCTTACACACTATGGTTTTCTGGTTTTTTGTTGTTGGGGTTTTGTTGTTTCTGTTCTAGGTTTAGTTTCATTATTTGGTTTGGTTTGGTTTTTGTTTGTTTGTTTTTGCTTTACCTTGTTATATACCTAAGGGTTATTTTGAGCTTCTGATCCTCTTGCTTCAAACTCCTGAGATACAGGATTGCAGACATGTGTCACCATGTCTAGTTTATTTGATGGTGTTGAGAAAACACAGGGCTTTGTGCAAGTGTGTGCTACTAGCCATGCTCTCTACTAGTTAAGCTACGTGCCAAGTCTTGGGCTTTGTTTTGAAGATTTCTTTTGTTATTCCTTTTTATAATATCTCATTTATCTACTTTTTCTTTGGGGAACTCTCGATCTTCATTCCCTAAACATTCTTTGAGTTCATCATGCATGCACTGTTTAGACTTCGGAATTAACTTTGACTCTACCCTGTTCCTCATCATAAAAGCGTATGCCATCTCTTCAACAAACAATTATATCTATACTCCTTAGCTTTTCCCTTCCATATCTTTCTCCTCCCTCCTCTCTCTCTCTCTCTTTCTCTCTCTCTCTCTTCCGCATATCTAGCAATCACAGTGCAGCAAGAATACTCTTTCTAAGATATCCATCTATGCCAATGTAAGTTACCCCCTTATTGTCCAGATCTTCTTTCCTGGGCATGCTAGCTCTCCTTCATTCCACAGCAACCTAAACGGAAGCCTGAAACTTCTTCAGGATCCTTCCAAAGAATGTTTTTTACAAAGAGGTGGGCAACCAATAAACAAGGAAGTCCATATCAAAATCCATGGAGTTAACAGCCAAAGAAATGAAAACTTCCTCCCCACAAGAATAGACACTCCCCTTTCCGCTACTGTCCTTTCTGAGCTAGGCCTCAAAAAGTAAATTCTATCCCTAAAGCTGCCCCTAAGAGACATCCAACATCCCTATACTTTCTTCTGAAGACCCGTATATCAAATTCTCATTTTTTTCTAAAGGTATGGATCTTAAACACAGAACCCATATATTAGAAAAATCTGAAAAAAACATAAATTGAGGTGAGGTAGATCAGCTTAGAATCTAAATTATTCAACTTTCTTGTGTGCTGATAAGTTATTTTATCTCTTTTTATCCCTGCTTTGTTGTTGTTGTTGTTTTTCATCTATAAAATGGAATGCTAATAATCCTTTCAACAAGTTTATGGGAGAATTAAAGATAAAATATGAACCTTTAATTGAATACACAGTGGAATGGAATATGCAAAATTCAGTAGAATACATAGCAGACATTAAATGACACTAAGAATCATTCTGTTGTTCCTGTCCCACTTGCTATGATACCTCACCCTGCTTGCTATAAGGAAGCAAGTCCCTCATCATGTAAGGATTTTCTTCTGTCACCACTGTAATTACTGAGCTTTATCTAACTTAGACCTACAATAAAGGCAGCTCATATGGCCCTGAAGCTGAAGTCACCTCAAGAAGAAAGTGGTTGCTCAGAAAAGAAGTCATAATCATCATGAGTCTAGAGATCCACTCATCTCTCCAGACTGAATATCAAGAAACAGAGGTGTCTGCAACTGTTCCCTGAGAAACGGATGATTGTAGGGTGTCCCTTTTGTGGAGGGGTGAGCCAATAGGAAGACTCACATCCTTCTGGAGACCTCAAGGTAGCCACGTGTAACCTAAATCAAAGTCAACATCCATAAACCCTCTCTCTATTTCCTACTGGTATCCTCCAGGAAACCCATTCCATCTCTCAGCTGCACAAGTCAGAAAGGTGATATTTTCCACCTGCTCTAAATAGAAGTGGAAAGTATTATTTAAAGGGCAGCGTCAGGTGGCAGTAGGACATAAGAAGCACCAGGAAGAAGCTGAACTTGTGGGTAAAGACAGGCTATCTTGATGCATCTGCCTTTCCTATTCAAAGAATCCCCCTACAGTGCCTACCCAGAGGTTTGTGAGTGGTATTTCCTTTCAAGTACTAATCAGGTTCTGTGGCTTCTTGGTGAATTGGGGGAGGGGGACTTCATCTCTTGTGATCCTTCGTCATGATTTTAAAAAGCATTCAGGATGGCTAAGAGATGAAGGAAGAATGAAGATCTTAGAACACAGCATCAACAAAGCTCTGATCAAACACACAAACTACAGGCCTCGTAGCAACACCAGACATCATTTTACCCTAGACAACATCCAAGGAAGCCCAAAAGGTCCCCACAGCTATGCAGGGTGGTGCCAGGAGAGGTTTTTGCTGTTTAATTGGAACTGCTGACCCCTCCATGTGCCTTATGACATCATTCTCACTTATCTCTAGTCAGTTCCTACTCTAAACCCTTCAATGGCTTAGTGTTACCATTCACCCCAACCCCCTGCACCTTCCCTACATTCTCTCATTCAAAGAAAACTATTTCACTGAAAGAACACCACAAATCACTATAGTAATTAATAATTAGCATCATCACATATTCCACTCCATGAAGAAAGGATTCTCTTGCATTCACCTATACAATATAACATATCAAAAATCTCTAAAAGTCATGAGTCTATACTGATGATGACCACCATCAGAAACAACATTTTCCAAAGGTCACAGTAGCACAGGAAATACACCCAACCTATGTTGTTCATGATAATAGCAATGTAAACAGAGACTGCTCACTCATTTCCCAGCTGCCCAGACCCAAATAATCACACAGAAATTATATTCATTACAACGCTATTTGACTAATAGCTTAGGTGTATCCCTAGCTAGCTCTTACATCTTAAATTAACTCATCATTTCTATTAATCTGTGTATCACCATGTCACCACAAGGCTGTGGCCTACGGGTAAGCTTCCGGCGTCTTTCTCCTTCAGCAGCTACATGGCATCTCCTGGCTCTGCCTTCTTTCTCCCAGCATTCAGTTTAGTTTTCCCCACCTAGCTCTATTCTGCCCTGCCATAGGCCAAAGCAGCTTCTTTATTAACCAATGGTAATAAAACACATTCACAGCATACAGAGAGGAATCCCACATCATAACAACAACAATAAAGTTCAAAATATACTTTGGAGTTTATGAACCACTTTCATTTTACCACAATGCCACTAAGCCTCTGAGTAGTCAGTAACCTGCCTGTTGCTTCCCAGCCCAGAAAGATGAGGGTGTTCGGGTTGGAGTTGTATAAACCAGGCTTCATGGTTTCTTGTGGAAATAGCAAGATTTTTAATACACATCTGTAAAGTCATAGACCAAGTGATGCATGTGATTAGCTTAACTGAGACTCTCTGTGCAGCAGAACTCGTGAAAATGATTAGTATATGCTTATTAAAATTTCATTGTTTTAGAATGGAAAACCTGGCAAAAAGGCTAGAGAAATGTAGCCCCAGTCGCCCAATGGGACCCAAAACTTCCCCGAGTCCAACTTTGAAGTAGTACATTTGCTTCCAGGCAGATAGCAAATAAGGTTTTGTTCTCCAAGGTGGCTGTGGGTACAAGAGAAGAGGACACATACAGAGAAAGAGAGAAAACAAGCATCTCCCACTGCCCTTAGGCCATAATTGTACAAGCACACAGGCAAAGTAGTCACAAATCAAAGGATGTGGCATTTGCCTGGAGATAGTTCTTGGGGTATGGTCTGCTTTTTAGTTCACCGATATACCAGTTTGTAAAATTATAGCATCTGTGAGATTCCTAACTCACACAAGTCTAAAAGCCCATGAGAGGGTAGAAACTACTCAATCGTTGTTATCCACAGATTGCCTGGGATGAGGGTTACAAGGTGATAGATTGGAGGCAAAATCTAAGAGGAAAAATTCTAAGAGGACCACTTGCTGCCCGCCTTCTTAATCAGCAGTGGATTTGAGGGGGTTTGCCCTGGGACTTTCAAAACTTGTTTGTTGCTTTAATCAAGAGTCTCACTTCTTTGTTTCCTGCACCACTGCAGTAACACCCTAACTAGAATCTGAATACCTAATCTCAGTCTTTAACCCATCTCCTCAATGATAACCAGAGCGATATTTGTAAAATGGCAATCTGACTACATCATCCCTTTAATAAAAAAAAACTTAAAAGCCTCCAGTAAATCACAGCTGTCTGCAGACAGCAGCTCCATCCCTAGCACAGGGTCCAGAGTTCCATATCCTTTGGCTCCATTCTGTGCCTCACTCCCAATCCTCTCACCAAGTTAATTCACGACTCCATCTCCTGGGTGCCATATCCTGCCACGTTCCCTACTGCTATTCAAGGCTGGACTGAAGATCCCTGAAATGCCCTTTCTTTGTCCATTAGACAAACTTCTATAATGCACAGAGCTTCAACTCAAATGGCACCTGGTCTAGACATCACCACCCCACCCCCATGCCCAAGGAAACAAGCGCCACCTCTTCAGTGTGTTTTCACGGCCCTGTGCTGGCTTTTCTCTGCATTGTCCTCAAAATGCTGTAGTTGCTTCTTTTCCTATCAGGCCACCCAACTAGACTGTGACACAGGAATCATGTCTTTCAGACACCAGCGTATTACCAGTTTGGAGGATGTTGAAGAGCACACAATAAACGTTCATGCAAATTTGTTGGAAAAAGGGAAAAAGCTCAAAGCATTCCTGGAACTCCGAAGTGCATTGTAAACTGTACTGGAAACTCCATATATAATGCACTGGGATCGCTAACAGTGGTCAAGGAGACAGGCAGTAAGCCTGGTAAAAGTAGTTCACCCATTTGTTCCCCAATTTTGCCCGTACAAAGTACCCAATTTCCAATTAACTTTTTTTTACTAGTTTATAATATGAGTAAGGCAGTAAAATTGTCGATGATTTTTCTCTCTCTCCCTGTGTGTGTATGTGGTGTATGTATGTGTGTTAATATGCAAGTCATAATAAACAAACTAACTAACAGATAGATAGATAGATAGATAGATAGATAGATAGATAGATAGATAGATAGATAGATAGATAGATAGATAGATAGATAGATAGATAGACCGTCACTTCAATAAGATAAATGGGATTCAGGTTTTGTTTTGATTTTGTTTATTTGTTTATGCCCCTACTGGAGCCGCTAAAACCAAGCAAGTCAGTATTGTAACCATCAGGGTCTCAGCAGCAAACAGGATTCTCCCCAGATGGTTCAAATAAATAGGTGTTAAATGAAAGAATACTCACAGAGCCGGGAAGGTTAGGAGCATAAACAAGGGTAGTGAGGTGGCCAGAAGAGTCAGAGGGAAGACACAGTGTCCCTGGAGCCTGAAGAGAGTTAGGAACCCCAAAGAAGGAGCCATTCAGCAGAAGCCACAGTTTTGAGGGGATACCACAACTCCCAGCATGCAGAGCCGTTCTCTTGTACTCCTAGGTCTCCTATCAAGAACTCCCATTGGCCACAGCCAACAGGAAACTGCTCAGCAAGGGACTCCATTGGGGCAACCCATGACTTCAGCCTGCTGTCAAAGGACAGGTCAAGATGGATACAAAATGAATGGCGAAAAGGGAAGAATGGGTAGCATCATTTTCCTGTTTGTTTGTTAGAAGATCTGTGAAAACTAACTCTTTGCTGCTCTAATAGCTTGAGCTTTCAAACAGGAAATGCAGTCCCGAATTTCAGAATAATCCCCCGCATTAGTTACTTTTCTCATCACTGTGACAAAGGACCTAGCAAAAACCATGTAAAGCAGGAGGGCTTTGGTTCGACTCACAGTTTGGCCCACAGTCCACCCTGCTGGGGAAGCTGGCCACTCTGCGGTGACAGCCGGCCATCAGAGACTGCTGCACCCTCTATGCTTCCTTCATTTTATTCAGTCCAGGACCCCAGCATGTGGAACGACAGCCCGCACATCCAGGGTGAGTCTTCCACTTCAGTCAAAGACCCCTGCAAGCAATCATACAAATCTTTCAGCTGTTTTCTAGGTGACTGGTCCTAGATTCCATGGGGTTGACAATCAAAAATAGCCATCATGTCCATCCTTGTACTAGCATACAGCCTTCACCTTAATCTGGTCCTCTACCAGCTCAGCACTATACTCTGTCTTTTGTGAGGGGTGTGTGTGTGTGTACATGTTTGGGGCTTGCACATAACTTTGTGGGTTTGTGCACCTCTTTACATCCTTGCATGCCCATGCTGAAGCCAAAGCAGGACCAGGTGTGTCCTCCTCCATTGTTCTCAGCCTTTAAGATAGGGTCTCTCACTGAACTATCTCGGCTGGAGAGCCAGAGGATTTTCTAAGGGATCTCTCTGTCTCTATCCCTGATGCAGGGATTGCAACTGTATGTGTCTGTGATTGGCTTTTATTTGGGGAGGAGAGATTTGATCTCGGGTCCTCATACAGCAAAGCAAGTGCCCTTAGCCATCTCCCCACTCCCTCAGCCCTATATTGTCTTTGCTTGCACAATGGCACCAGTGATCACTGTCCTACGAACCCCTAGGATCACTACAAAAGTTTACAAGGCAATGCTTATTTAAAAAAGACCATAAAGTACAAAGTACTATGTTCTAATTTAATCAACATTCACACGCTCTGTGCTAAGCTGTTAACAAATAGTAATCCAGAACATCCTTCAGGCAAGTTTGGTCCTTCCATAGTAAGTGGGGCATATCCTTTCTTCTGGAGGGCCAGGGCAATGCACAAAGGAAAAATGTCACCCTCACATTTACTGTCAAGGGGGATGCAAAAGGAATAAACTCGATTCATTCTGCACCAAGAAAACTATGCTAACCTTTTCGTACCGTGCTAAGAGGATTTAGGTGATCTTGATAGTCTTATTCAAATTATGACTGATTTTCATATATTCTGCTGCTCAAGGAAAATAAGAACCAGTAGCAAGCTTCAGGCATTGACTATCACCACTACTCCATTACTGCTGCTTTGCTGGCCATATGCAAGAACACACACAACATTCTCCTGAGAACACAAAACGTTTCTAGAGCATTTCTTCAATTGCTTTTCCCAAATATCCCTCCTCAAAAAAAGAAAGTTGTCATAGACAGTTACCTTAGCTGGTTCCATCAACAACCAATCAATAATCAATGTGGCCCACAGTCACGCTTTGCTTTGTCAATTGACTAACCATGATCACCTGTGGATTTGGGCCAGGAGAACAAGAGGCCTCTGCTTCCAAACACCTTTCCTTATGCCTGAACCTTGATGAAACGTGACTCATCACAGAAGGAGAATTCCCAGTGCTAACTTTAGAAGCCACAGTTGGAAGTCAAAAGTTCGGTTACACAGTATCCTGGAGATGCACAAACCCCAAGCAGCAACTAGGCCACAGGAAGAAGGCAGGTGTGGAGGTCATAGAGGATACAAAGGTACTCCTAAACATATGATGGGCTGAACCTCCAAAAAGTAGGAAAATTATTCTTTCTTGTATGAGTCTTATATAAACGAAAACACATATACAATACTCCTGGTCCAGTGCCTACCTAGAGAAGGCACTTGCCAAATAAATATACAGGTAACTGTGGGGCTATACTACACTGTTGCATGTTGGAGGAGGCCACTTTTTGGTTCCCAGCTGCTCAGCCCAGAAATAATCACACAGAAACTGTATTAATTAAATCAGTGCTTGACCCATTAGCTCTAGCTTCTTATTGTCTAACTCTTACATACTAATTTAACCCATTTCTATTAATATGTGTATCGGCATGAGGCTGTGGCTTACCAGGTAAAGTTCTATCTGGTCTCTGTCGCCAGATAGACATGGCTTCTCTCTACTCTGCTCTTCTTTCTTCCAGAATTCACTTTAGTTTTGCCCGCTTAGCTCTTTCTGCCCTGCTCTGCTATAGGCTCAAAGCAATCCTTTATTAACCGATGTTCTTCACAGCATACAGAGGGGAATCCCACATCAGTCACACAGTAGAAGCAGTAGCTGAAGATGGAAACATCCCAAGTGGCTGAATATTGGACTTGGTTCTCTCTGCAAGCAAGAATCAATTTTAATCAATGCTTCTCAGCTGGGGTAGAGAACTACAGTTTGTCTGCCTAGCATGCCTCCCTATTCCTGACATTAATGCTTGACTTTTTTCATTTTTATTATTTATTTTATGGGGTACACATGTGTGGAGGTCAGAGGACAGCTTACAGGAGCTCAAATCTCCATGTCCATTACGTGGGACTTGGGGGTCAAACTCAGTTGTCAGGCTTGGTGGTGGCAAGCATCTCTATCCACCGAGTCACCTTGCCAGGCCAGTACCTGGTGTTTTAATAAGAATAGTGTCTTTCCCTTCTTGCTGTCTCAGCCCTAGGGAAATTGACCAGTTGAACCTGACATCCCTCGAGAGCTGTGTGATTATCTAGACAAATCAGAGCTCTTCCCCAGGATTCTCCAAACCGGAACCAAGTGATGAAGATTTTTTTTCACCCAGTTGTCAATGCTAAAAAGAAGTGGCCTATGATATGTCCATACCCAAATCTGAAGTCTTTGGGTGAAAAGAAGTGTTAGTCAGAGGATATGTTGGAAAGAGAGCAGAAGCAACGAGAAGTACAAGAGTAAGAAAGAGCTCGGTAAAAACCTGAGTGCCTGGTTCTAGGCATCTTTAAGGTCGGCGATAGCATCACCTCCCCGTTCTACACCGTGATATGTTTCCTCTCTGCTTGCGTCTAGTGAATTGTGTCAGCCCTGCCCACCATGCTGAATAGCAAGAAGCCATTCATCTAAATAAAGAACAACTCAAACTAAAGAGCAGATTTTCCGCCCTGGTCATGACACGGAGAAATATCCCTGAGAAGAGGCCTCCGTGGAGACAAGAGAGGAAACATTTTTCCTTCTTTTAGTCAGCCATGACAAGTAGTGCCATGTCCCACACATAGATCTAATCCATGCCCTTAGTTTCATAGTCCAAAGCTGGGTCAATGAAAAATCATAAAATAGGGCCAGCAAGATGGTTTTCCTGCAGCTAAGCCTGAAGACATAAGATTGATCTCTGGGACTGACATGGTTGAAGGAGAGAACTGATTCCTGAAAATTATCCTCATGGTGTGTGCAAGCACTTAGGCAAATACCAATTATTAAACAGATATAATTTTAAATAAATTATAAAATAAGTAAAGATAATTTCATTTCTATCAGAAAATAATAATTACATGGAGCATAAAGCGTATATGCCTTTTCTTTTCCTGTGATAAAACACCATCACCAAGGCAACTTGCAGAAAGAAGTTTCATTTGGGTTTATGGTTCCAGAGATAGAGTTCATCAGGATGAGGGAGGCATGGCTGGTAGGTGGCTAGACCAGGAAGCTACATAATCACTTCTTCACCCATCAACACATAAACATGAGCAGAGAGAGCAAACCGGAAGCAGGCAACTACACACTATAAAACCTCGCAGCTCACTCCCAGCATCGTGCTTCCTCAGCAAGGCTATACCTCCTAAAGGTTCCATAATCTTCCACCATCACCACTAACTGGGGACCAAGTGTTCAAACCCAGAAGCCTGTGGGGAAGCATCTCATCCAAGTCACTTCAAAACACATCTTTAAAGATGCCTGGTAAACTGAGACTGGAGCGTTGAACAGTTTCAAAAATAGTGCTTTCTCACACTCTGTAATATAAAAGACCAGTTTTGTATGTTTGTATTTTATATTATTTTGTCAGCCTGGCAGTTGTGGGGAGGGGTGTCTGTCCATCTGTTTCTATACCTTATTTCCAATCTTTCAGAACTGGTCCTGGTGTCGTATTACATTTGAAATGACCGGTACGTAGTTTGTGCCACCCGAGACTCCCAGCACAAGTTTAACAATCCCTCAGCTGGTCTATAACAGACTCAGTGAAACGAGTCCAAGTTCTTGGCTGTTACAGAACTATCAAGTTGCTATGAAACTTCTAAATGCTTACCACTCGGGACTGAACTTCTCAAGTCCGAAAGCGAAACCCAACAGAGCTGGTCACAACAAAGGCCTGATTGTACAACGTAGAGGGGGACCAGGCATCTCACACAGCTTTACAGAGCTGGCAAGAGTGAAGTGATTAGGACAATGGAGTTACTCAGGGAGGTGAGGTCTAGAGCTAGTGTGCCCTTCCAGACAGCCCTGACTGGCTCCTCAGTGAGGACAAGACCTGGCTTCACTGTGGTCCTACATTCTTGAGAACCGGAGGACAGCGGAGCATCGTCTCCACTACCTGCTGAGCTCTGGACCCAGCACCTTCTAGGCTGCTGTTTTTAGATACACACTCTTCTCTTTGCGAGTGGAGCTTCAGGAAAGATGAAGGTCTGACTTGGGATGATACAGCAGTGTGTACCTTAACTCAGCAGTTAGGATTACAGAACTGGCTGCAGCCGTGTTGAACTCTTGAGTTGTCTCACTCAGCATTTCTGTCTGTTCTCAACCTGACTCATCTTCGTCCCCAAGTCACCCATGAGGGTGATATTAGACAACAGGACAATAGAACAGGACAACAGAACCCTCCACTCAAGTCAGTGGAGATGAGTCAATTGGTGCCAAAGCTGAGACGTTCACCGCAAAGAGATGAAGAAAGTAAAATTCTGGTGTGCATAAGTTGCTGTCATTCCTAAACTAAGCAGCACGAATTGAAATATATATTGCTTATAGGTCTGCAGATCTGCTGGAACCGGTTCTAGTTTTCTGGGTCAGACATTGTGAATCTTGACTTGGCTTGTTCATGTGGTCCACAAGGGTATGATGTGGGAGTCCCCTCTGTATGCTGTGAATATCATTGGTAAATAAAAAAAAACTGCTTTGGAACTATAGCAAGCTATAGGGGAACAGAGCTAGGAATGGAAAACTAAACTGAATTCCTGGAGAAAGAGGGGTGAGTCAGAGAGAAGCCATGTAGCTCCTCTGGAGACAGATGCCAGAACTTTAGCTGGTAAGCCACAGCCTCATGCTGATACATAGATTAATAGAAATGGGTTAAATTAATGTGTAAGAGTTAGCCAATAAGAAACTAGAGCTAGTGGACCAAGTAGTGATTTAATTTATACAGTTTCTGTGTGATTATTTCAGGGCTAAGCAGCCAAGATCCAGCAAGCAGCTCTCTCCTCCTACAAGGGTAGATCACCTACAATGTCTGATTTAGAAGGGCTTCATTCATGGCTACTACTGGGCTGAGCTGCTCACCAAGGGGTCAAGGTTGACTCATTATTCTTTAAGCTAGTTTGATCTCAGTCACAGGACAGCAGTAAGGACCTGAGGAAGCAGGGGTGTAGTTCTTCTGAGGCCAGCATTGACCTTGACCTGTACCACTGCCAGTTCACTTAGTCTATCAAAGAGACCATAAGACTGCTCCAATTTGAGGAATGCAGTAAAGGTTCTAGCCCTTGATAGAAGCAGTAATAGTCACACTGCTATAGGCAACAGTTTTGGGAAGCAGAAAATTGGGGGGCCCTTTTACTATCCACCTGGCTTTCACTTTCCCCAGTTGGCAGCTATTTTCCACTGCTGCATGCTGAGGTCCTGAGTCATAAAAAGTGTCCCAAGATACATCCATTCTCTACCACTTACTAAGCAGGGTTCAGATCTCATTTTGTGTTTTATCTTAAATTCCAACCAATATTGAGTTGAGCATCCATTTTTGGGTGGGAGAGGGGAGCATTAGGCAAGGAGTTCTTGAGAACATGGCACCTTTTGTCACATTAGAAAAACACGTGCAACAATGTGAGAATGACAGGAATCAATGCTTGACTCATCCCATCAGCCATCATTCAATAAACGTTGAATGGCTACACACTGATGCATGGTACAGAAAAGGTGTGTGTAAAGATAATGGGTGCCTGAATCATGTCCTTGGGGAACTAGTACATCCATGGTAAACACTGACGTGCTCACTACCCAGGTTACCCTCAAAACCACAGCTCTTCCTTTACTCCTTTCCCATGGGGTTCCTCAAAAGTGTACATCTCATTTTATCTGCATTTAACACAAATGAAGTGCTTGCTGAAATAAAATTAAGTAAGCACCTGGAACAGAAGAAAATTAACAACATTTAATGTAAAGTTTGCTCTTCCGAGATAGGATGGTTTGATCTACTACAGCTACCCTACATTTGATGGCATAAAAAACACACAGAGAGGGTGTAACTTTTAGTTACTTTTCTCTTACTACGATAAGATACACCATGACCAATGCCATTTATAAAAAGAGTTTATTTGGGGATGATGGTCCGTGACCACTGTGTCAGGGAGCATGGCGGCAGGCAGGCAGGCAGGCAGGCATGGCATTGGCGTACTACTTGAGAGCTTACATCTTGATCCACAGTCGGGAAGCAGAGAAAAGAAATCAGCAATGGCATAGGCTTCTGAAACCTCAAAACCTGCCCCCAGTTACATACCTTCTTCAACAAGGCCATACTTTCTAACCCTTCCCAAGCAGTTCCACCAACCAGGGCCAAAGTATTCAAACATATCAGCCTGTGGCAGTGTGCTCTCATTTAAACCACCACAGTATTCTTCACCAATCTGAATCTTTCTAATGGGCATTAACTAGACAAAGCTAAGGATAACCCCTTCAGTCATTTTCTTAGGAAAATGATGAGACTGAGCCATCTCGGCCATTGTGCACTAACACGCAGCAGTCCCTTCTCCAAAAGGAGCTGTCAGAGCTTCCTTTGTCAGCTTGAGACACGGAGAAATGGGCAAGCTCAATTGAGAAACTGCCTCCATCGGACTGTCCTGTGGCCATGTCTGTAAGGTGGGTTTTTTTGATTGCTAATTGATATAGGAGGGCCCAGTCCACTGCGGGCAGTAATATCCTCGGGCAGATGGGTCTGGACTATGTAAGAATGGTAATCTGAACAAGCCAGAGGAAGAACGGATTCCATGGTCTGCATCTCAGTTCCCACCTCCAAATTTCTCCCTGGGCTTCTCTCAGTGATGAATCTGGTCACCATGCTTATCACACCAAGAAGTAGCAAACTAGGCCAGAGGTCTTCTTGGGAAGACTGAGAATCTTGCTTTTACCAGGCCCTGTATCTTGCTGAAAACCCTCCAACACAATAAAAATTATGCATCCATAGCAATCTCCTTACATGCCCCCCCCATCCTTTCTCCAAAATCAGAGTGTTTACTCAGGGACGACCCTAGCCTCAGTCTATATTAAACCCATTGACAAAAACTTAATTGTTTCATGAATAAGAATCGCCTTTCCCAACGGGCGGCAAGCTTCAAGAGGGTCAGAGCTGCATGTTACATTTGAGAACCAACTGAGAGTCATTCATGCGTTGTTCCATGTATGCATCCATTCTTTTATCCATGTACTCATTTATAGTTCAGAGGCTGTAAAGTGTAGATAGCTCTACCTGTACGGAGCACTGACTCCGCCACTTACTGCCTGTGTCTCTGTCTGTAAATTGGAAGTGTCACTGTAACTACCTTCTAGGTTTAGCCTATAGAAGAAGCAAACCTGGGTAAAGCATCGGGCGTATATACGACCTTCAATTATGATGAAGATGCCACTACTGGCGATAGCGATTGTGGAGGATGGTGATAGCCGTGGTGGGGGCAGGGAGCTAGGGGTGGGAAAGCCTGCACGAAGCTGGAGGGTTGAGAGGCAAAATGCAAGTTGTTGCACATGGAGTACAGACAGAGACAACCGTCAGAGACAGCTCTGAATAATTCAGGCTAGGGTTGTGCTTTTCTTGCTGGGCTTTTTAAGATCTATTGCATTTTCAAAGGGACGAAGATATGCCGCCACTTCCCTTGCACTTTTCTGTTTACACGGGTCAGCTACCCACCTGCAATTAAACCTCGAAGAGATTTCAGGAGACCTTAGTGCTCAGCAGCTTTTGTTCTGGCCATCCCCTGCCAGACTCGCCTCCTCCATCACCTGTCAATGTGTCACTTCCCTTCTACCTTCCCTCTAATGCGTTTGCTAAAAAACAATTGCCAAACCCTGCTTGTTACCAAGAGAGACAACGAAGCAGAGAGAAGAGAGCCGGAGATGTTCTTTGACGCAGAGATTCCAGCATTCCCCTTCTCAAGGCTCTGCCTTTGACTGACATTGAGACCTGTTTAGAATCTTTCTCCAGAATCTAAAACAGCAGCCCAGATTCGGTTCGGGGTTACTACAGTGGATTTGTTCAGTCTGCACATTTCTCTGTACGTTTCACAGCAATCTCTTGAGGGTTTCCAGTGGGAAGGATGCGTGACACGTAAGGGGGGAATGGAAAAGAATGGGGGATTCCCAGTCCCTTAAAGCCACCGCTGCTTCCCTCCTGGGACTGTTTGCTTTCCTGCCACTTTCGGAAGCTGCCAAGTTGCCCTCTACCTACTGCCCAGGTCAAGCGCTGATTCTGCTCGTGCCAAGTGACACTCAAGTTGAGAACATTGAGAATAAAGGCAGACTTCAAATCCCTGAGGAGTGAGTTTCAACAGCTCTCATCAAAACAACCAGAACATTGAGAGAGACAGGTTGGGGGGAGATGCACAGAAACACAATAGGAAATACGTAAACATACGGGATGGCCCTTTGAGTTATACTGGAAACCACTGGTGGCAGTAGATGCTGATAGGGCAGGGTCACCCCAGCAGGTCCTTCTGGCCCTTCCAATGGGGCAGTTTCAGATCTGGCCAGTTTCCACCCTGACATGAAACTACACGAATCTTTCCACTTGATCACATCCAAGGGATGATGCCTCAAACACAGATATGCTCAGGGATACGGCAACTAACCAGCAAGCGGGGAGAGCAGAGACCAGGGTCACCTATGCAGGCCACCTGTGATTAGGTGGGTTTTTGACACATCAGAGCAGGGGACCACGACTCAAGGCTGTAGGACCATGAGCCCTGCTTGGCCCGTGTCTGCCCTGTCAGCCCACAGCCTGGGCGAAGCCTTCTCCTCCCAGCAGCCTCTGCAGAACTGACAGAACTGTAGGCACCTTTGCTACGGCTGAGAGTAAATGAGCAATAGCCTCCCAGCAGCCTCCCAGCTGAGTCGCAATGTGTTTCTGGGGAAATTATATACTTTTAACCTCTAAAACAATATAATTTTAGGGTGAATATATTTTTTCCCAAGAGTTACAGGACCTCTTATTTCCTTTAAAGATCGGAGGTGGGAGGTTATTTTGCTGTCCCTGCACACATATTTAAAGAGACACTGACCATGGACACACCTCCAAAATGTCAGCTTTGGTAGAGAGAGTTGGGATGCCTCTGAAAGCAGGGTTTCTCCATGGAATTTTATCAGCTATTAACCCAGTTTTGACACCTAAATACATTGACTCACCTTGTTTCTCTTAATGAGAACAGGATGCTTCCAGGCCTGAAGACTAGAAACATAGCCATCTTGATGCGCCCCTCCCCGTGCTCCTCATATTTTCTCAGTCAGTCGCTCCATCAGTGACTTATCAGACCCCTGAGCCCAGCTTGCTCTGCATTGAAATGGCACGTGGCTCCCTTTTCATGTGATTCTGCCACCCCTGCATTCAACAAGTGTCTTCCACTCCATGTAGAAATACGGGTGTTGGTGTTGGTGCCAACTAAACCTCCTGGGTTCCAGGAGCGGCCTCACGTTTTGCATTCTGTGTCCCTGCATGTGTGGCCAAGATCCTCTTCTTTCAGTGTCTGGTCACTTGGTGGATCAAAATCTACAGTGTGTTTAATCCTACTACCATATTCACAGCGATATTCTTTGCATCCCCTTAAAGATGATCCCATAAGCTTGCTCAACCTTGCCTGGTCTACTGTGTTCTTGATCATCCTCAGCTTTCCCCACTGTTCCAAATAAACCCTAACACCTCTGGGGCCCACAAACACGCCACACTCAAACCTCTATGCTTTGGTTCCCCCGGTTACTACCACTTGGAATCCTCTCTCATCCGCTTACCTCTACTCACTCCAACCATCCTCCAGTGCTCACTTCTGGTATGAAACCTTCCTTGGTCACACCTCATGTTCTCCCACATGCACAAAAGGTCTGTGGAAAACAATTCTGCATTTCATTGTATACTGTAACCAAGACTCCGATTCGTGTGTGTGAGTTTTTTTCCCACACCCCCACCTTAAAATTGCAAAGGTTTGGCTGTGTTTAAGCTATCTGCATCATTCTGAGACAAATTCTAAGATTCTCAAATAAGTAGTTTATGAAGACTGGGGTGGACAAGGAAAAGATGCGGTGATGAGTACCTGAACTTGTCACCAACTAGTCACAGCAGCTGATTCCTTTCTAGTGAAAGACTGGAGGAAGGCAAACTAGGAACAGCAAGGGACTGTTGCACTCCTGAGTTTCCCCAAGCATCTAACAGAGGCTCTGCTGGCCACTGTTCAAGAGGAGCAACCAACCTGCTTGACAAACTTCCTAGATAATCAAATGAACATACCTGAAAATACCAACCATTTGATACACAAATGTGTGTGTGTGTGTGTGTGTGTGTTCACGTGTGTGAGCATAGGCATACTTGTGCTGTACTGCATGCTGTGGAGATCAGAAGACAGCCTCCTATGTCAATCCTCCCCTCCCACCTTCTTTGACATGGGGGTCTCTTGTTTGCCACTGTGTACACCCAGCTAGCAGGCCTTTGAGATTCCAGGAATTCTCTTGTCTCTGCCCCCTTGGAGAAATGCTGGGAATGCAGACAGTCTTGCATATGGTGTGGTGTGGGGTCTCAGGACCTGAATTCAGGCCTTCCTGCTCACACAGCGAGCAGTTTGCCCACTGAGCCATCTCCCCCACCCCATTTCACACATTTAAGTAAATGGGGATAGTCCAGTAGTAGGCATATAATACAAGAACATTTCACACATTTAAGTAAACAGGGATAGTCTAGTAGTAGGCATATAATACAAGAACATTTCACACATTTCAGTAAATAGGGATAGTCTAGTGGTATACATATAGATACAAGAACATTTCTGAGTCAAGATGACTATATTTATGCCATCCTGAGAAAAGAGAGAATGTGCAGAAACAGTATTAGTGACCATGTAGCAACACAAAGCTTTTTGAAAAGAAGTCATGCAATACAGCATCGAATAGAAGCAAATTGAAAGTGTTTCACCTAGACATATTCATCCAACATGACCTGTCACTGAAAGTTTTCTGATTTAAAAAAAAAAAGCTATTTTCTTACTCTTGAGATATATAAAATACTCAATATCCAGGATAGAGTTGAACTTTATGATGTTAAAAGGTCTGCATGATCTTGAGATCGGGCATTTTGCGGTTCTATATGTATATCTTGCACTCCAACTAGATTATAAATCCACTGGCAGGAATGCTGTGGTGTATAGTGGCAGAAAGAGCATGGGGTTGCTGTCACAGAGACACAGGAACTAGTAATAGTCCTTCCATTTACTAGGTGGGCAGTTTCTATTTCTCTGTGTACAAACTAGAAACTGTACAGGATGTGATAGCTAACTTGGTTATTGTATTTGTTTAATGCATATGACCTAGTCCAGTGCCTGCGGAGAGTGGATGTTAATTAAACATCTTTTCTATTTCCCACTCAGCTAGCAGAGTGTCAAAGAACATAACGAGGTCTCAGAAGAAGTCATTTAGTTCTTATTTAGTTCTTTGGTTTTGAAAGAAAGCCGGAGAGGTTACTTGTTTGGTGCAAAAGCTTCGGAGCTGGAAGAAGCATAAATGAAAGCATTCTGGGCTGAAGGATATCAGAGGAACGGCACCAGGGTGAGAAGGAATATGGCTCATGCTAAGGACTGTGATTCCCCAAGGAATGGGTGCTAGAACCGGTCGGACTGGTAGACCAGACCAGACACTATAGTCGATCTTGAAGTCCTACTCAGCTGACCAGTAAGAAATGGTTTGCCTACCTTCCTTTGGCATATTCTAAAACATTAAACGATGCTTGGACTCACTGCGTGAGAGTAATAACATGGCAAGGAGAAGTCACAAGAGATGCCTCTTCCAGTGACAACCAAATTATTCCATTCTCTTTCCTCTGTTTGCCTTTCAAAAATCAGGACTTACTGATATAAACCAGGTGCCCTATTGGACTTGTAGCCACCCTAGCGGGCAGACGTGGAAGGCCTATTTCCCCAGCCTCGCTCGTCTCTCTTTCTTCGCACTGTTTGACAGGAATATGAGTAGGTAGAAAACATAATGTCTCCACCTGAAGCTCACCAGCAAGCCTCCTGTCGAATCAGTTTAGAGATGAAAGAAAGGATCATTTGGACACATGAATTCGAATATGATTTATAGATTACTTCCAGAGACATACAGTTGCTTATCTCTCAAGCAGCTGTGAGAAAAGACAGTTAAAAGTCATGCAGGAGGCATGCTACCTTTAGAAAAGGGGGAAAAATGCATTAAATCTTAAAGTGGCTGATACAGCAATTAATATTTCAACCTTACTTGTGCAAGGAAAAAGAGTAAGATTACAAAGATGTTGGACTGCCATGAATATGTGATTTCAGGCTTACTGACTGAAAATGCCTAATTATGTATTACAAGCCTAAGCCCCTCAGGCACTAATGGGCTATTTTAAAATGCTAAAAAAAAAGTTTAAGTCTGAAAATCTTGGGGTTTTATCAAGGTTTCAATAGAACAATTCTAACTCATTCCTGAGTAATGTTTTGGAAGAGAAACCGTGCAAGTCAAATCTCATTATGAAAATGGGTTTTTTTATTATTATTATTTTTCCAATTTATCAGCAAATGTTCAGCATGTGCTCCAGGGCTAGTGAACCACACCCTTTCACCTAGTCAACCCACTAAACCATGTGGTTCATTTCTGAAGAGACTTTACCCTCTATTAAAGAGACAGGGAACTAATTGGCAAAAGCTATGAGTTGTCTTATTGTATTTACCTCTCTGGCCCAGGCAAGAGGTGGACTATAGTTTAGAAACTCAGACTTTAGGTGAGCTACAAGATCAAAAAGAAATATCAGAAAAAGTGCAAAGGTTTCTGGGCCTTTGAAGTAAATAATAAAGGAATACAGTTTTTCAAAGAAACAAGGATATTGTCTATTTGGCCAAAAGAAAGGAGTCCATTCAAATAAAGCTAAACCTAAGCTCATCATGACTGTACATACTTCCTTAGACCTTTTACTGTGCTGTTCATTGCTAGGTGATATACCCATCGTGGCCATCATTTTCCCACTCATTGAAGTTATATGGATGTATTGAAATCAAAGGAGAAAATAGAAATGGTTTCTGTGGAAACCAAGTACAAACGAAGCTATCTGTCTCCAAAAATACTGAGGGAATCCTATAATATAAAGTAGCTAGAAGAAGATTTATGAAGAATAATAATGGAAACACAAGGTCTGTACAAGATCAAGCCAGTCAACACTCTAGAATCAACTAGAAAGAGGTTTACAAATGTCTTCTCCTAACTAAGAAGTTAGGAACAGTTGGTAGCCCCTAGGGGTTGGAGTTATAGTCAATTTTCTTTAAGGGTATGGCCTTTGGTAAGTTAACCAGACTCCAGAAAATAGCCTCAGAACTATATGAACATCACAAAATGGAGTTGATGGGTTGCTGAGTTGAAAAAGAAGAAGGAAAAATGATGGGGAGGAGAATGAGAAATAAGGAAAAAGAAATAGAGGAAGAGGCTGATGAGGAAGACAGGAAGTTGGGATGGGGTATGGAGGGGCATGGTTTGGAGAGAAGATAAGGAGAGGAACTGGGAGGCAAAATTTATCAAAATACATTGTAGGAAGTTTTCAAAGAATTAATTAAAATACACTTCTAAAAAATAATAAGAATGGAAAAAATTCACACTCTAAAAGGCAAACTCTGAAAATAGTTCAGTTCAAGGGTCTAACAGCCTACCCAGAGGATTCCTCATCATCAGCTTGGTAAACTATAGGATTTCAATATGAATTATAGTATTAATCAGCCCATTGCTATATTCCCAGGATCTCAGAGCTTAGCATGATCAGCAGAAGCAGCATTTGCCCTCAGGATAAAGCATGGCATGACTCTCTGGGAATACTGGAGACATGGCTAGAAAGGGAGTTAGTATAGGAAATGGGACCTGAAAGAGTTTAATCCATCACTGTAGTAATGGTCCATACTGGAACATGTAAAGAGGAAGGAAGAAGAGTTAGTGCTATTCAGGAGTAAAACTACCTAAAACGCTCGAACTCTAGAATGCAGTTCTACAGCTCTGGGGACTGTGGAAAGGTCCTTAACTTAAATCCCTCTTCTTTTGTCATAGTTTCTTTGAGAACACTGACCCATTTATTCATCTTCTGAGTGTCCTAAGTAAGGTTTTGCAATTAAGAGAGAAGCCTAAAACTATAGAAGGTAGCATAGAAGCTATTTATATGGATTAAGTAACTCCTTTATATTTAGCAAGACATTTGAGGAAATCAGCTATCATTTTTTTTAAAAAAAACTGAACTAATTTGACATCAGAAGAAACAGAAATGTTCCAGGGACATGAAAATAAAACTCTTAATGTTTTAAGATATGTCCTGAAGGGTTGGAGAGACACTCAGTTGGTAAAAATGCTTGCCCTAAATCATAAGAACCTGTGTTTTCAAGCTCAGCACCTATGTAAAAAAATGACACACAGCATATGTCCATAATCTCTGTCAAGAAAGATTCCTGAGGCTGGAAAGACAAGCCAATCTACCTGAATCAGAGAGGACCAATACAGTGAAAGAACTTGTCACAAAAACTAAAGTGTAAGATAACTGAGAAAGATACTCAGCTGACATCAACATAAATATACACACCTGTGCACACACACACCTGTACACACTCATGTGCACACACATAAACACAAACACATACACACTGAGCAGATGTTGAAGACACATCAAAATAAGTAGGTGAATGAAAAGATCATCATCACTGCTATGAAGTAAGGCAATCCAAGCACAAGAAAAAAACTAAAAATTAAAAATATGACTTTAATGTAATAGGTAATTAAATAACAAAATGCATGGTTATAATAGCTCAATAGAGAAAAAAATCTCATTAAAAAGACAGAAATTATGAGACTTTGAAGATAAAACTGGGGTCTCTATATACATAATATATGTAAGTTTTGAGAGCAAAACTAGATACTAAAAGAAGAGAAAATCAATCAGAGAAATAATGAACATTGGGTTCCAGAAGTATAGATACCATTGGTTATGTTGAAAAATCTGACAAGTTAAAGCAGTCAGTGGTTCTCAACCTGTGGATCATGACCCCTTTGGGGTCAAATATCAGATATCCTGCATATCAGATGTTTACATTATGATTCATAACAGTAGCAAAATTACAGTTCTGAGGTAGCAAAGAAATCATTTTATGATTGGGGTCACCACAACATGAGGAACTGCATTACAGGGTCATGGTGTGAGAAGGATTGAGAATGACTGGGTTAAACGAATAGTGAACAGAATTTTCACACAACTCAATGACTTTTTTTCAGTGCTCAGGGTTGAGCCCAGGTCCTCACACATACTAAGTGCTTTGGCATTGAGCTACATTAACAGCAGAAACTATAGACAGCTTAATAAATTTTGGTGAAATTTCAAAATTTCTACAAAATATTAGAAAGGAAAGTTACCTAGAAAACAAAATGAAAAAGCATAATTCTTACCAGCAATAAGAGAAATGCATTCAAAATCCTGAGAAAAGATGGATGTGGTCGTTCATACCTATAATCCCCTCATTCAGGAAAGTAAGAAAGACAGGGGGATTGTCAGGAGTTTGAGGCCAACCTAGACTACATAGTAAATTTGAGGTCAGCTTGAGCTATATACATTGAGATCCTTTCTCAGCCTTTCACCCCCAAAAGACTTTTAAGGAAAACATTGACAGTTTACAACCTATATCTGGTCCAATTATTGATCAGAAGTGAAGTCAAAACAAACACTTTGAGATACACAATAAACCTAAAGAAAGATTTTAGCTATTATACTCTATATTTAATTTTTAAAAAAAGGTGCCAGGAAAAAGATCCAATAAAATGCAAATACAGTATCAGGAGAAAAGTGAGAGAACATAGGCACATGAAGAAAAGTAACTACTCACCTTGGCTTCAAAGAGAGGGGTGCCAAAGAAATCAAGAGCAAGACACCTGACCTCTGTGGGGTAGGATACTGACAGTGACTCACAGTTACATGCCCCTCTTTTTGAACCCATTCATTCATTGGGATGATTTCTATAAATATTACTGTTCTGGTTGTTAATATTTGGAATTAGAACTGAAGAGATAGCTCAATCAGAAAAGTGCCTGTGTTGCAAGTTCAAAGACCTGAGTTCAATTCCAAGAACCTACTTAAAAAACAAAATGAGTCAGGTATAGTAGCATGTACCTATAGCATGCACTGAGGAGGCAGAGACAAATGGGTTCCTCTCTGAGGACACTAGCCAGCTAGTCTAGCCAATCTGCAGCCTCCAGGCTAGTGACAGACTCATAAAAACCTAGGTGACACCTGAAGAATAATCCTCAAGGCTGCCCTCTCTTCCGTATGTGTACACAAACACCTGCACAACCACACACATATTAACAAAAGTGCACAAAAGTCAATTAATTAAATAATTTACAATAATGCATAGAGAAAGAACCACTAAAGAAAAGCAGAATTGAAATAACATGGATATTTTAAATTTTGAGAACATAAACAGAAATGCAATAAAAAGCAGAAAAAAGGGAAAGACATAGAAATGTAAATAGGCTATATAGCGGGACTTTCATAATTAAAACTCCAACTTCATGAACAAGGAATGGGAAGTTTGTGAAAGCATATAGCCAATCATTAAAATTACTGTAATAATAACAGTCAGAAAATTCTCAGGGCACTGAGAAGGGATGGAGGGAAATACTGAGAACAATCAACTATTAGCATCTCAAACTTCCACAACAGAACATAAAAATATATTTCTGAACATAGACAAACAAAATCCTAAAATTATAGTATTTAGAACTTTAATTATGCTCACAAAAAATATAAAATAAAATCATGATTTCAAAGAAATTAAACTGTAGTACAGATAAGCCAGGTAAGATAGGATTTTGCCCTTCTCTTAGTTGGAATGGTTTTTCTGTTTGCCATTCAGGTTTTACTTTGGCTTCTTAATTAGTATATAGAATTTTAAGGAAAGCAGTGTCATATTGTCCCAGACATATCAGTAAGTGATACCCCTACTCACTGGATCATTTAGAGTATCAGGAATTTAATGCCATGGCTAAGCCTGAGAACTAGGGTTTTATGGATCTAGGTTTTTAATTCTAAGATTCTAGACACTTGAAATGCCACAGTAGTGCCAATCCAAAATTAAAACCTCATGCTGCTTATTAACAAACATGGAAAAATCAACCATTCCCTTCTATTTATCCACTCCATTATATGCCCATTTATCCCCTTTCATTTTTCCATTTATACAGCTCTTTAATTCATTCAATGGTTACCCAGAAAAATATAAGTCAGGCTCTCTGCCTACAAGGAGTTTAACTATCTGGATAGAGGAAGCAGTGTCTCTGTTGCAGGAGGGGGTGTTTGTTCGTCCGGGCGCCCAGAACTGAAATAATCACACAGAAACTGTATTAATTAAATCACTGCTTGGCCCATTAGCTCTAGCTTCTTATTGGCTAACTCTTACATCTTAATTTAACCCATTTCTATTAATCTGTATATCAGCATGAGGTTGTGGCCTACCACCAAAGTTCCAGCACATCTATCTCCAGAGGTGGATCCATGGTGTCTCACTGACTCCACCTTCTTCCTCCCAGCATTCAGTTCTGTCTTCCCCACCTACCTAAGTTCTGCCCTATCAACAGGCCAAAGCAGTTTCTTTATTCATTAATGGTAATCAGAGCACACAGAGGGGACTCCTACATGTCTCTTATATTGTACCCTGAAGCTCATACTTAGTCTGAGGACAGAGAGACAACCAACCAGGCACCCAAGTCTTATGACTGGGGGATAGGTGCACTGGGCTTTGAAGAAGTAAGTTCTTGGTCCAGAATAAATGTTTGCTTACTTCATTTCACATCCTCATCTTTTGATTTTAAGATTTCGCACTATTGTTTGGCACATTGAGGAGAGAAATGGTAAGCTTTCTTCAAGCCAGTTTTGGAAATGCATGCATCCAAAACAGAGTAGTTCCCTGAAGGAGACAAAACCTTACTCAACCATGGAGAAGTTCCATGAGCTGCTGAGTGTAGGTAGAGATTTTCTGTGCCTATGGCCACTCTCAAGTAATGACTCAGAGTCTTAATATTAATTATAAATGCTTGGTCCATAGCTCAGGCTTGCTACTAGCTAACTCTTGCATTTAAATTAACCATATTTCTTATCTACGCTTTGCTGCATGGCTTGGTACCTTTTCTAAACACAGCATGCCAACTTTGCTTCTCTCTGCATCTGCTGGTGACTCTTCTGACTCTGTCCTTCTTCATCCCAGCATTCTTAGTTTGATTGTCTCATTTATACTTCCTGCCTAGCTACTGGCCAGTCAGTTTTTTATTAATCTAACTCGAGTGACAAATCTTTACAGTTTACTAAAGGATAATTCCTCAGCATCTGGGTTTTGCTTAGGTTTAAATTTTGGATCCTGGCTTTCCTAGTACAGATGAAGTACTGAGCAGGATAACTAGATATCCTAGTTATGCCAACATTGCTCGGGCTGAGCAATGCAAGTCCAGGGTCCCCAAGAAACACCTCACCCCTGGACAAACTGAAGTAGGTGGTTAGTTTGGAGTTAGCCCTCAGTTTCCAAGACTTCACACACTTGCTTCATTACTGTGTCAATCAATGAAGCAAGTGTGTGAAGTCTTGATCTGTTTCACTAATTCAGTCTTCATTTGTTTACTTCTGTTGAGATAACTGATATATTTCTCTGTTTTTACAACCCATTTCATGTGCCATAATAACAACAGCTTATCCATTTCTGGGTAATACCAACATAAGAGGAGGAGGAGGAGGAGGAAGAAGAAGAGGAAGACGAAGACGAAGAAGAAGAAGAAGAAGAAGAAGAAGAAGAAGAAGAAGAAGAAGAAGAAGAAGAAGAAGAAGAAGAAGAACAACAACAACAACAACAACAACAACAACAACAACAACAATTGCTGGGGTTTTCTGGAGGTGGTATTTTATTTGTTTGTTTTGCTTTGCTTTTTGAGGAGAGGTCTCAGGTAGCTCAAGCTGGCCTCAAACTCAGCATGTAGTGCAGGGTAACCTTGAACTCCTCATCCTCCTGCCTCCGCCTCTGAAATGCTAGGATTATAGGTGTGAGCTATCGCTTTCATTTGTGCCTTGTTGAGGATTGAACCCAGGGCCTTGTGGATGTTAGGCAAGCACTCTACCAACCGAGCTATATCCTAATCTACCGTACATTCTTTTTAACCAAAACCCCAATACCATAATCCCTTTTTGGAGATGCCAATTTATATATGGAGGACAAACAGGAAATTTCTGAGCCTCCTTACAACCTTAAAAGATGACGATTCCCAGACTCAGAGAAAATATACCCATATTCCTGAAAGAAAAAAAATTTCGTATATTTATACTTTATTTAGAAATTTTTTAGAGGTGGATTCTACAAAACAAAGAAAAAAGAGATCTGGAGCAGAGGAGAGGGACTAGAAGAGAAGAATGACAGGAATAATAAAAAGAGGTAGACAAAGGAAGTGGGGAGGAAGGAATGAAGAAAAGGGAGATCTGTGAGGTAAGCCACTAGAGCTGATAAATGAAAAACGACAGGACAGAAAGTCATGGAAGGCTCAATTAATTAGCTATTGTCCATTTCCTTGAGAGACCTCTAACAAATCTGTCCTTGTCAGTGACAGGAAATCTTTTTGAATTCTTTGCAAAGGGATATTAATGGTCACGGCAAGCTCCAGCACCCCTCCTCCCTGCTACCATGATGCTGGATGGTGTTAGGAGTTCCTGGAGTCCATACTGCAAGCCAGTCTGGGTGGACCAGGAATGCTTCTCCCTTGTAGGAGCTAGGGCTCCTCTAGCTCACAGATTGTCAACCATCTCTCCTTGACTGGTACAGCGGGAGGCTGACATTTAATACCCCGAGGATATAGATGTTTGAACGCTGGTTATTGTAACAAAAGAAGGATCCAAACTCTGCAAGACCAAATGGATCAGATAAAGATGACGTCAAGATAAATCTGTTTTACATCCATTCCTGCATGGATTTTGCTAATCTATGTCGTTACAGCGTTCTCCCTGAAAGAAGGGGGGGGAACTGCCCACCACGTGTCAGCAAGTCCATGTGGAATCCCTAGTTTTAATCACCAAGGTATAATGTTTTAGGCAAAGACCATTTTTATGCTGACTTTGTCATGAACTCTATTAAGAGAGAGTGACAGAGAAAGAAAATGAGGAAGGTGGATGAGAGAGAGTGGGGAGGACAAAAAAAGAGGAAGAGAGATTTCTTCTTGAATGGCTTGTATAAGTGCAGGGTTTTTTTTTTTTTTAATGAATGAATTCTGTTCCATCATTGACAGAGGACTGCTTCTCTTCCAGTCACTCAGACACCTACTCTTCATTAGCCAGTATTTATGCTGCCAGATTGGACTTTCATATGGAAGCCTGAAGCAGCAATGTTACAGATGGCAGGAAATCTCTCATGAGATTGATAACGATGAAGAAAGATGCCACATTAAGTCAGAAGGTGCCACTGTTAACATTCCAGCTCAGAGGAGAATATTTCTAACTAACACTCTTCTCCAAGGGCTGTTTTTCTCCCGACTTCAACTAAAATTCATCCCCCTCCCCAGAAGTTTAAACCCCACCCCTTTTACACTTGTTCTCCTTTTTTGTCAGTGTGTCCGCTGATTGTCCCCCTAGATGCTTAGCCTTTGCTTTCTTTAGGTGGCTGAGATGCCGCTGCTGAAGGCCCTAAGGTGGGGGAAGGGAGGGGGAGAGAAGGTCTTTTAGCCCACATTTTCCTTAACAAAGAAACCACTATGCAAAGGTCCCTGGGGAAGGCTGAATGGTGTTTCTTGTGAAGATATAGCCCTCAGTGCAGCCGCTACCTCTCAAGACAAACACTATGTTTATGAAAACAGACCCCTGCCTCTGAGGCCTCCGGGGTGCAGGAACAGGGGCTTGGGAAAGTCAGCACTGCTGGAGGGGCTGCAGTGGGCAGCTATAGGATGGAGAAGGGGAGCCTGCTAACTACCTGCTCCACAGAGGAACGCTGACTGAGGGAACACTCCCTGTGTGCTGCCTGGACATAGCCCGTTGCCAGTCAAGAACCAGACAGGTCCTCTGAGCAGCTGGAGCTTTTCCGTTATAGGAGAAGAGAAGCACATAACATATTTTCATAAAAAAAGAAAAGAGCAAGGGCTGGAGAGATGGCTCAGAGGTTAAGAGCACTGACTGCTCTTCCAGAGGACCTGAGTTCAATTCCCAGCAAATACATGGTGGCTCACAGCCATCTGTAATGAGATCTGGTGCCCTCTTCTGGCCAGCAAGCACACATGCAGACAGACAGAACACTGTGTACATAATAAATAAATAAATTTTTTTTAAAAAAAAAAGAGCAAGATTGCATTCTAAAAAAAAATATCATTTTTTTTGAGGACAGCCCCTCTGAGTATTCTTGACTAGATGCCACTTTGAGTCTTTGGTCCCTGTAGAATCATCTAGGTTGACAGTTCTGACCACAGTCTGCTATGGGATAATGCACTTGTACACTATAAAGATCTGTCACTCGTATTGGTTACATAAATTGCTAATTGGTCAATAGCCAGGCAGGAGGTATAGGCGAGGCAACCAGACTAGGAAAATTCTAGGAAGAGGAAAGGCAGGGATGTAGTTGCAAGCCAGATATAGAGGAAGCAAGATGAGAATGCCTTATTGAGAAAAGGTACCAAGCCACGTGGCTAAATATAGATAAGAATTATGGGTTAATTTAAGTTGAAAGACCTAGTTAGTAATCAGCCTGAGCAATAGACCAAACAGTTTATAATTAATATAAGCCTCTGTGTGTTTACTTCAGTTGGGACTGAATGGCTGTGGGATCAAGTAGGACAAAAACTTCCATCTACAACTTCTGTAGTAACATCACTTTAATCTGTCATAAGCAAAAATTCTGCCAGTCTATCAAGCACCCTCCTCTTTCCTTCTTTCCTTCTTTCCAACTTCCTGTACACTGGCTTGTGCCCTGAGTCTTGGGTATAAGTTCCTACTTGTTCCTATTGGAAGCAGAGTTGAGCCTAGTCTCTCTCCTTCTATTAACCATAAGACCTCACTATACTGGGGCCTCTATTTACCACAGTGCCCCTCGTTGAATAAAGTCTGCCTTAAGTCTTTGCCAAACATCCTGACTCTCTTTTTATTTCGCACCCCAAACATCTCAGGCATGCAGGCAAAGGATGGGCTCTCCAGTTTCTCCAGGCACCCCAGTCTCCTTGGGGGACAACCTGACACAGGCCAGGAAATGAAAGTGGATTGAAGGTTCTCTAACCCCTAGCACAATCAGATAAGGAACATGCTCCCTGCCTCCCCCAACTTAGAAAGAGTTATCCAGAGCAAAACATGACATAATGGGACTTGCAAACTGAACAAGTTTGGAAAATTTGACTCTTATTGGTGTCAAATTTGAGTGATAAATTATCCAAGTCCAATCTGAAAAATGCAAGCAAGAAAACAAGAGAAGGCCCTGTTAAGGGCCCCTTTGCAGCAATATCTGTGTATAAGCATTTAATTAGCTTCCCACATTTGTAGGAACTCTAGTCCATTTAAGACACTCTGGGAAGTTCCTCCTGGACCAAGCCAACCCTCTTGGAGCCTGGACATAGACTGCTTACCACCTGGGATGGATATTTGGAGAGTCTTAATTGAAGGAAGTTCCTGGTTTTATGTCTATATGATGTACCATCAGCATTTCCTCACCCACAAAAATACACAGAGGGGCAACTAGTTCAAATAACTGGTTTAAATCCGTAAATTGCGGCACGGCTTCAAGTAACTTTTAAGGTCGTTCTGTGTCTATGGATAAGTTAGATGGCGTCATAAAATTTTTAAAGCTAATGTAATCTTTTGCAGTAGGTTCATCTCATCAACTGAGATAGGTTTGAGGCACTTCCTGTCTCTCTCTTTCTTCTGATTGTCCTTGAGACCCAGGGGAGAATGACTGCTTTCTCAGCACGCACACCAAGGCTGCATCTTCCCCCTCCAGGCTGCAGGGTCTTGGATCTTTCAGTTTTCTTCTCTCAGCAGAGAGAAGGGATAGCTAAATATGGTTAATTTCCTGATTTGGGTTGCATTTCTGTTGTGCAGTCTAATCCTCTCCTTCATCCCTTTTGTGTATTTCTTCTAGAAGCTTTGGTCTTTAGTGACCTTCTCAAACCATTTCATTAAATGCCCTTTGCCTTGTAAATTACAGTACTCTGAAGCTTCGGAGTTTAGCATATAAAAAAAGCAAGCACCTCTGTACACTGCCCTGGGATAAGGTGTGATGAAAATTCCATACAAGCTGAACGGTACTTCCTAATCAAATGGGTGTAACAGACGGCCGGCTGCTGGAGCAAAGCATCACAATGGAAATATCTGCAGTTCTCATGGTAACGGAATCTGCCAGGTCTGAGGGATTTTCTGTTTTTCAGGACATCTGAGCTGCAATCTCTTTCGAGCTGTCTGGCAGTCTCTCTCTCTCTCCCTCTCTCTCTCTCTCTCTCTCTCTCTCTCTCTCTCTCTCTCTCTCTCTCTCAGCATGATGGAGATAGAGTTGAAAGGTGGAGTCTGATTTTGCATTCCAGCTGTGATTAAAGACACAGGCATACATCCCAGGAGACAATGTGCTGCATATTCATTATGCTATCTAGAACCTCTTTAGCTTCTGGGACACAACCATCACACAATTACAACATGCCTTCTTCAGGAGTAAAAGGGGGGTTGGGATGAAGGAGATCAGAGAACGGCGGCCAGGGAGAATATGAGGAATTAAGATGCATGAGATGCACCTTGTAATAAAGATATGGAGCCCTATTAAAAGTAGCAGTCATTTCAATCCTGTGGCCGCACGTCAAGATGACTTAACCAAGCAGGATAAAACATCTGGCCTGGGGGGAGAAATACATGATGTCGGTTTCCAAACCATAATGTAGACTATGGGGAAAATAAACAACAGATAAGCAAGCGTGTACCTTCCTGATGAGTAAACACACGTGGAAGATTTCTTTACACTCCCCAGTCAGAGAGAAGACCCATCTCAAGGAGGAGGTTCGTGTGTAGACACCGAGCTTTCGTTATAAACCTAAGGTTTGAGGTTAAACCCACAGGACTATACTAGAAAGGGGCTTGGTGGGTTTTCCCCATTTTTTTTTTTTTTTGGCTTCGTGCTATTCAAAGCCTCCTGATTATATAACAATGCACAGAGAAGGGGAAGTAATCAGTCAAAATTCTATTTTATTAAAGTCTTTTCTCCAAATCCCTGTTGATTTAAAGAAATAAAGAAAAGTATACTGCCTTCTTTGCTACAGTACCTGCCAGCAAAAACATACACACACACACACACACACACACACACACACACACACACACACACACACACACACTGACACACAGAGCTGATTCACAGCTGCCTGGTCCCTTGGGTCTTTTTGAGTTTGAAGATCAGACAACATATAAGAATTCAGTCTTGACTCAAAGTGGAAACAAAGACGACCATTCTTAGCCACGCCAGCAATGTGAAATGAAAGCTACAGGCTGGAGGCTGGAGCCCCCAGCTCGCTTCCCCACCCCATTGTCCCTGAGGGCACTACTGTTAAATACATATGACAGCCAAAGAGATGAAGAGAATAGATGCCAGAGAGCAATGATTGGATCTCCCTTTTCATGAGCTAGAATAGCCAGAACCATATAAGTCGGTGAAGTAGCACTTGAGATGGGGCCCTGGGAGGCACCATTGTCTCCCTCTCACGCGGCGCCTGAAGAACATATTATATTATATAACCTTTCTCCCAAGCCTGTCCTGGGACCCTCTTCCTTTAAAAGCCAGCAAATAGCAACTTGTGGGTGACAATCTCCTTAACAAGCCAGATTAGTTGGTTTAAAGCGATGAACTGAGGCCATTTGTGCAGATGCTAATCAAAAGAGAAAAGGGGGAAATGATAAAAAGCCTCATGCATCTCCATCACTTGTAAGTACTATTTAGATAGAGAGCCGCACATCCCAGGGCCATGTCTGTGCGCTGACCTCAAAGGCACACAAAGGTCTTTGGGGCCAGGAAGAAGGGAAGAAGGTTTGCTGGGGCTTGTGGCTCTATAAGGACTTCCAAAGCATTTTCTTTCTTGGATGTTGTTCTTCATTTGTATCCCAGGAGGCCCTTTACTTTCCAGCTCCTAGCACAGAACTTGGCACGCAGAAGGGGAATATATTGAAATCTTTGACAGAGGACAGGGATGTGCTTGGAGGGAGGGGTGGCTACAAAAGGAAAAGGTCCAAAAAATACCCAAGCATCAAAAGCAAATAAATGTAGTGGTGTGGAGTAGTCCTATTTTTCCTCTCCACGATAAGAAAAAAAAACTAAAATTGCATTAAACACAGCAGTCAGCATATCTGTGTCTTCCGAGATCAATGGCCAGGCTATGGACATTATTAACGTCCAACTATGAAGAGCACTCCAAAACACACACACACAGAGAGAGAGAGAGAGAGAGAGAGAGAGAGAGAGAGAGAGAGAGAGAGAGAGAGAGAGAGAGAGAGCTGCCCAACTGATGGTTCAAGCTCAGGATAATTCCATTAAATAATAATAATAATAATCTGCCATTTCATCAGTTTCTTGGTGAAGTCACTTCTTTTATGCCTCAATAAGATGCTGCTGACTCATGAGGGAAAAGCATTGTTTCCTCTAAAATCTGAGGATGGCATATGATGCATCCTAGTCCATATTGAACCTGAGTGTATAATCCACATGAGAGAGAAAAACATTGTGTTTGATTGAAAGTAAGACCCCAGCCCTCTGATGCCCCTATATCCAAGGAGTCTGGGATGATTGAAAGCGTCACCCCAGCCCCTAGCATTCACCCTTGGGGCGCCAATGGAGCAGAAAGCTCCATCTCAAGCCTCCTCCCCTGGGAGTTGCCTTGGTCCAGACTCCACCTCCGGGAAAGCCCGCCAAACGCTAACTCCGCCCCAGGGAGGGTCAGGACCACTCCCACAGGCTATTCAGGCTGCTGCTGAGAAAAGGGACATGTGGTTTTCGGGTTTTATGTGGTTTCCCATCTCTCTCTCTCATTTATTAAATGCGGGCCTCTTTTATTCAGTCTAGTTTGGTCTGGTTGGAATTATTTGAGTTGCCAGAGAGGCTCATTTTAAGAATATTCTTAACAAGTTGCTAGAGAGACCTCTGGCTCTCACATTCCAGAGCAAGTGACACACTCAGAGATGAACACACACACGTGTGCACACACACACAGGTCTAGCACCTTCTGAGATTTTTTTAAAACTACCTTCAGAGTACTTGCGTTTGTTTTAAGGATTGTCTAAGCCAAATGCTTTCTGGCATGCTAACCTAAGAGGCTGGGGATGCCTGCTGGGATAATTCAGCCAGAAACTTTCAACTGCCCTACAGGTTGAAGAAAGGTAGAATTTGGAGTCCTTTAAAGGCAAACAGAGAGGCAGGCTCTCTGGGCAGCTCTCACCCCTCACTCAAGATCAAGGTTGCAAGAGATTTCCTTTCACACAGGAAGGTTGGAACCAACTTCAGAAATGTGCAGATATCTCGAATTCAAAATCACCCATCATTTAGAGACAAAGTAAGCTCTTTCTCCGTACCCAGCCCATGTTACCTCTTGGCCGTGGATAATTCTGTTGCTGTCTACTGTCAGTGGTTCTTTCGTTCTCTACATACCTGTCATCTAGAACTAAGGAGTGGGATTTTCAGAACATGTTGTTTGGGTCTCCTTGTTGCTGCTGTTGTTGAACGTCTTCCCTGGTTCCCTGGACTGTCCACAGCCAAAGTAGAAGAATGACACTTGTTCTTTCAAAAGTAGAAAGTTTCAAAAGTTGGTTGTTCCTTCATTACCCACCCCCTCCAGAAAAAACAATCAAGAACTGATCTGGAATATTTTGTCACAACTGAGGCTAGTCAGCCTTAAGTAGAAACCTACTGTATACAACACACCTTCAAAGTACTGGGAAATTGAAAGAGCAAACAGGTGCCATTTTGTCCTCAGTAAGCATTAAGAATGCTGCTGGGTGTGGCGGTTCATGCCTTTCATCCTAGTCCTTGAAAGGCAGAGGTGAAGGTATCCAAACAGTGACCCTGAAGAAGGGTTCTCCAAGTGCTCTTGCAGTCAAAGCAAGTTCATTATTTAATGTTCCATTAGACATGTAAGACCTGATGAATTTCAAGGGATTGCATGTGAAATATAAGAAGGGACATTCCAAATATTAATGCTGAGACAGAAGTTGGTGAAAGCGTGGGCACCACAAAGAAGTAAGTGAGATGGATGTAAGACTGAGGTCACACAAGAGGAAGCTGCATTTAATCCCACAAGTGTTAGGAACCACCAAGCATCACCAAGCAAAGGAACCTTATAATTACAAACTCTCATTCCACTGAATTCATGAAACACTGATTTGTAACATATCCAGGGATGCCTCAGATAAAGAGCACCCCAAGAACATATTGCCAATGGACAGTCCTGGGGCAATCGGATTGCCACAAAGCACCCTTTGCCTCCTGAAAATGTGACCCTTTAAGAGTCAAAACCGCAAGCTGTGAAACCACTCCTATTCTCAATGCTTTTGGAAATGAATAAATCTTTCTATTTCAATATTTGGCATTGTGACAAGACCTAAGAGGAACTAGAGAGATAATTAATAAGGGCATGAGAGGAAAGTGCAATTAAAAATGGCAAAGACTACCCTGTAAATAAGTATTTCATACTGAGAAAGATTATTACTGTGATCTCTAGCCTCAGATTGAAATCAAATCACTCTGAATGGGTAATTTAAACATTATGGGGGTGAGGGGACCCATCCTGGCTCCTAGCCTCAAAATTGCAAGAGAAACAAGTTGGTGTAGGAGGTCCTTCTGTATTTGTGTTGCTTTCATTGGTTGAATAAAGAAACTGCCTTGGCCTTTTGATAGGACGGAACTTATATAGGCAGGGAAAAGAGAACTGAATGCTGGGAGAAAGGAGGCAGGCAGAGAGAGCCACCATGAAGCTGCCAGGTCAGACATGCTGAATCTTTCCCGGTAAGCCACGACCTCATGGTGAACACATATTAATAGAAATGGGTTAGATCAAGATGTAAGAGTTGGCCAAGAAGAGGCTAGCTATAATGGGCCAGGCAGTAATTTAATTAATACAATTTCTGTATGGTCATTTCGGGTGTAAAATAGCCGGGCGGTGAGACACAGCCCATTCCTCATACTACACAAGCCTTTACTCTGACCTCACTTTCCTGTTGGTTTAAATCAACAAAATAATCACAGTTTAGTTGTGATGGCATAACTCTCCCTTGCCTCAAGTTTTAATGTTGTCCCTCCATTTTCTACCTGAAAGTGGTTAGATCAAAGGCTCTTCAAGAAAGTTCCCTACTAGAGAGCTTAAAAAACAAAACCAAGCCAAGAGATTTTTCCTTGGGAACAAGGAAGGCAAATTTTCTTTATCTAAGTAATGGCATTTGTTGAAGGTAAGACTTTGCTGGAGCAAATCTGAAAGCAGGAATCCCACCTAGCTTGGTGATGGCTGAACTGGCAGAGTTCACAAAGTCTCCTTGAATTGTGGAGGTTTCCCATCTAAACGCAGTCCACACGTTCACCACCCATAGGAGGACTTTGGCTTCTGAATCTTTGGATTGTGCAATTCACAACTAAATCATTTCCTGCAACATAATGTCATAACTCAATGCAAAATATAGAAGGATGAGGTCATAGGGACATGCTTCTCCAGAAAGGGAGCTCATGCCCTGGGCTACAGTAAGTAGAGATTTAATTGGACACAGTGGGTTTTGCTATTGTTGCAACATGGAAATCAGTTATTTTAAAAGTAGCTGGTGACAATTGCCAGCTCAGCAGGCACAGTGGTCAGAGAAGAGTTTAATTCCAATTATTGCTGAAGACAGAATTGCTTATCTCAATTTTAGATGTTTGTGGATGGCATCGTTATTTTAATTACCACCACTGCCATCATCATCATCATCTCATCACCATCATCAACATCATCCCACACTGTATTTTTCCAGAATTCTTCAAAAAGAACAGTGGTCACAAAAGTCCATTACATATTTCCTAAGTTCTCTTGCTCTTAGGTTAAAGGGGGGCACTGAAACAAAACTAAGATAAACAGCTTTTAAATACCATTCCTGATACTTTGCTCAGGGCTGGAAAGACTGCTCAGCAGTTAAGAGTACTGACTGTTCTTCCACAGAACCCAAGTTCAATTCCTAGGACCCATAAGGCAGCTCATAATCCTCTGTAGCTCCAGCTCCAGGGCATCCAACATCCTTTTCTGTCCTCTGTATGTCCAGGTATGCAAGTGGTGCACAGAGTTATATGTAACACATATGGATGCAAAACATCCATACCCATATGATAAAAATTTTTTCAAATTAAAATATAAGTTTTTCAAATTATAATATAATTTTCAAATTAAAATATAATTGCAAGAGGTTTATTGGGAGCATGGAGAGAGAACTGTCTCAGAGTGGGGACATGAGAGACAGACAGACAGACAGACAGACAGGAAAGTAGGAGGAGCAAGAGAAGGAACCGTGACTGGTGTGCACTTTTAAAGGGTGTGTGTGTGTCACATAGCTGATAGCGGAAAGAAAGGCACCTGGTGATAGGTGGTGACATACGGTGATAACTAACAGTCTTCATCTATATTTCACTACGATGGTGGAAACTCACGGTTAATGACAGAGATCATATGCCCCCCAAAACTTAATGTGTTACTGAGTGCCCCTTGTTTTGTCAACCCATTTGTTCAATCATCCCGCATCCATCAACATTGTCCCTTATCTTTGCAGAAGGCTTGGAGTGTCTGTGGATTTGAACCACCTCGTGTACAACATCTTTTTGACATATAAGTGAGATCATTGTAGTGGCAGAGACACCTCAGACAAGAGTCACGTCTCCAAGGGAGAGTCAGGCTCAGAGCTCTCTCCAGCATGGGGTCCTTGGAGTAAGGATGTGACTGTGCCCAGAGGGAAGACCGGTTCCTGGTTGATGGCAATAACAAGAGGACTTGAGCTTGAACTAAAGAATAGGACACTTCATTAGAAAATGACATCAGGGATCGTCAAACCTGAAGCTGCTTATTAACAAGCCTTCTGTAAGACATTTGTAACTGTGCATATTCCCATGCAGGGAGAATGGAAATTTTTAAATCTGTGTGAGTTCAAGGCTATTCTGGTCTACAGAGAGAGTTCAGGACAGCCTGAGCTATATAACAAGACCCTGTTTAAGAGGGAGAGAGGAAAGGAGAAAGGGAGGGAGGGAGGGAGGGAGGGAGGGAGGGAGGGAGGGAGGGAGAGAGAGAGCAGGTGGGCACCAGCTTCATCGTCCTCTGCTTCCTGAATGTGGCTACAGTGTGGCCAGTTACATCCTATTCTTATTGCTATGACCTCCTCCTCACAATAGACTATACCCCCCAAAACTGTGAGCTCACATGAGCCCTTTTCCCCTGAAGTTGTGTTTGTCAGAGCATTTTATTACAGCAACGGGGAAAGTAACTAAGACAACGGGTATGTGTAAAGTAAAGGCTCAGCATTTGCCCATTCTACAGGCAAAGAAAGTGAGGTCATACCTAGAGTCCAATAATTACTGTGTTATACTGAGGCTGACTGCGGCGTAGGTGTGCTTAGAACACACCTGCTCCCCGTACCTACCTGCACTTAGTCCACGACACTTAGCACCTATCCACACTCACTCTACGGCACTTGCCTGGACTCCTTGTAATAAGTCAATTCTAACACGTTGGAAAGACAAGGACCTCAGGAAGCCACTGTAGAAGGAATCAAAGCAAGAGCAGAGACCTGAGAAAGAAAGGCCCTCAAGAAAGCAGGAGGATGATGTCTGAGCATTCAGACTCATGCAGTGTGCCTTTAAAAAGACCGTGTCTACACTTCTATATTGCTTACTATCTGAAGCTAAGCCAGAGGGATGTACATAGTGAGATCTTTGTCTCGGTTCAGGAAGGGTACAGGATAAAGATTCTGCGCCAGTAATCTTCCTCGGATTAATGGTTTCTCTTTTATCTGCAGTATTTCTCCTCAGATGTCTTTTCTCTGAATGAGTCAGAGGAATGCAAATGCTTGATGCAGTCCGCCTGAAATATTTAAATCCAGTTTTGCAATGTTTTGCAGGTTTGGTGAAGGAAATCACACACACACACACACACACACACACACACACACACACGTACGCACGCACGCATGCACACGCGCACACACACACACACTGAAGGAGCAGATGAGAATTACAGACACAGTAGCCAACAATACAAAATGTGGTATTTCAATTTGACAACAAACTCATTTTTCTTCTTCCACTTCTTTGTTTCTCCAGATCAACATTTCGATGCTTGCCGTGAGTGGAAAGAATCTACAGCATTCTTTTGTGAGACCCAGAATCTCATCAGGAATGTATCTGATGACACGGGAAGCTGGTTTTATTTTGTCTCCTAAACGACAAGCTCTTATTATGCCATGAGCACATCCCTCCAGAAAGCATTCTCCACACCCTCACAGAGAGTTGGGCAGTTGGACATGATTTGTGCTCGTCTTCCTGACTCCTCTTTATTCTCTTTATTCTGTAGTTCAGGCATGGGCATGCAGGCAGTGTCTCACAAGGAGACCTGTACGGCATTAATATTCAAATCCTCGGGCTTGGTCTGCACTGGCCTGATGGAGCTTGCACAGAGTGCTGACACTGCCAGGGAACAAATCTCGGGGAATGCAGCAGGGTAAATTGGGATTTAGCTTCCATCTCCATCTGCGGTACTTAACATGAAGGCCTTATAATGAAAGGTCCCTTCTGAAGGCTTTTATTGCTGCAAGAAAGAGCTCCTACAATGTGAACCCAAGGACAGAAGGAGGCTTTCTCGTTTGCCTTTCCACCTCGTGTGAAAGAAAAAGCTCATGCCTTCGGGACAAAGGCTTCTTTAAACAACAAAGTGGAATGCTTTCAATGTCCACGAACATCTCCCAACATCAATGAGATTGTTGTTCACAGATGAAAAAGGGGAGGGAAAAAATGTTGGGCATGAACAATTGGTCAATATGACATTACCCTCAAAACCATAAAGGCGGCATTTGAAATGTGAAACTCCTCTCCCTCCTATTAAATTAGGATTGATGACTTCTCAGGGACGTGCAGCATCCTTTGACTTTGCTTAAATAATTTATAATCCTTCTCTATGTCATGGTTTCTGATTTTTTTTTCCCAAAGCACGTACCTGAATTAAATCTGGGAAAGTCTTAACACAGAGCACAAATACTTCTTTTTCTCAGAGGCTTCTCATAAATTGGTCTTCAAGAAAAGAATATTCAGTAGTCACTGACACCTAGACTGTGGCAGTGGCTATGCTGGAGACTCAGAGATGGAAAAGACATCATCCTTGCTGTGAGAGAGCTAACTAACGCCTGTCAGAGAAAAAGAAATCAGTATCCAGAATTTAAAGCAGCAAATGCCAGAGAAGATGAGAGGACCAGTCAGGAGAGCTAGTTGGTCAGTTGCTTCTTTTCTTTTAATAGCCATTTGGGTTGAGCCTTAAAGAGATTAACCGTTGGAGAAATGGGCACAAGAATTAAAACAAGAGGTTACAGCTGAGGTCACAGATCTCTGGAAAATGAAGTATGTGTCTTGAAATACAACTGCCTCCGGGGACGACAGCAACAACAGAAGTGTGTTGGCTTTTCTGGTCCATATCATTGTGGGTTTCTGTTACCCATAACCCCTACCGATCAAGAGGTGATGTCAACACACGGCCTCTTTTAGATGTAAGAACCATCAGACTACAGTCTCTTCAAGTAGTTAGCAGCCCTTGCACCTACATTGCAGTCATCTCTCCACCCCACTCCCTCCCCAGAAAGCAACTCAGGGAATTAGATTCTCATGGCTTCTTGCAGCAGCAGATGTGAATCCAGGAGCTAGCTTCTGGAGTCCCATTCAGTGGATTACCATTACAATCAACAAAAGAGAAGAGGCCATGGGACAAGAATTCCTTTATCAAAGAGTGTCAGCCGGGCTCTTGCATGGGGGTATCTGCTGTCTGATAGAGGAATGCAAACATCACTGAGAAATGGCCATCCATGCGTACTCACTTGGAAGGAACCTTAGCTCCCGTGAATTCTGTAGAACTGAATAATGATCAAGGTACATAGAATCCCCGGGAGTGGCTACAATTTACCCACTGGGTGCCCTTAGGGATTCAAAACCTGATCCACCAACCTGCCTTCGAATCCTCATCTATGCTATAAACAGGTGTTATGTCTATTAATACATCCTACCCCACCCCCTTTTTCACACATAGGGCAGCTTGCAACAGGGAAGAGTTTCTAGGGTGTACATTTAAATGAGATGGAGCCTCATTTTTCTCGCTAAAATGATTTTGAGGCTGTGCATCACACAGTGTGAAAAATGACTACGTCCACTCATGCGTCAGACAGGATAATTCCAGCCAAGTTGATGCTGACAGTATTAAAAAACAATGATGGAGGAGCCTGGCCTTGCTGTTGTCATTTTAATTGTCACTACGAGTGACGAAAAAACACACTTCCTGCTCCTGCATACTTTCATGAAAGATGCTCCTGTATCTTTCAGCTTTGCAGTATCTGAGATGAGTTGCTCGGGGGGGGGGGGCGTACGTGTGTGTGTGTGTGTGTGAGAGAGAGAGAGAGAGAGAGAGAGAAAGAGAGAGAGAAAGAGAGAGAGAGAGAAGAACATGAGAGAGAAGGAGGCAGGGAAAGGAGATGGGGAAAAAAGGAGCTGCTACGGGGAGGAACAGAGAAAGACAGAAAACCACACAATCAGAGGGAGATAATGGGGCAGTGAGGAAAAGTGATAGACAATTAAGAATTATCTCAGATGACTCATAAATATCAAAGAGTACTTGAGTAAAACTCCTGCAAAAGGCTAGTTTTGAGACTAAATCAAGAAACCGGCAGTGGTTCCAAGTTCCACCCAGAGGTTTTAGGCAGAGGACCCAGGATTTCTTGTTAAAAGCTTAAGGGCTCAATTTATGCGAAGTATTCAAGGAAGCCTCTCATCCAAACAGGATATCGGTTTTTATATTAAAGAAGCAAACAGATCTCAGAGCACGGCTGATTATTCCCAGTCACAGAGGAGAGTGCCCTTTGCCTTCTCGGCATACAGAACGAAGGAGGCTGGAGGCTGTCCCTTGTTTGGGGCCGGGAGGCTCAGGAATTTTTATTACTACTCTAAAGGAAAGACATTCTTTTTCTCTATCCCAATAGGTGTGTCCACAAGCAAGTCTTCCCCACAGCAGTGACTGCTTGGCTGGGGCTGTGCATAGGATGCACGTGTGGCTTTGGGACATATGTTTGGGTGAAGAATCCCAGCTCATTTCAGTGTGTGAAAAGCTAGCAGATTCCATTAGTGATTGTGACTTCACAGCGAAGTGATAAGGCTTCTGGGTGCAGGTTCTCAGAACTGAACGTCAAAATGGAAATCTATGATGTAGAACTTCAGTTTTATCAACTCTTGATGTCCAAACTCTCTCTCTCTCCTCTCTCTCTCTCCCCAACCCCTGGCAGAAAACTTAAAGTTAACCCAATAAACTGATCATACTTTTTCTTTTTTCTCATTCTTCCTAGTTTCTTTCTCTTTGGGACATATTAGAGTGAGGAAGGGGATGGGCATTCAGAATCACAGTGACAAAGGCAACATCAGGACCAAAGGGATGGCTTAGGCTCACCACTTATAGATAGAGCTCATTGTGCAAGAGAAGATGGGGCAGCAGGTGCCTGAGGCAGCTGGCCACACTGTATTCACGGTCAGGAAGCAGAGAGATATGAATGCAGGCGCTTGGCTCACTCTCTCCTTTTTCTGCAGTCTGGGACCTCATGGGATGGTGACACCATGCATCTTCCCGACTCACTTAGGCCCTCTCAAGATTCCCTTCCTCACTCATGTACCCGAGTGCTTGTCTCTTGGGTGACTCTAGAGCTTGTCAAGCTGACAATTAGCACTAACCAGGACAATCACTGTTTCTGGTTTTTCACCCTGAAGGGCTGGAGTGGGGGTGACATTACATGAATCTTCATTGACAGACCTGCTGAAGACCACGGCCAGATCCCAGAAAGAAACAAGACAACCCGTTTCTCTGAATTTTCCTCATAATGCTTATATCTGGTAGTGACATTCTTTTTTTCCTTCCTTCTTTCTTTTTTTCTTTGCTGTTTTTGTTTGTTTGTTTTTCAATAGGAAGGGTTTCTCTGTTTAATAGACCTAACTGTCCTGGAATTCACTCTCTAGACCAGGCAGGCCTTGAACTCAGATTCACCTACCTTTACCTCCCAAGTGCTAGGATTAAAGGCATACCTAGCTGTCACATTCTTAATACTCTTGCTGTCAAGCATGAGAAAGGCATTACCATCCTTCATGGAAAGAAGTCCCATCTACCACTTTGAAGAAGACATGAACGTTAATATTTAAGGTTACAGTCACATTCAAGGTACCTAAATTTTATATATCTATAGACTATAGTGTTTCCCAAACAACAACAGCCCCTCCCTCCCCCCAAAAATATGATGAGTACTGCTAAACCCTATCAGGGTAGCGTACACTGTGTTTCTTTATTATAAAATAATATTTTGTGTTTCTATTCATTAAATGGGTAGTTTTCATTTTAAAATATGATTTTTATAAGGTAAAATTTGTATTTCTCAGGATATGAAAAGCTAATAACTAGATCTACTAGTTTCTTTCTGTTTTTAAACAAAAGACAAGGACTTGTGCCAAGGTAACACAGTTCAGTTACCATAACAAGATCCTTTCTTGAACAATGTCAGGAAAAGTAAAACACAGCCATCAAGAGTGATGCCAGAGTCCTTTGTTTCCTTTGGCCAGGAGTTCCTCAGCATCTATTGTCTGCCGAGTGTCCAAGTCGAAGCTGCCATAATCTACTGGAAGAAATAATAAAGATGACTGAATTACACAGAGAACAAAGTGAGATTTTATTGAGCATATTGTATACCGATCATCATTCCAGTAAATATCTTGTAGGTAAGTATCTCCACCCAATTTCTACAGATGAAGAAACTGGGTCTCTAAGCATCACCATAATGTAAGTAAAATAATGCAAAATTTTAATAAAAAAACAAAATAATAGAAGATACTAATAATGTTAGTGTACTGTGTATTCCATGCTAACCTTTAAGAGACTGCTAGGGTAATAACTTGTTTCCTCATTGGCTGCCTAAAACATTGCTTTTATCAATTTTCATATTATTACATTTTGCATAGGATTCGCATAAGTTTTTAAGAACAATTTTAGCTAAGCCAGTGCTCTCGGATATATATTCCCCATGGTGAGGAGGGTCAACTCCCAAAGGCTGAAATTTTTGTTTCTTGAAACCCAGAAACTTTAGATACTACAGGAGTGAGCTCTCTTCTTCCCAGGGGTCAAGACCATAATCATGTATCCAGTATTTCTGTGGTGTTAAAATTTCACAGTGCTGAGGAGGACTAGGAAATAATGTTTTAAAAGGCTTTTTATAAGGAGAGATAATCAAAGCAGGCTGACCAGCAGTGCTCTAAGGCACTAGGAACCAGAGAATGTGAGACAGAGAAAAAGAAAGCCCACCAACTGAGGTGTCATTCTGTGAGGAGGGCTCTTTGGACTCCCTCCCCACTGGATAAGCCTGGCTTGCTTATAACATTAGAAATTTTCTACCCACAGAGACACTTACAAGCTCTCACCCCTTTGTCCCTGAGAGGGGACAGCAATCTGACTTTATACTTATCTTCATTTCACTGAAGGGAAACTGAGGTCTTGGGAAGTAGTAAGCACTTAACCTAAGGGTACAGAAGCATGTGCACTCATCAGAATTCATACAAGAACAGTACAAAAACCACATGGCAGATGCATAGGAGAAGAATGACAGAGATCTGATGGGGAAAATCATATGTTTTAGCCAAGTAGATGTTCATCACCTATCTCATTCTACCAACCGATGGGACGAAGGAAGAAGGAAAAAAATACACCTCAATAAATTTCCCCACTGGTTAGCAAACTCTAGGTGTTTCCTCTCCCTAGACAGCCCCAGTTGAAAGGTAACTGAGTCAGGAGACAAGACAAGTGAGTTCTTCCTCGAGCTGACCCAACAGCTCATAATTCCTTTGTTTGTTTGTATTGCTTCCTTTAAAGCCCTTACAATACTCCACGCATAGTACCATCTGCTGAAGCGGGCTGAACAGGTAGCTTTAGAATGATGATAGCTCTGGGAAATGATAATCACTAGGTCATAGAAAGCTGCACTGCAGTGTATAAATAAGATAAGTAAAAGTGCTGAGGACTGCATGCTTGCTTTAATAAAATGTGTTTTCCCTTTTCGTAGAGAATGCCTTTCTCAAACGCCTGGGGAGAGAAGCTGAACTATAGACCAGAAACACGCAGACGGTTCCAGAATCCGGCAATGAGGGTGGGATCAGAGGGGAGAGGGAAGAAATATTACTTACTGAGACACAAAAGGAAAAAGGCTGGACTGGAGCCTTTGTGTTGAATTGCCAAGGCAGTGGAATGAGATCAGAACTTCCAGGTCTCATTCTAAAAGCTCCCCTTGGTGGAGGCCGAAAAGCTGCAGGGAAAAGAAGGGCTTGGCTCCTCGCGCAGATCTCCATTAGCTACGTGACCTTGGAAAACTCGGTCTCTCTAAATGTCTATCCTCTCACATGCAAAGCAGGAATAACAACTCACATGGCTCTAGAAGTGCTTTAGTAAGGGAATATCCATGAGGCATCAACTTTACTGCCTGATACATCTCTGGTGTTAAATGAATGGTCCTGATGGTGACCCGGGAATGAAGACACTGCTACAAAGATGATGGTGATGGTCCATGGGTCGTCCCTGGAAAGCAACTACAAGACTGAGTTCTTGACATATTCAGTAGGCTGAAAGCCACCATACCCTGTGGGATATCTCACTGGAAGAATTGCCTATATTTCTGTGACTAAGAGCCAAGCCTAAAAATATGGGCAGCTTCTGAATGTTAGCGAATACAGATTTTTTTCCTAGGTTTCCTGCCCACATGAAGCATTTTTGCTACATTCCTCCATTTTTATTCCCATACCTACAGTGTGTGATAGCCAAGGCAGGCATGAGATACGTATTAGACAGACAAAGAAACCTAGACTTTCAAAAGTGCAAGAGAAGAGTGGTACCCGAACTGAAAGCTGGGATATCTGTCTCCAGTCTAACACCATACTACTGCCCAAAATTTTCTACCAAGAAATAAATATCTGGTACAGGTTCAGATGTACCCCCTCAGCATCCCTACAATATGGTCATCCAGCCTCCATCTGAAGCAACATGACAGTTCCCTTAGTCATCTACCTCTTTTGTGCCCTCCAGTCTTGACACAAAGAAAATTCGGGAAAAAATAAAGAAAAAAACCCTGTCCTTTAGAAACTAATATAGCAAGGTGCCTATTAACCAGTATAAAAATGGCATCTTCTAACTACTGGACAATTGCCAGTGAAGCAATTGAGAAAGTTCTGGAGGGCTTTGCTGTACCTCATTGACTAGAGGAGAGTTGGCAGTGACCTACAAAATGTCAAGCCGACAGGGGGATGCTCTTTCTCTACCTGCAAGTACAAGCATGGTTTTGTCTTCACAATAGTCCAATGAAAAAAATGAGGCAGACTCCTTTCTTCAACAAAGGAACCCCAAGTCAGAAACAATGTGCAGAAACACAGAAGAACCTCTTCGAAGAGCCAGGCCTTAAAACAGAAATTTCCATTTGCCAGTATTTTATTGAGTATTTTTGCATCAATGTTCATGAGTGAGATTGGTCTGTAATACTCTTTCTTAGTAATGTCTTTC